>VZRQ01000456.1:107729-132497 GCA_013397975.1 Machaerirhynchus nigripectus
GGAAGGGAAGGGGGGAGACGGCAGTGGCTAATAAACTGCCATTATGCCTTGCAGCAGATGCCAAAGGGATTCTGTCTTGCAACCTCCACTTCACGTTGCAAAGGCTCAAAGACCAGCAGCCCCAGGCAAATGCAGCCATGGGATTCATTTATACTTCCAGGTAGGAACTTGTCTGATACAGCTTTAAAAACATACTTTGCAACAGCAGTTCACGTGTTTTCCACCAATCTGTGTGCTACTCAGCTTCTGCTCAAACAATAGTGTTTTCACCATCTATATTCAGCAATATGCTTTAGCCTGTGGTAGATAAAAAGTCCTGCAGAAGTGCACACAGATATTATTTAGTGTTCCCTTGCTGTTAGTACCAAGAGGATTAGTGAGTATTAGTACAAACCACTGCTTCTTTGCAGGCTGGAGTCTCCTATACACCTCAAACTTAAGCAGGTGAGAACAGAGAAAAAAAAAATCAACCCATGACCAATCAAAACCTTAAGCTCCAGCAGATATGGCCACTGGTGGCACCCTCTGGGACTCTCACAGCACCAGATTTTTGATATTTTTGTTTTCATGGTGCTGCACTGACACACACTGACACTGCACAGTCCAGCCAGAAGATACAAGACCAAATCAGGAATCACTGGATAAACATTGCCCCTCCTTTACAGCAGTCAGAGAAGGTGATCATAATGCTGGTAGGCTTTAAGTTATATGAAGTTATGATATTGTTCTGTCTTCCCAGGGAGCACTTACACATACTGCTGAATAAACTGTTTTCTAAACTTTTATAATACAAAACTGCAAGAAAATTGTCCTGAAAGTGTATTTTGCCAGGGAGAGGATCACCATCATGTGCACAAAGCCATTCTGTGCTGTGTGAATCACCACAAGCAGCTTTGCCACGAGTTCACCCTTGCAGAGTCTCTTCCCAGACCTGACCCTTGCACATGTGCCACTTTACAAAAGATCCTGCCACAGAGATAACTTGATATGGGAAGAAAAATGTGCTGCAACTTAAAGTGATGTATAGTTTTCTCCAACTGGGCAAAAGGAAGCCAAAGTAAACATCCTTTTTAGGCAAGTGAACTGAGCTGGCAAAATTGGTCCCTCAGGTAATATATCAAACACAGAAAAAAAAACCACAGGAGCTGAAGATTTTAAAATAAGAGGGTGTAACTGAAGAACTGACTTCTTGCAGGCAATTAGACTGTCTTATCTGTCAGAGAGTGAAAGTAATCCTATCTCAACAAAATTCCCCGTAAGTATTCACATACTCAGCTTTTGTGTTGGATTTTTCAACTACAATCTCAGCTTAAATTTCTTCTTCATTGCCACTTTGAGTATGTTGGCTCATGAGTTTTCCTTACTAAAATTCTCCCTGAGCTGGAGTCTTTTCAGTGTTCTGGACACTCCTTACAGACAAAGTAGTGGATGAAGAAAACAATGCAACTCATTCAATCGTGGAGTTACTCAACTTCAGCTACCAAACAGTAACAAGGTACTGGGCTGATGCATTGTCTTTATAAAGATACAATATTTCTCATCCAGGAGCTGGTCGAAATCCATCACCAGTGTTTCTGCAATGACAGACTGATGACTAGTTTACAGTGGTATGATATGCTCATACTTTGCTAGCATCACTTGCCTGAACAATGCATTACACTGCAGGTCTGGGACAGATGATGGTGAAATACATACAATGTGCTGTCAAACTCTAATTTCAGAAAATAAAAAACATAATGCCAGAGAATGTAACATCAGTGAATACAACAAAAGTTTACAAATATGAAATCATAAGAAACAGCACTCTAACTCAACCTTCACACTTCAGTTAGGCATGTGAAATGAACTTGTCAGAGGCAGCAGTATTTCGGTGGCAAAGGAAATGTCACAGCCTTGGAAGTTTACTCAGCTTTGAGAAACTGAAAAAAGAACTGAAGGAAGATGCTGGTTTCTGTTTGAATATGCACACAGAGCAGCCAGGCTCAAGGATCCCATTTAACAGCTAGGTATTGGAGCAAATGGTTCAGGCTACCTGGGAAGGTTAACCTGAGGACACAGAGCAACTGCACTCATCACTGCCTTCCAGTCTTTATGCACCAAAGATGATGCATCCCACATGCGACTCCCAGCATCACAATTAGGCCACTTACTACATCACCCTACAAGTTTAAATCCCTTGATACCTATTTTAATATATCCTTGAAGTTTAACATAAGCAATCTGTGAAAAGCTTTGTGTAGGTTATTTAGCAGCTCCTACTGTTGCAGGCAGCCTACACGGCAGATCATGCCCTGAGTGAGAGTCAGCCTTCCTGAAGCTGCACTGCTGAGACTCTGAAGAAGGAAAACAGGAATGAAAAAAACAGGAATTAAAAAGAGGTGTGTGGATTCACTGAAACCAGACCTAGAAATGAGACTTTTACAAGAGCTGCTTCATAATCCCTCTGCCATTTGGGCTGAGGTAGCATTGCAACCAGTTTCACTTACTTAGGAAGCCTTGTGTTAGTGTACTGTTAAGTACACTGAAATTCCATTTAAAGACTTGCACAGGACTTGAAGAGGGGATCAGGCAGAGGAACTGGCTCTACAAGAGGAGGGACTCTCAGATAGCCTGCTTCAAAAACAGATTTTATCTTAAGCTAAAAGAACAAAGCAGAGCTCCACATAAGAAAGCAATTCTTTTTAATTTGACTGAACAATGCTTATAGGGAAAAGATTCAGTCACAGCCATAGGGCACATCCATCTACTCCAACAAGTGCAGACAGATCTGAATATCTCTCTACTGCTTACTAGAAAGACAAATATAAGCCAGCTCCAGTCACCGAAATGCAGCACAGCCCACCAGAAAGCAGGGCTGTGGAGCAGCTTTCTGGCTCAGATGCAAAGCCATGCCAGCATGGCAGACAGCTCCAAACCAGCTCTGGCGTAATGCTCAGCTGTCTGTAGAGATGCAATCACACACACCTCAGGAAACAGTATCCTGTAAGTTGATTCCATTATCTGTGACGTTTTAGCTACTGGCTGCAGTGTGCTGAGATCCAGGCAGCTGTGAGCTCACAGGCTGGAACAGGGGTCTGAGTAGAGCCCTGGGGTCTTGTAGCTGCCAAGGCCCTAAAAACACTGTCATCTTTGCTGCTGTCCTCAGAGAAGACAAGTGCCAGACAGCATGTATGACACATGATACATATTACAGCTACACAGTGGAGAACGAAAAGCTTTTTTCTCTCTCAATATTTTCTTCCCTCTTTGTGATTAAATGTTTTTATACACACACCCCCACATTTACTCAAAACTATCAGCTCAACTGCTCTATATTTTACTGTTCAGCTCTCAGAAATTCCCAACTTGCGAACCATAGCAGGGTGACAAGTAGTTTAACACATCAGACCAAAGTCACTTCAGCTGCAATGGATTTTTAAAGGACAACACTCAAGGCCCACAGTGATCATTCAGGCTGTCAACACATTGCTGGCAATCAGTGAGCACAAGAACTGAGAGGGCTGCACACCTGTCATTTCAAACTGCCAATAGATTTAAGTACTTTGCAGGAGGTTCTGCTTGACTCAGGTTTTTTCCATTTCAGTGAACATTACTCAAACAAAGGCCTTACTTGAGCTGTGACCCAAAAGAAGAGAGAACAAGGCTCAGCCCCAGTGGAATTCAGATGAATAAGGCTCTCAGTAAAGAACTGCAGTGATGTTGGTATCTTTTATTAGACTAAGTTGTACAGCTCAAATTGTGGACAAGTTCCTTTTGACATCTAAAACAGAAGTAGAAGATTGAAAATGCAAGCACAAGCTGAAAACAATTACAGTTTTATTAGATATGTATCAGTTTGATAATCTTTGGGAGTAAAGTTAGTTTTACCTTACTGGAGCAGAGGGAGGGAGGGCGGCAGGTGATAAAGCAGTTGCCTCAGTGTCACAAACTTACAAAAAGACTCTAGTAAAAGACAGCATTTTCCAGAGGCTAAAATATTGCTTTACATTCAGACAGCAGAGGCTTACTTCAGCATGTTTTCTCCTCTGTGCTCTTTTATCACCCTTATCTTTATTTGCGCTGCTCACTGGCTACAGCAGGACTGTTTTGGGCCCCAAGCAATGCAGAGCACAACCCCAGGCCTTCATCAGTGATGGGATACCAGCCCAGACCCATGTGTGCTTTACTTAATACATTTAGCAAGCGGATGAACTACTTTCTTGGGCAGTGCAAAAACTATGCTGGGTTAAGGTGTCAACTTTCTCCACCAGAAAGGTCAGTATCCTAGATATTAGGTCATTTCAGTGCAAACGACCCTCCAACAAACAGAAGTAGACCCGTTTCATGACTGTGACTTGAATGGAAGTTGGTGCGATGCAACCATTGCCTACAGCTCTCCCTCTTGGGTCTTCCTCTCAGTTCCTACTCCTTGGTTCTTGCCACAGAGGGGTAGTATGGGATGCTAGTTCCTCAGACAAACAGGGTCAAGTTACTAATGCTACATGCATGCAATACTGCGTCTTCAGGAATGGTGAAATACAGGTACAAAAAGCACTGAGCAGCTGCTGGCTGTCTTTCTGTCCAGTGTAACAGCAATGGAGTTGAGATTTTACTACTGCTCCAGTAAGGAGAGTTTAACAAAGGAAGGGAGCAGTGCTATTCTACAGGTAGCATAAACCTCTCTAGGATGGTGCTGTCTCTAGAGAGGCTCTCTCTAACCTCAATTCTTTCTACTTTGCTGGCCAAGTTAATCGAGGGCTAGAGATGAGTGTTCAGCTTCGTCACGAGGCTGGTCTATTTAAACTCACAGACCCGAAAGCTATCCTGCCAGGACAAGGGATGAGCACTTTTGCTGTGCTTACTCATGAGTCAGCCCAATGTGATCAGAAGAGTTTACTTTGAAATCTAGGTGCACCACAGGGGTTTTTTTCCAATTTTTTGAAATTCTCACACATACACTCAGACTTCGGACTCTTCCTACAGCTAGTGCACAGTTGACACACTTCCACTTCAGTGGCCATCTTTCTCCTCACAACTCTTCTGTGGAAAGCAAAAGAGACAATGCATGTTCACAATTTTTGGAGAGGGGAAAGTAGTTCATCACAGGTGTCTGTCTGGACATGCAGGATTACAGACTCCTACAGCCAGATAAATGCAGCAAGTGGTGCCTAAAACAAAGGGAAACAGTGAAAACCATCAGGTGGCCTCTTGAGCCTTTGAACATCCTTGTTACCTATGGCATAGAGCATTGCACTGCTTCGCCCCAGGCTGTGCTACAGAGCTGGTACCCACAAGAGCATCCCAGGGACAGCAGTACCCACTACTCTCACACCACATGGCCCCATGCCAAATGCAGAGTTTGCTTTCAGATGTCTGGATTTGTTCATACTCATCTTCCTCACATAGGCATAGTCCTACAGGGGCAAACATATCTTGTTGCTCACTGACAAAATGACCTTGTGTTTGTCAGTGAAAAGGAAGTTCACACAGCAGAAAGCAGCACTGTGCAAAAATATCCAGGCAAGCTCTGACAGAGATCAGGTGTTAAAAATACTGGTGATTAATTAAATATTAATAATTAAAATTATTAGGCTAAATCAGCTTAAAAGCACTGTTCTAATATTTCTGACTGGATCCAACCACGTAACTGGGCCTTTCAAATCTGAGGTCTCCTCTCTGTGTATCACTATATTGCACCAGGGTGATCTAACCTCCATGACAGCAGTGAGGTGTCACACACAAACGGAGCTCAAGAGGGTGCAAAGGCACAGGGAGCTGAGAATGCTGGGAAGTGAAGGTCCCAAGGAGAGGACACACACACACACACGTGTGCACACACATGGCCAAGATCAGCTGCCTGCACATTTCTCCCAAGATGAGCTGCCTGCACGTTTCCCCCAGGGTCCTTCAGGCAGGCAAAGCACTTCAGAGGTGCTGCAGCAGCCCTCAGAGGTGCAGGCGACTGGCTGCTCACACATGGTCATCATACGAATCCTCATCTTTTTGGTTAAAAAACAGAAATTTGAATTCCATGTGCAAACTGTGCCCTGGATCACACCCTTACTCAAGGAAGAGTGGCTCAGGGAGCCAGAGAAGAAAGTCCCAGGCAGCCCCACAGTCTCTGCCCACTCAGCAGGGAAGAGGCCACTTCTGCTCTTACCCAGTATATCAACATGAAGAAGGCAGAATGTTTCATAAAAGAAGGGCAAAGTCCACATGTGATGGAAAGCACTTCTGAACGATTTCAGCTCAAAGTCTGATGCCTGTCTGGAGTGAAAGAAATATAGCTGACAGCTACTTGAGCAAGATAGACTGATAGTTGCCCAAGGTCATGCAGGCACATTTGGCTTTCTATACCTTTGCTTTAAATATATTTTTTAAAAAAGCTTTATTGATGATTTGCATTTTATTGGTGATTATCTTGAACATTTTTTCTTTTTATTGTCGTTTTTCAAGGCTATAGCTCAAAGCTAAGAAGGGTAATCAAGCATGAATGAACTCAGAAAGCATGAGAAACAAAACAGAACAGAACAAACATTTTGACCCACATGCAGTTATCATCAATAGGGAGCAACATGTCTTTATTGTTCACTATTACAGCTGTAATGATCAGCACTATACAGCCAAGGAAGGTCTGGCTTTGTTAAATGACAAAACACATTGCAAAGCACTGGCAAGGCTCATGGTTTTAAAAAACCACCATCAAAAAAACCCCTACAAAACAACAACAACAAAAACAACCAAAAAAAAAAAAAAAAAGAAAAAAAACCCATACCAAAATAATAACCATTATTTTTCTAACCATTTAGCTAGAAGAAAAGACATCTAACTTTAGCATATATATAGGAAATTTCTAGGATTCTGCTCAGAGAACAGGTTTCATTTTCCACATCGTCCAGGTTTCTCATGAAAATGGATATTTTCCTTTATCAGTATTTCCCAGCTCACTCTTTTTTTTTACTGGGCTTCCAAACTCCAGTTTACAAGTATGCACAGATTTGTTTCTGTAGTTCCACAGGCTCATTAAGAGGATTCTGAAACATGGGAATAAGGAACATTCAATATGTTCATTCAGTTTTCTAAAATATAGCCTCAAACCAATGCAAAATATTATCCAGAATGATTCTAACTGCAATCATCAGTGCAAGTAAGCAGGCAGAGCTGTCACATATTCTCAGTTATTTTAAGTGCTCTTTCACTTCGTTAACAAAACTGAGTCAAATGGGAATGGACTGTCATGCAGGCTAGTTACAGAGCAAAACCCACCTGTCAGCCCAGAAAATTTCAGATATCCTTTTCATTAGTCAGGAAGAGTAAAGATCAGGGTAGATGTCAACATTGTCCCAATTGATTCAGAAATCTCTGGCGCTGAAGTGATGCACAGCTACAGCTGTAGACCATTTCGTCCATTGCCATAAGGCAGCCAAGGATGCTGTGCAGGGGAACTCTGGTACATTTTGTGCATTCTTGTATTTATTCTGAGCTGTCATCTGAATCGTGCTGCCTCTTAACAAGAGGTAGATAAACCCAGTGCACCCCACTATGAGAGAACCTGTTTTTGAGGAGAACACAACTATGGTTAAGACAATAAACAAGCTCCTATGAGAGAACAGATTGTGTCTAAGTTTGACAGAAATCTTCTAGCTTTGACTGATTTCACTTCTAAAACTGACAGGAAATTCTTTTAAGACATTATTTGAGGTTATTTATCCTAGGAGTGCTTTGGGGAAGTTGTACAATTCCTGTATTGCAACAAGTCACAAAGCTTCAGCAGTTGCTCATCTGGGGCTTATCAACAAAACTAAAATATATTCTACAGGTAAAAATGCATTGCTACTAGAGATAACCTTCCAAGTGTTATGCTGAGATACAGAATCTGTTAATTAACTAGGACACTGGGTTGTAAGGAATACAGCTAATAATGAGTCTGTCCAAGTGGTGGACTGATTTGATAAGAGCTGGCAAAGTATGACCGAGACAGTCAGAAAATGCCAATACAATGATCTCTGAGTTGTCTGTTCTGCGAACTCCACTAATTAATTCCACTAATACCTTTAAGCAGTTCCTGAAAACAACATAACTGCGTCTTTGAACATATACAGCCCAGAAAGAGGATCAGGAAATTAAAAGTTATCTTGAGACAAAATTTTATTTGCATAGGCTGCACCAAGTTGCCCTATTCATATAGTTAATAGCTTTGCCAGAGTTGACAGCCAGCAAAACATTTCTTTACAAGAAAAGTTGCAACAAATGCTTGGAATGGGCACCTGCACGTGGGCCTGAAGGCCAGTGTATCTCAGAAATTAAGTCTTCTGCTTAGGAGCAGGGATCTGCCTGTGAAGACATGGCTTATGGGCACCCCATGAGATGTGTGTGAATTGACACATGCAGGTAACCAGGACAACCACCAAACCACAGCTGAAATGCAGAGTAGATTTATTTCATTACCTTGCTAACAATGCCAGGCAACAGAGACAGTGGGGGGGGACAGGCTCCATCAGACCGAGTTCCCCTAGAGAACAGGGTGGGGGGGCCCCCCCAGCTTGCCTCAATATATGAAAGGGCTTCATGCATGCACACCTTATCACAAGGCTGTGCTTTTGTGATCTCTCTCTCTCTCTCCCAATAGGAGGCTCAAATATGTTTGTGAGAGTGTATGATCTCTACACAGGTATTCCACTTCTCAAAACAGGCAGAGGATGAACAACACTCGGAATAGTAAATGGAGTTTCCCCACACTGACATTCTTATCATTCCCAGCTGCAAGGTCAAGTTGAGCAAAATTATTCCCTCCTTGCCAAGTTTTCCAGTTGCAACCCTTTCCTCCCAACAGCAATACAGAGACCAGCCAATATCAGTGTGTTTTCTTAGTGGTGCAGCTGATCATCTCACGGCACTGAAACAAGAAGTAGGGCAGGGGGAGTGCTTTATGCAGACCTGAGCACAAAGGAGAGCGCTCTGTGCCAGACACTAATAGGTTTACTGGATTTGTAACTAGTATAAAAGGTAATCAATATTAAAACCAAGAAAAAGGCTATCATCCAGCCACAGATGTTATACCCACCCAGGATCTTAGAGAACAGAGAAGACCAACCACAAACCTTTTGGTCTCTCAGATGGGTTGGGAGACTTCTTATGAAGGAAAGCAGCACTCTACGTTTTCTTCTTCCTCACATTTACCCTCTTCCCTGTGTATGTATCAGGTTTAATGCATTTCCTCTCTGGTATCTCCAGTCCAGATGGCCGTACAACATGGATTTCCTCTCCAAGTAATGGATTGGGATTTCAGGGCAGGCATTATGGTGCAGAGTGTGGTGCAGTACCCCATGGCCATAACCAGCCCTGGCACATAGGGCAGCAGGGCTGGATTGCTGGGCAGGAGTAGCACCAGACAGATTTCCATCACAGCCATCTCCCCAGGATGTGCCAGGAGTTGTCCCCTCATGACACACAGCCACTGCTCCACTCTCCTTCAGGAGCTGTGCAGCCAATGCTGTCACCCCTCTCGTCACTCAGCCACCTGGTTGCGGGCTCCTGGAGACACCAAACTGCTCCACTGAACCTAGAGAAATCTTCATATGGGAGGCTTATCTGAACAAAGCAGCATACTGGGATTCTCGTAAATAACATAATCGTATTTACAATATTGGGACTAACCCCAGTGCCAGGACAGATGGAGTAGCTGAGCAACTGTGATGCTGGGAGCAGACCAAATTCACTAAAGAGCCGGTGCTGCAAGACTGGTTTCCAAACACAGAGCCAAGACCAGGGCTACCCCGGGTGTCTTGGAGGTGTTTCCTTCTGCCTGTAGCAGTGACTTACCTGTCACCTGCCATTCATTCACAGTTTGATATAGATGGGGACAGTCATCCCTTGAATGGAAGGGATCCCAGCCACAGGTGGTGGCCAGCCTAGCCAGCCTGCTGAGCAAGCTGTCCTTGGATGTCCTAGAAGAGGTTGTGGGTGTCCTCCATGAAAAACAAACCAGGAGCAGTCCTGGAGAGGAAGAGAAAGAAAGGTAAATCACTAGTGACTGCAGGGATAATGAGTGGTTCTATACTGTTCTGTTCTTCTCATTGCTTTAGTTGTTTCTATGTGTGATATTACAATACAAAGTCATAAAAAGCACAATTCCCTAGACTTTGGTCCCCATTCTTTGTCTTTTCTAGAAAACTGATCTTGTCTGGTGGCAGTTTACACTTAACTGTCATCAGCAATTGCTGAGTTATTCATTTTAACTACGTTATTTCTATTTTATTTTTCCTTCTGCAGGGAGGTTCTTGTAAATTTTTCATACAGCAGTAACTCTATCTGATCTTATCACTTCTCAGATTTAAAAAAAGAAACCCTATTAAGTAAAATCTGAAACTTGAACTTCTCAATTGTGCCAGATCTTGAATGGGCAGGAAGATATAATAATTCACTGGAACATAAGCCTTCATGCTGTTACCACTATCCTCTCATGGTCCTGAGCATGAAATTATCTCATCTTTGCATCTCAGGATCTGAAACCCCAGAGTTCCAGAGGACCTATCTTTGTCAAAGAAAAGACTAATAAACATCATCAGACCACACTGCAGTGTTCGTTATCTCAATTAACAAGTAAACAAACCTACTCACTGTTCAAACATCTTTTTAATTAAAATTCCTGTGTGAAATTTACTGCAGTTATAAACCACAAGAGTAATTAGTAGTGTGGCATAGACAGTTAGGACTTGGGCCATTATTAAAATAAATACAGCTTATTAATAAATAAATTGTCAACAAGCCATTTTCTGTGACTCAATAACAACTTAATTCTGACCATTTGTTTCTTGTTTAAAATGAAGAACCTAAACTTAATGTAACATGGGCAAGAATACAAAGAAAAAGGTTGTCTGCTGGGTTTTTCCCTTTCTCTGAAACTGAAGAACAATAGAGAAAACTGAAATAGGTAGTAACTTTTCTGCATATTTCTCCACCAACGCAAATTAATTACCTCTAGCAGCAGTCAACATGAGGCTCTGGGGTTTTTGTGTGATGGTGCCAGGCTATTTCTGCTTCAGCTGCATTCAACAGAAATTCCTTCACAAAGATTCATGGGAAAAAGAAAGGAAGGCAGAAATATTTCAAAAATATTTCCTGTATTTTGAAAGACATGAACTATTAAGGAAGTGAAATCTTACAAAGAAGTAAAGGTTTCCTTAGCAAGGAACCATTCCCTAATTTCCTTACCCGGCGCTATGCATCTGCCCATGCTTTCTAGATAACTCCCTTGTATTTGATGCACTAGTGGCTGCAAGTTGCATCCTAGGTTCCTCTGGCTTCTCATCCCAGACCACTTGCACAGGGCTGTGAGGTAAAGGCAGATATTTCATCCTGCATGGTGCAATCCTAACCAAATGCTAACCCTGCTTTAAATCTAACAACATTGCCGGTGTCTTTTTGATTGGGGCAAACTCTAAATCAAGAGGTGGCAAACACAGGAGGCATGAGCTGATCCATGCTTTTGCATTCAAACTTACATTGGTGACATGGGACAACTCAGAAGGCATCTCGAGTTTAGGAGAAAAGCCTTGGAAGCACATATGAAAGTGGACCCAAAAACCAATAGGGCTTTCGTCTGAGCTGAAAAGCCCAAGCAATTAATTAAAGCCATTTTTTGTTTAAAAGCAACCCACTCACATTCAATCCCACCCACCATAACACCCACAGTATGTTAGGGGTGAATGTGGCAGCCAGTCTCTCCAGTCAGTCTGACAAGGAGGAACATCTCAATTGGCTTTTGATTTCACCAATACCCAAAAAAAATTTTTTTAATCTAGGCATTTTGAGGTTTGCTTTGTTTCAGATATAACATGTTGGCATGTTAGAGAAACAATCACAGTCCATGAGACACCACGCTGAAATCCAGGTGACCAGAGCTCGAAGCTTTGGGAAAGGCATTTTGCCTAACTTGCCTAATTTTGCATCTGTAATGCAGCAGCACCAGTCTCAGAGTTCACTGGACTGTGGCAAGAAAAGGACCTGCAGGGCATCCAGACACCACAAATGAGGACACAGCTGTGTAGAGATCAAGGGCTCTCTGAATCAATTGAAGGTGAGGTTACCCAGACCTCACAATAACAATGCCTGGGCATGATAATATTTTCAAGACACAGTTGTTTAATTGTGCTAAACTTGAGTCTGCAAGCTGACTGCTGGGTTTTTCTTTTGGCCACTTCAACCTCCTACAAGCCTGCCCCCACTGCAGGAGCATGGGCATGAAGGAGACTAATGATGGCAAACACACAAGCAGGCTGTGAGAGCTGAGGGTTAAGGGTTTGTGAGTTTTTATGTAAAATACCTGCCTCCCAAAACATCAACTGAGATTGATGATTACACCAGCTGAGAAAGGCTAGAGGTAAGAGTCTTCATCTGCCCCACAGAAGGAAACTGAAAGGCCTTCAGTAGAATTTGCTGTTCATTAAGGATACTCAGCCACAGGCTGACAGTTTCAGTGAGACATTAACATTTGAAATAAAGATCAAGAGTCCAAGAGCAGTACACATAAGATGGCAGTAATTACTCAAGGAATTTAAAGGGGAGGAGATGACCTAGAAAAAGAAAAGAAAAAACAAAACAAAGAAACCCAACCCAGGCAAAAATAAGTGAAGGCCTGAAACTGAAGTCTAAAACTCACCTCAAGCCAAGTCTTATGCAAGGAAGCTGATAAATATTGTCAATAAACTTAAGAGCAGTTGTTCACTTCATGGTCTCCAAAATGTAATGTTGATGCACCGGTAAATGTGGTAGTCATTGGTTTCCTTCCAAACACCTTGAAACTGACCCATTTTCCTCATGAAAATAATCATATTAAAGATAGTTTATTAATTTAGGATGTGCATACTTTTTACATAACGAAACAGCATCCAAGTTGGACTGCTAGGATACAAACAAAATATCTCACTCTGTCAGGCAACTAAGGAAAAAACTGAGTAAAAAAAGGAATGTTTAAACATCTACGAAGACTTTTTAAAGTAGGCTTGACAAGATTTGCCTATATCCAACTGCAGAAGAAGACTAGTGACTTAGTGTTACCTCGCTTCCACTTTTGGTCCCTATTCCACAACAGAAGGGGAAAAAACCAAATAAGATTAGGAAGGCAAACATAGAGAGAAAATTCAATTTTCAGCTAACATTATGGAGAATTCTTTGGGCCCGATGTCATTTACCCTCAAAGCAGCTTAAGCACCCACTCCTGACAACAATGCTTTTCTTGACAGTATGGGACTGCATGAAAAGGGAGTCAAGGCCACACGAAATAAGGAGTTCTGGTGCTTCCATGCTTTACAAATGATGACAGAAAAATCTCATCTCCTTTTGGTTTTACCCCATCAATAGCAGATATGTTTGAAACATTGAGGTTATTCCAGCCCACGGGCCTGTCTTCACTTGTCTAGAAACAGTTACTGATGCAGCATAAAACGAGACACAGGATTGTCTTAAGCAGTAGCCTTTACTGAGATGCCAAGCGCTGCTGAACAGGAACAAAATATTAGTGAAGCATCCTCCCCCACAACCCTCTTCACTGTAATAAAAGGGCTAAATTTGATCGAGCAAATACAATACTGACAGAACACAATTTTACCAACAGAAAAAGGCATGAACTTTATTTTTCTCTATTATTCTGCATACGTATGACTGTTTGAAGTGATTAAAAAAACAACTTCACACACAAAACCAGGAAATAGATGGCATCAGATGAAGATGGCACATGAAGGCACACTACAAAAACAACTGACTCAGTAAATGTTAAAGAAAAACGACATTTTTATATCTACATATATGTATGTATGTATTTAGTCATCCTATTTGTTGTATCTTATTTTCTCATTTTGGTTAATTTCCTTGGGCTCTAAGCTTGAATTTCTGGCCCTAAATTTTACCAGCAGTTACTCCACACTAGTAAGAAGACGTCCTTCTGTTGCAATGTTTTATATACCCTGCAAACAGTCTGCTTCATTTCTTCTGTCCCATTTTCATATCCATATGCCCTAAACAGAAATCTAGATCTCATTCTCAGTAAGGTCCTCATGGCTGTGACCATTGCTCTTCCTCAGCTCCCTTCCTCCTGCTCTGTCCCGTGGGAAGCAGAGTACAGTGCACAGCACAGACTAGAGATCATCACTCAAAAGTATCCCCTTCCATTTACCCTAGACATCTAGAAAATAAATCAGGCAGCCTTGGTGGATCCTTTTTAGGAGGGAAGGTCTGCTCTTAGCACAGAGAGCATGGATATAATCACGTTTCTGCTGACTTTCTGCCTGATTTCTGGAGCAATGTGTCCTACTTACCCAAAGATTGTATGCCAAGCACCTTACTACATGACTGAATTCTGCCACAGTTTGCCACAGAAATACCTTAAGCATTTTGCTTTTACTCAGAAATTATTATTGGTTTTTACCAATTCACTTAGCTTGAAAATGTAAGAAGGAAGCATGCTCTTACAGGCCCATAAATGCTTCCATAGGCATGGTCTTTGACACTTGTAACTTAAAATTTTATATTGGTATTTCTTCCTTTCTCCATACTAGAAATCTGGAGCAACAGTACCATAAGTAATAATTCTGAAAACTGGGGGGGAAAATACCTGCTATGTAAAAAATGAAAGTATATGGTTTAAGATATCCAGACCATTGCTTTTCACTATTTAGCTAGGACATCTAATTTACAAGAGGCAAAAAACAGAGGGGTGGGATGAGCAAATTTAAGTTCAAACTTTTCAAACACAGAAAAGGATTACAGACAATTTTTATACTGAGGGATCAGTCTTCTCTTACTAAAAGCACAGTCCAAAAAAGTCCATTGCAGTTTATCATTTAGAGTGCCTTTGTACTTCTTGGAATACCATGTTCCCTCTTACTAGCTTTTGCAAGTAATGTCTTCTTGCCTGCAAAAGGTATCACCCTTTTCCATCTTGGCAAGTTACAGACACTGGTTATATATATCTCCAGCTCCCTCTCAAAAGCTGTGATGTCACATGCCCAGGTCATGAAAGAAAATGCTAATGACAAAAATTTTACTGTACCATTATCCCCTTGGTATCACTGGCCAGCATTAGCATACCAAGCCTGTCCTCCACTCCTTTCTATAAAGAAGGGGAAGTCTCTCAGACTCAAAATCTTAGCTACCACGAGGCAGAAGGCCTAGGTAATATCTAAAAGCCCATAGCTGACAGGTTTTTTCTCAAGGACACACAAGATTTTCTAGCTCGAATGCTAAACATAGGGTAAGGACAAACTTTCCCAGGAGTTAGTCCAAGGCAATGGCATGAACTTTCCAGGTGTTTAACAAGCATCACAACATTGTCATTCCTGCTCCAGGGAGAGGCACGTCTCTGATGTTTCCTTTTCCAGTCTCAGCCCAGCACAGTGCATGTTTCAGCAGCTCTCCATGGCACACTTTACCCTTGGGGAGGCGATTACACAACCAGAAGATGCTCAAGATCCTATGCTCCCTACTGCTGGATAAATCCCTATTGAGAACAAATATATACTGTAAGAAGTTAGGATAACCTGTGCATTACTGCTAGAGCTCAAAACCCCTGCTCAGACTAAGACAATGTTTTTTTCACACACTGGAGATATATCTGCAGCACCTCTAGCTGTTCTCAAGGTATCATGAGTGGTGTTAGCTGCAAAGACATACACCTACTTCAGTTTCAATACTGTGTAATCTGCCAGGTTCCCTGGAGGATATCTATAGCCTAGAGTACAATTTTGTAGCTATTAATATCTAAGTTAGCTAAATTAAAGCTAACGCATGTACAAGTGTACGTGCTGCAATCACGCTTTCAATCACAGGACAGAAAGTATCACAAATAGCTTAAAAGCAGACTTAGAAACAAACATTAAGGTTTTTATGGGCACGCCTGCCTGTGCAGACAAGCACAACTGGCTTCAGTGTGCACCTGGAGGACAGCCAAGGCCTGGCCATGCATGGTGTGAGGGCATGAGCACTGCACTGTAGCACAGCACAGCAAAGCAGCGCAAACCCACTGGCACAGGCACAGCCTCCCGTGCTCCACGTTTCTGAACAGCACAGTTCTTCCTCAGTGCTGGAGCCACCCACCACTCCCCGGGGTGCTGCAGGGAAAACACGGCACACATTTTCCATCTGTGGCTGAAGAGGGTCCTGGCACAAGAATGGGGTTTTTCTCCACGGGAGAAGGGTATGAGTTACTCCTTGGTTCAGAAAAAAATTTTACAATATTATTTTAATTTTATTCAGGCAAATTATTAAATCTCTCTTATGTCTCAGTTTTCCCACCTGTAAAACTGATGTTTCTACTTGAAAGAAGCACACATCTAAGCAGCACTTCAGAGACGAAAATCTCTAGATACGTGCTTATTAAATATGAAGGACAGGTAAAAGTGCACACGGAACAGTTACCATGTTATTATATCTATGCATTATTTTTGTGTGCCTTCTGTAGATTTTAATACTTACTTATTCTTTTAAAGCAGATATAGAGAAATACAGTCTGCCTTCAGCTGCTGCAGGTAAACACTTAAAAGGGTTAAAGTATAGGTATCTTTTAATCAACAACAGAAGATGGATCTTTCAGTATCACTGTCTCTGGCAACAAAACCAGTTTAAGAGATACCAGTTTCTTCTGCCCACTTGTCTCTGATCCCCAAGTTGGATTTATGCAACCAGTGTGAGATGTATAATATAAGTACATCCAGTGAAACTACGAAGGTTTTTTTTTGTTTTTTTTTTTTTAAAGGAAACAAAAAACAACACGTACACACCCATTCCTTTCCCAAAACAGAAAGAGGTAAAAGATGTTAATCCAGACCAATTTAACAACCTGGTTGAGTAAGAAGCTTTGTAAACCTGGTGGGATAGCTCTGACACCCAAGCTTCCACATGGAAACACTGAACTACACTCTAACTTAATTTGGGGAAGACAGCTGGGGAAATGCAATGGCAAAAATCTCCTGGGCTGGCTACAAATGACTGCTAATTCATAATTTGCTATTTCATAATTTTGCCATCTGCTAATTTCATAATTTTTTTCAGTTTTAGTTTTGATGAGGCCCTCGGATACATTTGTTCTGCATGGGTAGGTCCAGATGTGGACACTCCTCTCTGCTACCCGGCATTCCACATGCAGCGTGGCCACATTATAAAGCCCAAGTGGAAGAAGCTTCACGAGCTGAGAAATCAAACATTCCTGGATGCAGGGAAGACACCAAATGCACACGAGAGCAGCTGTGTACGTTGTGCAGCACATTAGCTGCAGACCTGCATGCAGACACACTACCAAATACCCACTGATCTCAGGCATTTTCTCATGCTGCAGCCAGGCAGGTAGGGACAAACCCCCGGTGCCACTGGCAGCCACTTGCTGCCTGGGACTGCCAGTGTCCAGGTGTCTGGACCCAAGCAGCAGAAAACAGTTGAAAAAGAGACTGGCCTTTGTAATTCCCATTTTGGACATTGTGGCGGTTTGAGCCAAATTTCAGGGACACGTTCAAAAAGAACGTCTCCTCCACAAAGGAAGACGGGTTACAGCCACCCCTCCCCCACCAGGTTCAGGAAAAAAATAGATTTTCCTCGGAGGAATGTGAAAAAGAAAACAAAAACTATTTATTTAACAAACACACAGGAAAATAGTAATAATAATGCTAAATAACAAAAACCTCTTGTTGTGGGAGAAAGCCTGAAAGATTTTAGAGTCCTTCTGTGGGTCTCTCTCTCTCTCCTTCTCCTTGGAGCTGGGTGGGCGTGGGGGCCCCCCTCCAGGCTGGTGGAAGGTCCCTCGGTTCTGATGTTCTGGTCTTCTGAACAAGTCCAGAAGAGGAGGAAAAAGGAAACCAAAGTCCCGGACAAAACCAAGAAGAGTACTGTCCTCTGCTCCTCAGCAGCAAGAAGCTAATCTCTGTGTCCTTAAAGTACAGACTGTTTGAAAAGTTCACTCTGTTTTTTCTCTCTCTCTCTTGCACTTAGGTTTAAAGGCATAGAAAGGCACAGGGATCCTGTCTGGGCATAGAGCGGTGATAGGGGATACACAGCATAAAGTCACCCCAAGACAGACATGCAAAGGGTATCCAGCACAGGTTTGTACACAAATCCCTTGGAGCCTGTGGCCTCCCAGCTGGGGACTGCACCCAAGCAGGGGAGTGCATGGTCCAAATTGCACTCTGAGAACACTGCCAAGAGAATTCAACCTGGGCCTCTCCTGCACTGCATGTATGGAAATGCAGGTATCTTAGAGGGGAGCAAATGCTGCAATCCAGGTGAAACACAGGGTGTTCAAGCTCACACCTAGCAAAGTCCTGCCAAACTAAGCTGAGTCTAATCTCACTCATCTCAAAAACTGCTTTAAAAAATGCACTTATATGCAGGTCATGGTGTATAGCTTACAAGCTGTTGGAACAGTGTGCCCTATGAGGACCACTGGCCAGGCACTAGTCAGACAAGAGCCCATCCCCAAGAAGAGAGGAGGCCCTCCCCAGTTGTGATGTTATACCACTTTTCTGCCATAATACATCTCCCAGAAATAACCTCCCATTACCCAAAGCTGCCTCTGGCCTGGGTGAAATTTTACTCCATGAAATGAAACTCTGAAGACACACCGAGACATCACAAAAGCTGGGTAAACCTTGCGAGGATTTATTCAAACTCTCCAAGGGAAACAGTGAACAGAGAACAGATACAGCCTACATTGCCCCAGTTTGTTTATTTTCATACACCTATTTCGAAAGGTGTCAAAAAAAACCGAAGACCCGAAAAATATGTGAGATACAGTTTCTGCAACACTTTAAACTAAAATACAGCCTAAATGCTCAAGAGAGGTCACATAAAGATAACGTGGCTTACTATCAGATTTCAAACCTTTTCTCCCCAGCCTCTCTCACTTAAAAAACTTACGTTGATTCACCAACCCTGTCAAAATCAACAATTTGAAAATCAAAGCTTATATGTGGTGTTAACTGGGATGTTTCTGTTTACTACAAAGCCACCAGGGCTTTGCATTTGTATCCTCTGTGATTTATCTTTTGTCTCAACAATATATGAACTGTATATCCATTTTATTAGACATGAATAATAATTGCCAGCATTAAACTCGTTGTTTTGAATGAGAACTGAATGCATGCAACAACTTCCTATTTAACATGCAATTGTTAATAAAATGAGAACAAAGTTCCTGCTAAAATATCCATAACACAAATAACTGAACAAGAGAGGCATCAGTGCTAGAACTCTCAGATGCTAGATCCTGAAATTATCTTCAGACGTTGGAAGCTGAGTAGATAGAACAACAAGGTGCCATCTGTTTGTATTTATTGGCAAGGGAGAAGTGGTTTATGTAAATTAACTGCTCCAGATGACATCAGACTCCTTTATTCCATTTTGTCTTATTAGGAGAAGATGAAAATCCCTTCCAACGCAAGTTTTGTCCAGCTTCCTACACCAGCAAAAATAAAAAAAAAAAAAAAAATCCAGACAGCAGAAAGTAATATTTGAATAGCTGTCTGCCCTAGGATTTATGTTTTACAGACGTGTACAGCAAATAGTGTTTCATGAATACTGCACGTGCTTAGGGAAGCCATTCTCAGAGTTTCAAAACTACTCACCAAATAGGACAAGGCATTGCAGAAGTGGCACAGTCTCCCACGCAAATCACTGAGATGCAGTTACAGCATTGTGAATTTCATTCCAGTTTGCCACTTAATTATTGCATGGCCTTCAGCAAGTTACTTTAAATCTCTTCTTCGCTTTCTGCTCACATATTTCTTTATACTCACTTTAGAGGTAGAAGGGAAGAATGGGCAAAAGGCTTGAAATACAATAGTAATTTTCCACCAGGAATAAGGCTTTACTTCTGGATGGCTTTTTTCTTAAAATAAAAAGCTTTCAAAGTGTAGTCTTCATACAATGGAAACTGCTGTCAAGTGTTCCAACACTAAAATACACCAGGATTATGCCTTGCAGTTCTGGATTTGATACTGTTTGATGCTATTTGATATTGGATTTTATGCACAGTGCTCCTCTTACCCTTAGGTTTAGGTGCTCATTAAGAACAAGGTCCAGGGGTTTTGCTGTTCCCCATTTTGGACATAGGATTTTAGTATAAAGGGAATATAATAAGCTTGACCTGTGTAAGACAAATTGTGCTGAAAATGGTAGAAACACAAATCCTACATTTAAAAACCCCGAACCTGTCTCCTACCACATAAAAAAGCTTCTGGATCATGGAAACCTTAAAGTGTTTCAGGTTTTTTTTAAATAGCCATAGTGTCAAGGACAGCTTTTTCCTCTGATTCATAATTTGAAATACCTTATTATTTCATTTCAAAACTCTCCCCCTGCTAATCCTTGGCCAAAAAGCCAGATTGAGACAGACATACAGTGGGTAGATTTCAGCTCAAAGAGTTAAAACTCATGCTGTCATGACACTTGTCAGCAAAGTGGCATACCAGTACCTGGAAAAGTAGATGTGCTGCCATCCATGTGATAGCACAGTGAGCTTTGGTGTTTTTAGAAAAATATTTTTCACAACAAAAAAAACATATTTTAATGCAATCTTTTTTTTTTTTTTTAACAGCCTAGTTTAAAACTTATCTGTAACATATTTTATGTAATAAGAAAATAAAAAAAAAATCTCCACTTCTATATTTCAGTCACACTTGCAGGCCCAAAACAACAGCAGAAAAGACAAGTGTAAGACTGTTAATTAGTTGGACATGAGCTTTTCACTTGATCTGAATTTAGAGAAGAATGTACCATTTTCCACTTTTATGTTAGAGTACATTTTGTCCATATCATTGCAGTGCCAGCACAGGCGCATTCTGAAGTATCACTTAATCAGGAAATTACACGAAACTTTAATTTACATGCACCTTTCAAAAGCACAACTACAACCAGAAAACACTAGAGAAGCAGGAACACAAAGAACCGAGAAAGAGCTCCTAGTCCCCCTCTATTTGTAAGCACAAGAGCACCTGAGCACTGTGAAACAAAATAAAGCTACATCCAAATGCAGATACCAGCTAAATATCATAAAATGGCCATTGTGGGAGATATCAATTTTCATAGGACAGAAGCAAATAAATTAGTTAACTTGCTGTTTATCCTCTCACAATCCCCGTATCTCAGCTTCACACTTTTCCAAGGAATCAGGCTTCCAAGAGAGTGAATAAAAGGGTCTTCCAAAAGAATTTTCAGGGTCACAATTTCAGCAGGTACAGTGTTATCTGCCTCTTCTCCTTAGCTAATTATCATGCACAGCTGGTAGCAATAAAATGTGATGTAGTGGGGGCTGTAGGTGCTTGGTTGTCCCTGCTGGCTTCTATCAAAGGTGTTTCAATGGCTGGTGCATTTACTGTCCAGGTTTACATTGTCCCTGGGAAGAGGATATTTGGACGCACTTACCCTCTGTAGTGCTGCGAGGTGCTCACTTATTTATCTTTATTCACTTATTGCAGACAAGTATTTTTGTCCCTTGTGACACTGGAACGATCTGGTTGTAGTTCAGAGGAAGATGCCAATGGCTCTGCTGTGACCGTAGCTGACGGGACAGGCAGCAGGTGTACAGGGGGCCACTTACAGGAACAAAACCCAAAGGGATGGTTTCTCAAAAAAGTTGCTGGTGGCACCATGTAGATTGGAAACATAAGTTGTTCTTCAGTGGCTGGAGCTCACCAAGATCATGTTATTAACTCATCCAACAGCAGAAATCGGGGTCAAATCTCCAGAATTCTGGGGATACATGACTTAGTGTTATCATCTCCTTATATCAGAAGCTAAGGCAAAAGCACGAAAACTCCAGCTGCATGCAGTAGCTTGGACTAGTGCAAGACCCAGCCCCAGCTGCTGTTCTTCTGGTTTGTTCTCGAGCACAATAGATACAATGAAGGTGCAGCTGGGGTAGGTCAAAAGTCCAAAAGCAGGAGAGGTGTCCTGAGCCTGAAGTATCATTCTGAACATAGTAATCACGTTGGTAGTATGATGCTTTCTGGCAATAGTCAACTTCACAGTCCTTTGGGCTTCCCATGTTATCCTCTCATTATCTTGCGAAAATCTTGATTAAAACCTGCTAATTATGCTGTGCCAAAACGCATCTACAAGAGACCAGTATGCAACACAATATATGTCTTTGTTGTGCTGGACTCTGAGCAGGAAAATGCCACAGCTGCCAGTGGCTCCGTGCAGGAGAAGTACAGGCTTCCCTGCAGAAGGAAGCAGGGTCTGTTGCGCCAGGCTTGCTCTCACCATGGAGCCCTGTAGCACCGCTGAGACTACGATTTCACCATGAAGTGCAGCACAAGAACTTGATCTAGACCGACATCTCTATCCTATCACTTCTTCCACTTTCCAGAGGACTGGTTCAGCAGATCGCAGTACCTATGATGAATCAGACTCCTATATTGCCCATAAAAAACAATTCCAAAAGGACCTTCATGATAACTATTGTATGAAGTGAAGTACCTGGCATATCAAACTGCATTTGCCTTCTCAAGAATAATATCTCTTCTGGTAGAAAAACAGTGAGTACTCACGTAAGACTTGTTTCTTTGCTTTCCTCCTCATACAATGTCCTGATCAGTGATAATCAAAACCTCTTTCTGAAAAAGTAGGGTAGGGTCTACAACCTATACATGTGGTTTAAAGACACATCTTTCAGAAACACTTCCAGCTCTGCGCAAATTCAGTAGGATTTTGTTTTGCCATAGTTATATTTGTTTTGTAATAAAATCTGCAATTTGACATCATTAACAAACAAAACTGCATGTGTTAAAGGAGGGTAAAAGCACTTTAAAATTCTTTCTAGTCTGAGCATCCAGGGAAGTAAAGGCAGAAATGCCATTGCAGGCTTGTTCCCTATGAAATTCTTTTCATTAACATATGAATTGGCCAGATTCAACTAGTACTAGTATAGCAGCCAAAAGTATAAAAAATACTCTTTTTAACTACTTATGTATTTTGGAGTCTGCATCTGTTAATGGTATAAAGAGCCTTTGGTCTTGGTAAGCTGTAATTGATTGGAAATTAGCAACTTGCAGTGTGTTCCTGTTCATGCTTACCACAAAGTGAAAAAAAAATCAGTTAATTAAATAATTTTGTTCCAATGTTAATATCCTTTATCATGTAATACTCATTAACCAGCCACTGCACAAATGTGTAGCTGTGAGCTTAATAAAAGATAGTAAAATATTTCTCAGATTTATTTAGGAATAGCATGAAGCTCTCCAATCACAAACTTTTGATCTACTTAAAGAGTAGCATGTTCTTTCTTACAGGAGTAGCACTCTTTTAAAGCTCAGAGCTCTTTTTAAAGCAATCAAATCTCAGAGTTAATCAGAGCTCCTCTTCTGCAGTGGTAGTGGAAAAGAGTCCATCAGAGCATTGCTTTCTGGGAACATATAATAGACTGGGCTAGCTCTCCACCATATGAAACCCCATTTGGCCTGAAATGAAACTCTGCAAATAAGCAGAAAACATTCCACTCCTATTAAACACAAGTTCCTGTCCCATCCACGTGAGAGAGGATCAGAATTTTCTGTATTTCACATACAGAAACAGCACCTTTTTACACACAGATGTGATGCAGCACATCTGAAACAAACCTGTTTCTGCAGTCTACAGGAAAACACTTCAACAAGCACTTAAAAATCTGAAAGGCTGGTGACTGTGATTAGCTATTTGTATAATTAGCTTTACTGATCATAATCCACTTGTGAAGTAAAATAGTGTATTTAGACACTACAGTTGCTCCAGGGGAGAGTCTACATGGGTATTGAAGGATCAAGTGTGCCTTCCTGTTTCCATGAAAACACTAAACTCTGGGCTGTTTGTTAGGGTGAGGTTCAGTGAGACCCCAACCATGAAAATAACTTCAGGTCTGCCCGCCTAGGTCCCACACATTGCATGGAGTCCTGGTGCTTCTCTAGGGACAAGGGAGACCCTCTGTAGCATCACTGCCCAAAGCCACCAGCATAGCTAATGCACATGCTGCCCACCACCAGAGCAATTTGTATCAGGTGTCTACTTCGTTACTGCCCCAATAACTTTGGGTATTTGCATGGACTGCACTGGTTACAGAGGCCATATGTTTCACCCAGGTCAGCTGACAAATCCTGCTTACACGGTAGAGGGGAAAATATTAAAAGCATCTGAAGAAGTGCAAACCTCAAAATGGTTTTGCAGTCCTATGTATTCCAAATGCTGAACATGACAAGATCATACAATAGGAAGACAATCATGGAATGGTTTGGGTTGGAAGGAACCTTTAAAGGTCATCTAGTCCAAACCCCCAACAATTAGGAACATTTTCAACTATGTTAGGTTGCTCGAAGTCCCATCCAGCCTAACCTTAAATGTTTCTAGGGACAGGACATCCACAACTTCTCTGGGAAACTTATTCCAATATTTCACCACCCTCACTGCAAAAAAAAAAAACTTTTTGTAGGCTGAATTCAGTTTAAAGCCATTCCCCCTTGTCCTGGCACTACATGCCTTTGTAAAAAAGTCCTTCTCTGACTTTCTTGTAAAATCCCTTTAGGTACTGGAAGGTGCTATAAGGTCTCCCTGGAGCCTTCTCTTCTCCAGGCTAAACAACCCCAACTCTCTCAGCCTTTCATCATGGGAGAGGTGTTCTATCCATCTAATCATTTTTCTGGCCCTCCTCTAGACCTACTCCAACAGATCCACATCATTCTGGTGCTGGGGACCCCAGAGCTGGATGCAGCACTGAAGGTGGGGTCTCACCAGAGCAGAGCAGAGGGGCAGAATCCCCTCCCTCCCCTGCTGGCCACA
>VZRQ01000456.1:136626-158574 GCA_013397975.1 Machaerirhynchus nigripectus
AAAAAAAAAAAAGAAGAAGAAAGGGAGGGCAGAGCTTCCAGGGTTTGTTTGGATTGGTGTTCTCATAGCAAACAGGAGGAAAGAAGTGACTCAATTCTGTACTTAGTTACAGTCCTAGAAAACAGAAACCATTTAACTATTTTACAGTGCTGTTCTTCCACTTTTTGCAGAAGTTTAGCCCTAATACCTATTGCACTAATGGGCAATGCTGATTCATGAGCAAGCCTATCAGGAATAGAACAAAGACATGTTATCTTCCAAAACAATCATGGAAAGCAAGAGTCTCTCATATCTGCTTGAATAGGAGCAAACACTTCTTTTTGTTTAACATCAATCTAGTCTTACAGTCCAATTCAGAATGCCTTTCCGTCAAACACTACATGCTATTCAGGACAACAGAGGTCCTTAAAAGTTTAACAAAAAGCTTTTTCATAGATTTTTTTTTTTCTTTGACTGAAAATTCCCTGCTGGGGGCATAAAGGTTTGGGGGGTGGATAATGTGCTCAGTGCAAAAGAAAATGCTAAACATGTGAAAGCAGGGGTAGACAAGTTTCCAATTTGTCTCACAAAACTCTCAACACGGCCCATTTAACCTCTGAAATGTTTGTGGGGATTTGCCTTTTCACAGTCCCCATGCTTTTCTACAGCTATTTTCCTGCTGGCACTGTTTTAACTTGTGAATTTAAATCCTCCCTATATGCACAAGCACAATGCCCAGATGACTAAAAAGTACATTTCTTCAAGGTGGGAGCAAGACATGGTAGGATGAACTGACCAAACACAACTAATAACACAAGCTGCTGCACTTTCCTCCAGTGCGGAATCTTGTTGCACCTCTCAATAATCCAGATAAATTAAATACCCTGTCAAAAACATAAGCTACTACAAAAATTTTCTGCTCCATGAGTTGACTTGATGGTTGAGAGAATGTTCAGAAAAAACTAGGCCTGTACAATTTACAGTGTGGCTTGGAGGGACAAGTCAGGGAAGATGTTTCAGCCTTTCTAGGATGAAGCAGTTTCTTAGGCTGTCTTTGTGGTAGAACTGCACTGTCCCCGTGTGGACACAGATGTAAGTAGCTTTGTGTCATACACTGCAGGTCCTTACTTCTCTCTTTATCCTTAAGAATTCTAGCACTAGCTAGGTACCTTCACAACGCAATAGCTGAATCCATGCAAGATATCGAGACAGAAAACATATATAATACATTAACTGTGTTTTTATAATTACGAAAATACAACCTGTGTGTGAACAATGAGAAGCCTTTATTTGCTGGGATTAGCAAGTTGCAAAGAGAAATTGATTACGTAATAATTTCTAAATGTGTCACTGAAAATGAACACCAAAGCTCATCTGAAGACTGTTTTGAGGCCATCTGAGAGGCTTTGTACACTTACTCTCTTGTACACTCTGCTGTGCCAAAGCCAACTGCATTAATGTAGGAATGGTAGTGAAACCTCTAAAGAAAATACATACCCATCCTGCTGATGACACTAGGAGGAATGATTCATCCTAGACATCCGTCCCTTTCCCCTGGTGTGGATGCTATCTTTCCCTCTTTTTAACTGTTTATTTTTTCCTTTCCTTTGTTCAGAAACTGACATAATTCTGTTAGATGCATAGCAATATGTGTATACAGAACCGAATCTTGGCACATGGTGTTTGTCTCAGGAGCCTAGAGATGCATGTTTTTAATGCCAAGAATGTCCAAATCTCATTTACTTTTTGTTTAGTTGCATGTGGGAGAGTATCCATCTCTCTTCTGGACAAAAGCCATGGAGTGGTCCTGCTCAATAGAGGCAATGAAGAGCCGAACATCTCTCTTCTAATTCAACACAATCTATGATGAGGTGCTATTTTCATTTCTGTATCTGGAATACTGAAGAGGAAGAGACAGAAATGTGTGTTTCTTGAGGCTTTGTTATACCAAATGCTCTGTGATATGTCTTCTCAACATTTGCTTGTTTCTGACATGCTGACATTTCACAACCTACAGTGAACAGGAAATCACCAAGAATTATTCTGTTTACTTTTAGATGTGGAACATACATTGCTCATAATTAAATGACAGCACCATAAAGACATGTGTTAGCTACAAACTTTGACTGAACTGTAAGAAAATTACCCTTGGCCATTTTAAACTCAACTATATGTTACCAGCTGCATGTAACTAGTCTGGTTTTGGCATCTCAGCAAAGTATTTAGCCAGGATGTTTGCAGAATGAATGGGGGCACGACAAGGAGAGTGGAATTTTCCTCAAATTTCTCAAGCCAGTATTGGTATCCATGCCTCTTGAGACAAAATACAGCTCAAAAGTGATGCATTTTCATCTGTAGAGTGAAATTCAATGAACAAAGGACAAAGCATCCCAAATACTGAAAAATTAATATCATATATTTACATGATTTGAAGACTGACTCTTGCATTGCAAAGCCTCCGTGTTAACCCTAGCTAGCTGGTAGCCATTACTCAGGAAACTGGTGTTAGTTGTTATTATAAGAGTCTATTTCCTCTGCTCTTCTAAATGAAGCACAGCTGAAGATGGAATGACATGCAACTCTGTCTTTGTATTCCAGAGGATGTGGCTGTTTTGTATCTTTACTCTTTGAGCAGAATAAATCCACATCTAAGAAATAATTCTGGAAGTTCATAATTGCATCCAGATGATCACATGTTGGGGTCTGATCTCTCCTGTCTTCATAATACAGAGTACTTTAGTCATTCCCTAGGATTAAATGTCTGGTGTTCACAGCCAAGAGCCCAGGCATCTACAGACAGAATTAAAACTGAACTTAAGGGTAGTTCTGCAAAAACATGACATTCATATATACCAGCAAGCACCAAAGTGCCAAATCTGAGTTCTAAACTATCTTTCATGTCTTTTTCCGATTTTCAGCCATAAACCTGGAGTTGGACACCTAACCCAGTTCACCTTGGTTTTCTACCCAAGATGATAGGTATACTAGATGATGAACCCTAGTGAATAAAACATCTGGGTTAATCTCTTGTCAGTCAAGTAGAACAAGGCATGCTCTCACGTAGGCCTCCTCCACAGGCTGCAGGTGGATCTCTGAACCCCCACTGACCTCCATGGGCTCAGAGGCATAGCTGCTTCTAAGGTCTGCACTATGGGCTGCAGGAGAATCCCACCTGCAGAGCCTGGAGCACTTCCTCCCCCTCCTTCTCACTTCACTTCATTATGTGCTTGTACTATGAGGAGCAGCTGAGGGAGTTGGGGGTGAAAAGGAGAAGAGGAGGCTTGGGGAGACCTTATCACTCTCTGCAAGTGCCAGAAGGGAGGTTGTAACAACATGAGGGGTCACCCTGTTCTTCGAGGCAACCAGCAATAGGACAAGAGACAGTCTTAAGCTGCACCAAAGGAAGTTTAGGATGGAATTTCTTCACAGAAATGGTTATTAGATATTGGAATGAGATGCCCAGGGAGGTGATGGACTCACTGTGCCTGGAGGTGTATAAGGAAAGACTGGCTGTGGCACTTAATGCCATGGTCTAGTTGACACCATGTTTGGTCATAGGTTGGACTCAAAGATCTCAGAGGTCTTTTCCACCCTAACTGATTCTGTGGTTCTGTGGTTCTGTGGTTCTTTGATTCACTGACCCTGGTGCTTGTATAACTGTTCCTCTCTTTTCTGGCCACAGTAACATCTTTGCAATAACTCTTCTTTTCTTTCCTTCTTATATAGATTATCACAGAAGTGTTACCACCATCACTGATATTCTTGGCCTTGCCCAGCAGCAGGTTCATCTTGGAGCCAGCTGGCATTGGCACTGTTGGACAGAGAGGAAGCTTCTCACAGCTTCTCACAAAAGCCACCCCTGTAGCACCCCCACTAACAAAATCTGGCCACACAAACCCAATACAGCAGAGGCTGGATAGGGGCACTGTACTTCTACTGAAAGAGGATTAAGAAATTCTCACTAAAATCTGGCACCATTCTCTTGCAGCAGGATGTCCTTATCCAGGTGCTTCACGGGCCCTGCTAAGTCATGACAACACTGTGATAAAGAACCACACTCCTTCTACAAAGGTTACAGTCCTTCAGAAACTCCCTAAGAGACATATAATACAGTGTGGTTTGTTTTCATAGTCCCACTCTGTTACTGCCAACTGAATGACAGCAAAATTCAGACCAAGAGGAAGACTCAATGCTGCTGATTCAGGTGATAACCTAGTGTCTGTGAGACAATGGTTTAATTGCTCAACGCTTGTTAGTGACTTTTTGTGTGACCTGAGGAGACTTCATTAAACCTTCTTTTCCCACATCTCCTTTTTTATAAATTTGGCTGGCTGCCATTTACCTGTGTACACTGACTACTCACTCTCCACCCTTCCCTGATCACATACAGGCAGGTGAGCTCTCAAATACTACCATAGTGGAGCTATTGGGGAGCTTAGATAAAGCTGATGTAAGAAAGAAGAAAGAGATCCCTCCTGTGCTTCACATAATGCATGCTAATGCAAGACTATGGAAAGCACTACCAGAAACATGTTACTTTGCTTGAATTTTGTATCTTTAAATATATACAACCTGAGAATAACTTGCTGCTCCTGGAATTATTTTTAATTGGTGTGATGGTGGAAATATTGGGCTATTAATCAACAGCCAGGATCAGCTATTATTCACGTACATAATAGGAAGAGATCCCCCATGAGTTTACAATATAAGGTTGTTTGTACACACAGCTGTATTAGTCTTGGGGTCTTTCTGAACTGTAAACTAGTAAGAGTTTACTAAAACAAAGTGTCTGAACTAGACTTGCAGAGGGGAGAAGGGAACCAGCACAACTTTTTTTTGCAAGACATAAAAAAATACTTTTATACAGGGCTTCTGGTTCATTACATTCCCCAGGAACATGGATCTCAATCCTGGAGGGTTTCAAGAGAAATAAGTGTGGGAGTAATTAAAGAAAAATATTTTTTACTATTTCCTAAAAGCCTTTACTTCAAAAATTGATGGAGAAGTTGCCTAAAATCAATTACCAAGATGTGCAGATGGGAGCCAACAAGAGAAAATAAAAAGGGCTTGGTGAAGTTACAAGCCCAAATCTGAAGCAACACAATCTCTGTGGCAGCAGCAGCAGGCAGTTCAAGGGTGTAAAAATTGCTGCATGCAGGGGCAACTTCAGTGCTAGGGAATGCAAGGAACTTTCTGTTGCTGGATGAGAAGGAGTCATGTAAAGCCACAGCAGGGCTCATTGAGAGAGAGTCCTCAGATCCAGGAGGGACTCATGTGAGCCTCATTTCCTACTGGGACAATATTGAAAAGCAGATGTAGGAGCAGATGACCTGCTCCCCGTATTTAAACAGATGCCTCAGCCCCTCTCACTGCTGCTTTGTCACTTCCTTCTTTAGTCATGTCCAATATGTAAAATGCAGTTAGTATTAAGAAGAAACCTGTAACACTGCAGGAGGGTTTGTGTCTGTCCCCCCACTCTCCTTCCAGCAAGTCACACTGGAAACTGTCTTAAGAAAAATTGAAACTGTGGCCCTTTTTTCCTCCTCTTCACAACTGACTTTCACTTGAAGGTTTCAGTTAAAGAAGCAAAAAGCTACACTCTGCTGATGAGCAGAGGAAATTAAAATAAGAACTAAACAGACAAGGTACCATTCTGATTATACAAGTACACTAGCTGAAGCAAAGCCAGGCAGATAGAGGAAGAGACAGGACAAGAAATGGGAAGGTTAAAACAAAATAATGAAACTGTGTGAGAAAGATTAATTTAAGAATTCTGGAGCTCGTTTTCAAAAAAGGATGGGACACCTTGACTCATTAATTCCTTTCTGAGAAATTTGTCATTGAAAAACCATCTCTTCTTTGCCTTTAAATTCAGCTTTCACCTTGTTTCTGCATTGTCCAATATTAATTAAAAAGTATGTGACAGAAGAACACTGGGAAAAGAAGGCAAATTTAGAATACAAATTTTTAAATTCCTCTCAGAAGTGTTTTAGTGGCCTTCACTTGCATCAGTATCAATCTTCTTGCTGGAGAAACCACTGTGTTTGCTCCATCTCCAAGTCCTAACTGCTCAAAAATTATTTTAAAAGGTGTTCCTTTTGAAGTGTGCATTTGCATTGTGAAAACGAGTAACTAACACCAGTTAGCACCAGCTACTCTCTCAAGCAGGTGTTCATATAAATTCTGTTTGATTTGTCAACACCTACAAGCCCCAGTGACAAACAAGCATGAAACTGCGTTACCCCTAGACACGTAAGGAGCCTGAAAACAGTCAACTTTCCTTACAACTTAAATATTCATTCTATCGCAGATTCATAGGATCATAGAATGACCAGGATTGGAAGGGACCTTAAAGATCATCTAGTTCCAACCCTCTGCTATGGGCTGCAATATCTTCCTCTAGATCAACTGATCAGAGCTCCTTCTAACCTGGCCTTAAACACTTCTAGGGATGGGCCATCTGCGGTTTCTCTGGGAAACCTCTTCCAGTGCCTCACACCCTCGCAGTAAAGAATTTTTTCCTAATACCTAATCTAAACCTACTTTCTTTCATTTTGAAGCCATTTCCCCTTGTCCTCTCACCACATGCTCTTTTGAAGAGTCTCTCTCCATCTGCCTTTTTGATTCTCTTCAGGTACTGGAAGGCCACAGTTATGTCACCCAAAAGCCTTCTCTTTTCCAGGCTATACAAACTCAACTCTCTCACCGTTTCCTCATAGGAAATGTGTTCCATCCCTCTGTCTTGGTGGTCTTCCTCTGGGCTCACTCCACCAGGTTCTTGTCCCACCTTGTTGTGGGGACCCCAGAGCTGGATACAGNAAGTCATTCTCAGCAGGGCTGATTTCAATCTGTTCATCCCCAGCCTGTGTTGATACCAGCTACTGACCCAACCCAGGCACAGCACCTTGCACTTGGTCTCATTAAATTGCATGAGGTTCCCATGGGCCCACTTCTCAAGCTGGTCCAGAAAATTGTAGGCATTGCTCTGTAGGTATCTTTTTATGTTCTCCTAGCACCAGGAAGAAAAAGTTGAACTGGAAATGCTGGAGTCTTTGCCATTTGTCAATGCATTCCCTCAGAGCAAGGGGAGTTTACTGTCCAGAGCACCAAGTGTGCCTGGCCAATGATCCCCAACCAAGAAATAAAATGCCGTTTTCAAGCTCTTATGTATGACTTTCACAGAGATTAATACAATTTTTCTGGACTGAAGTGCAGCAATTCCTATGCCCTCAAACATGCCAGTCCCCAGTAGGATGGGGTTTGCTACCTGCATGGTGAGACAGTCAAAACACTAAATTTGGTCTGCTAGAGAGGGCTTTCTCCCACAAAAATATTTTCCTTTTTAATTCTTTTTGTCTTCTGTGCTCCTTTCTTTTTCTGCAGAACAGCTATAGTGCAGTGTATTTTCCACATGCCACTGAATTCATCTGAACAATCGTTTTTCCTGTGTCTGCACTTCTGCTTTGGCTGCTGCTAGAAGTAGAAAGACCAAAATGCCATGAGTAAAATTAATCTCACAACCTTTCAAGCACTTTTGGAACAAAAATATATTTACATTTTGGAGAATGCTTGCCCTTTTAAGAGATCTAGTCCAATTTTACGGACCTAAGTTATGTGAATCCTTTAGTAATACTTTTGTTCATTCTCTCATCTTAATATAACTCCCTTTTGCTGCACGCTACCTTTATCTACTCAATAAAAGTACAAAGTAGACCAAAACTAAATGAGAATGACTGAGTTTTCTGGTGGTTTCAAAGTGGTCTTAACGCAACACAGCCTCTGGAAGCCAATGAGAAGCCAGATAGTCTGGGGTTCCCTTCATACTACTTAAAGTCTCTCTGCTATGTTTAACTTTGAAAGTCCAAATACAATATAAAAGTTACATAGTTGTGCCTACAAAACTTTTACAAATGAATTCCTATACTTACAGATACAAGATAAAAGTTAGGTAAAAGTAAGAGAAGGAAACTGACCCAGGGAGAGAACATAGGAATTCTGGTCACAGTTTTGCACTGACCCACTGTAAATCTGATCATTTTCTATAAAATTTGCTAAAGGCACTGTCAAAGAGCAACATGTAACTCATTATCTAAGTTGTGAGCTATTGCCATGTCTCTGCAACAGGCAGCTTTCAACAAAGGAGCAATTTAATTTTGTAAGGCAGTTGACTTTTGCTACACTCCCTAAAATAAAGCATATTGTTTTAGGCATGCTGATGCGAAGTATGGATCTGCTTATTGCACTGAAATCAGACTTTTCAAGTCTCTACAAATACAACTATTTCAAGATTTGGCAGTGACTTTCAGTGAATAGGAAAGGGTTTCCTAACCAGGAGCAATGTGCTTTAATCTTCTATAAAGAAGCATTTTGTGTGTAGTAAGGAAAGCCACTGCTGGCAGATGATGAATAATTACTTAGTTCCCTCATCTGTGCCAACTTGATTTAAACATAATGTGACCATGTCTAAGAACCAAAAATGTAATAACAGAAAACTATTCTGAAAGATCACATTTACTTAGCTTTAAATCCTGCAAGTTTCTGTGACAGAAAATTCTTTGGGAGTGTGTAGGTGGAGTAGAGATGCAGATAGATTAGGCACCCTTGTGTGCAGCCCACCACCTGTGCCATTGAGGTGATATGTGTGGGCTTCCTGGGGACACAGACATCCCAGCACCCGTGAGCTTCAGCAGATGCCTTCTCTGGGTAGGGAGGAGCAGCTGGAGCTGCACATGGTAACTTCCTGGGAGGAAACGGGAACCAGATGAGTGGTGCAGAGGAAACCAGAAAGCCCTCTGAATGATAATCATGGAGATGATGGCTGCACAGAGAGGTCACCTGCTCCTTGGGTGTGCTTCAGCAACAGGTGAAGGCCAAGGAGAGGAAAGGAGGAGCTGGAGGAGGCTCTTCTCCTCCATCCCTGGAGACAGCTTTCCAGGACTGCTCTGAAGGCGGAAAAGGAGCACCACAGTAGACAAGTCTGGACCCTGGCTGCAGGAGCTGGGAGACCTCTAAGGTGTCTCTGAGGGAAGTATTAAGGAAGTGGGAAGATATTTATTATCTAGGCTTAGATAAAAATTACAATTTACACTTTATTTTACCTGTTTTCAGTACTGTAAATAACACCTGACTTCATAACTCACTAAAAAAACAATTTTTGCTTTCATTTCCTCCCAACCAGCCTCTTGATGCTGCAGGGAATTTTATTCTAATTTCCCAGTAGTGGGCTGTCCCCTCAGAGAGAACGTGGAGGACATAACAAGGGGAAATACAAGCCACCTGGAGGATGCTGCATGCAGGAGATACATTGCGGAAAGCTAAGGGTGAGAGGAAGGTTACCTGACAGCCTGCCATGGACCACCATGATGTAAATCCACATACCTGAGAGGCTGAATTAATTAATCCCTGCAAGAAGTGATTGCCCAAGAGAGGTTCTAGAGCCCTCAGAGAGCCCCAGAACCACAGACACCAAATAATAGTATAAGCCCAGTGGGCTTAGCTCTGAACATGTATTAGAGAAGAATAATCCCATGTATTTCTGACAGACACATGCTTCTCCAGATACACTGCCTACAGTACCAGGTTTTGAAGAGGGGAAAGCTGGCAGTCAGGAAGGGAAATTCATCTTAAAAAGGCCTCTGGGTACCTTTTCTTTACACTAACACTACAGAACACCCTAGAAGAAATGGAACATGCTTGAACACCATTCTCTCAATGCAAAACAATAAAATTTGTTTGCTCATTCTCTTGCGTCCAATCTTTCCACCTTTCCACAAATCCCACCTCCTTCAGCAACAAGTTTTAGCCATGTTACCCTGACTGGATTTTCCTGCTGTGAAAAGTGATTTTCACTATTCTGCTACTTAATAACTATTAACATAATTTGTCCATATTCATCAGTGGTATTACAGCACTGATTTCAGTTGGAGTCACACCAAGAATTAATGTTGTCTATTAATTTTGCAGAATGCTGTTGATACACAAGTAGTTACGTTTTGCAGTTGCCAGGAGTGTTGATGACTCCTCCAGTTCCTAGGGCAGATACCAATTGTTGTGGAGAGCTCTGCACTATCTTGTCTAAGAAGATTTAATTGTGTCTGGATAAAAGTTTTTGAAAGCTATTTTTGTCCAATAGGCTTGTTTGCTTTACCTGTTGATTGTATTTAACATTTATTTTGAATTTTCTGAGAAAGCTCTGTCATGCCAGGGTGCATGATACTTCTAACAATATGTGATATCACTGTTGAGCCAATGTTTGGGAAAAGGATGCATCAACCTTGTGTATGTAATAAGCCTACACTCCCTTTCACAACAGATCACTAAATTGTTTTTAATAAAGGGCTTATGTAAAAGTTATCGAGTTCGACCTAACACTTGGAGCAACCAGATTTCCCTGCAAGGCTTTTTCTCCCACATACTGGTGGCCTTTTCATGTAAATGAAAATTTTGACATTTCTCTTTTAAGAAAATACAGTATGAATGACAGAATGAAGTTCAGTGCACCTAAGGTCTTTTAATTTGATACAGAAATTAATGTCATGCTATGTCCATTGATCTTTGTTATTTTAAGGGCCTAGAATATTGTTAATGGTAAATATTGAGGTTGAATGCTGTAGAAATTGAGAAAAAGGGGAAGGCTAGCAGACAAGAAGGAAATATTTCAAATGTCAGCCATTTAGCAAGACCCATGGGAAAATTATAGACTATTCAAAGTATGTGGATATTTTAATGCGAAAAACCTGTTAGTTTTAATCAATTACAAGACTTCTATGTTAGCATTAACCTTTAATGAAAATACATGGATTGGATGAGTGATCAAAACTTCTGTAGCCATGTTTTATAAATGTATTACATATTGATAGCTCACATTGGCTTCACAACCCAAAAGATTATAGACCCAGTCTGTTTGACAATACTAAAAGCTCTGTGGCTCAGAGGAGATCATGAAGCAGAAGTCTATGGATATTGATGGAGAATATGTGCAATTACTACAAGATTTATCAAAAGCCCCCTGAACTCTGTATGCATTTATCACACCAACTCAACCAGGCACAGGGAATTGAGAAATTTGTAGCTGCAAATATAAATTTCCTTTTCAAACAAAAACTTTGTTTAAAAAGGGCTTCCAAATGGCCAGTCTACATACCCAGAGGATAAGGTCATGTTTTCAGCCCAGCATGCCCTAGCCTTGTACAAAAAGGGCAAGAGGACATTGCTGCTAAGAGCTCTATAAATAACCCAAGAGCAAACTTTCCCCTCAGTTTGTCTGATCTGACTATGGAGACTATGCTCTACTATATATAGCTAAAGAACAAGTATTTTTAAAAGATCAGAGGAAGAACAAAAATAAACTAAGCACATCGAAGCATATTTTTGAAATACAGGTTTGAAGTTCAGCAACTAACTGAATCCACAGACAATGGGAGATACCATGTCCTGTCCTGTAGAGAAAACCCCTGCTGATTTTCAGCCTCCAGAGAGCTTGCTGCAGGCAACAGGGGCTGAGGCTTCTGTTGAGGACAGCAGACTGCATGATTAGCAAAAGGGCATGAGTGAATCTTGGTCTTGGTCTCCACATCACCTAGACCAGACAAGAGAACAGCATCGTTTCAACCCTACCTCAGGACCAGTGCCAGGGAAGGGAGAGTTTGCATCTCTGGACCCAGACCTACAAATGAAAGAGCAATCCAAGCCCATCAATGAGAGCAGGATTTTTAATAGCAGTTTTAGTAACTTGAATAAGTCCTAGTGCAGCCACAGATGAGGACTTACCTTCAAAAGTGTCTCAGAGGCAGGTCACAAAAGCAGTTTTGAGGTCCTGCCCTATCTGCCAATTTAAAGCTTCTCCTATAGAGCTGCTCGAGGTGAAGCCCATCACCAACCTCAGTAGAGGCATGGAACAGAGCAGAGATAGGGCACCTTCAGAGGATGGGATATGCTGGAAGGGCCAGCACCACACAGTGCTAACACCACCCATGTAAAATGGAAAAGGAAGAGGGAAACAGGAAAAGTTTCAACAGATTCATTCACATGATAATTACAAATTTGTAAAACAGTATTAAAAAGAATATTTGTAAAGATTTTTAAAAAAAAAATGGTGGGAAGAGAAGAAAAAACTTCCAGCAAATCTCTCCAGAATGAGATGTATAGGTGGCTGTTTTCATTAAAACCAGGTGTCTAGGCAGCATCCACAGAGTTCTGAGATATGTGTCTGAAATAAAAATCACATAAAAAGCAGGAGCATACAGATGAAACCTGGTCAAACCTTCAGGGAAATTAGCAAGTTCCCATGTGTGCTTTTAAGTGAATGATCATCATGATCACTTTATATACACCAATTAACTTTGCACGAAGAGTAACACTGAGGAAGCACCATTATTCTAGTATCAAACCAGCATGAGACAAAACTGGGTCAAGTAAATTATTCTTCACTATAGTCTCTCACTTCTTATACTGGTTATACAGGTGAGAAGGCCAGACCCCAGACCAGAATAGCCCCATATGCTAGAGCTGTACTGGATTATACAGAGGGCATAAAGGCAGTTCAAAGAGCTTTCCTTCAGTGACATTTAATGCCCAAGCCTTTGGGGACAAGGAAGCATTAGGCATAATTTCACGTCACCTTCGCAGGATAATGGTTGCGGCCTGTTCACAACACCAGCTAGGAGTTTGGCAGTGGGAAATGGGTGGGAAAGGATAACGGAGAGCTGTGGAGGAGAGGGTAAATGCTGCAATACATGGCAGCAGCTGTGCTAGACATTAACTTCTATTTCTACTACACATCTTTCTCCTTTCCTCTAAGAATCATAAAATGGTTTGCTCTGGCCCCATCCAACCTGGTGTTGAACAGTTCCAGGGATGGACACTGACAACTTCCCTGGGCAACATGTTCCTGTTCTTCACCACCCTCACAGTAAAGATTTTTTCCTAACGTCTTACATAAACCTACCTCTTTTAGTTTAAAACCATTCTCTTTTGAACTATGACTACATGCCCTTATAAAAAGCCTCTCTTCAGCTTTCTTATAGGCTCTCTTCAGGTACTGGAAGGTAATATAAGTTCTCTGCAGAGCTTTCTCTTCTCCCAGGCTGTACAGGCTCTCTCATCCTGTCTTCATAGGAAAGGTGCTCCAGCCCTCAGATAATCTTCCCAGACTCCTCAGGATTTGGTCAAACAGCTCCATGTCATTCTTACTTTGGGAATCCCAGAGCTGGATGAAGTCCTCCAGGTGGGGTCTCAGCAGAGNTCAGCTTTCTTATAGGCTCTCTTCAGGTACTGGAAGGTAATATAAGTTCTCTGCAGAGCTTTCTCTTCTCCCAGGCTGTACAGGCTCTCTCATCCTGTCTTCATAGGAAAGGTGCTCCAGCCCTCAGATAATCTTCCCAGACTCCTCAGGATTTGGTCAAACAGCTCCATGTCATTCTTACTTTGGGAATCCCAGAGCTGGATGAAGTCCTCCAGGTGGGGTCTCAGCAGAGCAGAGCAGAGGGGCAGAATCCCCTCCCTCGCCCTGCTGGCCACACTACTCTGGATGTAGCCCAGGACACAGCTGGCTTTCTGACCTGCAATCACACTTTGCTGGGTCATGTTGAGCTTCTTCCTCACCAACACCCCCAAGTCCGTCTCCCCAGGCCTGTTCACAGTCCATTCTCCACATAGCCTGTACATGCGTTTGGGATTACTCTGACTCAGGTGTAGGACCTTGCACTTGGCCTTGTTGAACTTCATCAGATTCACACAGATCCACTTCCTAAGCCTGTCCAGGAATCCTCGGGATTGCCCTCCAGACCAGCCTACACAGACTGAATGGGCAAGTCTAACATGTACACAGCAGAGCTAAGCAGCAGGACCTCACTGCCAGGTCGTACTGGCAGATATTGCATGAGGAATGAGGACCTTCATCCTGGAATCACCAAAAGGGTGAGATTTCTCACATTCACACTGGTCTCCCTTCTGTGAAAAGCAGGTGCAAGGACTGCAGGGTATGGTGGTCCTAAGAGCAGGACTAGCACCTTCTTTCCCACACTGTAAGACCAAGAGACAGACCATAAAATGCTCAGAGCAGCCCTGCCTGAGGGAAGAACGTTCACAGGTTCTGGTTTAGGCACTTTGGGTATCACCTGGTTCCCGTTTCAGCATGCCATGCTTCTGGGAAGGTTCTTGAATTCATTTGCAGCTCAATGAGCAGACCCCAGTGGCAGGAGGCATGATGGGAACCCATTGCCTTCAGAGCCCTGGGTCCCAGAGTGGGGCTGCAGAGGACACTGGGGTGGGATTGCAGAGCTATCACATGCAGGATGGCCCCTGGACACAGGAGCTGCAGAGAAGCTGAAGGAAAAGCATCTACAATCAGGGCCATCAGCAGAGGTTAATTTTATAAATTGAAACAACAATAATAATGGCAGAGGCATGACAAGCCTGGTTGCAGCTGGTTGGGATTCAGCAGGCTTTATGTTGTTTTGATTAGCCTGACGTTTGCTGGTGGGATGCTTGTATGGGCACATGTGTGGGTGGGAAGATAAACACAGCTGAGCAAATCTGGTCCCTCATCTTGCTTCTGCACAAGCAAGTGGGCTTATCCTTGGCTCAGATAGGAGCCATGGCCACCCTCCCTCCCACATCCAAAAAGGTGCAGCTGCATTTAACAGCAATTTATCACAGGAGCATTTGTGGCAAGTTTGCTGATGTTTATTGCTGTAGACAAAGCACAAATGCTTTTAATGCTGTGGCAAGCTCATGAAACTCAGACAATTGAGAAGTAAAAAAAAAAGGTACGGAATCCCTGGGGGAGAGAAGAGGGGGAAAAAGAGTATCATCTTGACAGAGAAAATAGGATTGTTTAAATAGGATTTTTTCTTGTCAGGTCAAGGATCCCCTTCAGGAAACCTACTTTCAACTAGGTCTTTATTGCAGAAGCTAGGCAGACTTCATTCAAAGCCTATATATTTGTTCTTACGGTGTGTTAATGGCAACTGGTTGTAAACAGAAACTGCGCCTGAAAGAAGACCTGGCTCCAGGGGACTGGGGAAGAGAGAAAGACAGAAAACATTTAGCCATTAGAAGGAGAGAAAGAAAATGTGTGAAAGGACTGAGGAAGAAAAAACATCTTCCCATGGTAAATTTTTTGCAATCCTCCAGCCTCTTCAGATACACATGCTACGTGATTTGTCTGCCCCTGTTTTAAATTAATGGCTTGACTTCCTCCAATTCCATAACATTTAAAAAAAGACAACATATATTTCACATAACTTATAGAGAAATATGATAAAAAATTATCTTAAACTGACAGCAATAAAGAGTCTGTATTCTGTCTTTCCCTACAGCTTTTAATAATTGGAATCTTTTCATGATGAATGCTAAAACAAATTATAGGAGCTGCAAGCCTCCCCAGGGGTTAATAAATGAGCACAGATGGCTGAAAAAGCACAGCCAAGACTGTTCCTCACGGTGGATTTAAGGTTGTAAACCCAGTCCTACTACTACCAGTTTGGTAATTCCCCCCAACAACACCTCAGTGCCCTGTGAAATTTGTTTTTAGAGCACTCAGCACATCAGAGATGCTGGGAGGTGGTAACCCTCAACTACCACTAATCCCTTTGCCACTACTTCCTCCTCCTCTCTTGTTTCTGCCATCCAAGAGGTCTATGTGTAAATGCTTCCTAACTCACTTTGTGTCTGCCAAGGCACTTCGAATCATGTCAGCTACCTAGATCAATTTGATGGACACATAACCCCACTTGGAGAGAGGCAGTAAGCTTTTCACTGGAACAACAGTTTTAAGAATATTCAACAATTCATTTACATCAATTAACATGCACAGTTTGTTGCAAAAGACTACTTTACCTCCAGTTCTGCTATATGTGCCCCTGTCAGTGATATCCTCGTTAATTAGAATGCAATGAGGGTAAGTACATAAGCAATAGCACAGCAGGAGGTAGAAAGCCGAGGTGCTTTGTGCCCATCTGTGAGCTGGAAGGGAACCAAGGGATTTCAAAAAGTAAGCATAAAACAGGGACTATAGATGTTCAAAATGAAGATGAAAATGGCAACCATGACGCTGTTTGCTTCGAGCTTGCCTGAACAAGAAAAATCCTCCATGTTCATGCAAATGGGAAGTGAGTGGAGCCTTACTGATATCAATTTACTTAACCAAATAGTGCAAGATATAAAATATAATTAATCTTGCCTTTTGACTCTGCTGTGCTACATAAGGTATGTGTTACACACCATCATGCAAAAAATTGACTTTTTTCATGTATTTATTATTGGTCATGCAGTAGAAGTAACTACTTAAATAAATTATTCCTTGTATATTGTTTGGAAACAAGTATGTAATTAAAAACCCCATTTTTCAGCTCTCATTTTTAAGCAAAATATACCAAAGCTCTTTGGAGAAGACAAAATTTGTCATTCAACCAGCACCAAAAATAGGATCCATCAACAATATGGTTGGTATGTCTTCTCTTGCAGAAAACTGTCTTAAAAGTGAGCTAGAATTTACAAAACTCACACAACAACAAATGACTGGTTTATGGACACAAAGACTGTTAGAATTGTTTGAATTAATTATAACATGACTCAGTTTTAATCCTGATATTCCACCAATAGAGAGTCTTTTGTTTGTCATAGTAGGAGGTTTTTCCACATGGAGTGGGATTTCCCCACTCTACACCAGCACTTCTTTTCCACCTCAGTCGGAGGAAGAGGAAGGATCTGGGTCAGACTGTGGCTCCTTGTGAGTTATGGATCTGACTAGCACAATATGCAGCACAGAACATCTCTGAACCCTTTCCCCTACCACAGACTCTTAATAGTTTGGGTTGGAAGTGACTTTTAAAGGTAATCTAGTCCATATCTCCCAACAATTACCAAGGACATCTTCAACTAAATCTGGTTGCTCAGAGGCCCGTCCAGCTTTACCTTAAATGTTCCCAGGAACTGGTCACCTCTATGGGCAGCTTGTTCCAGTGTTTTACCACCTTCATTGTAATAAATCTCTTCCTTATATCTGGAATCAATCTACCTTCTTTTCGTATAAAACCATCACCACTTGTCCCATCACAACAGGCCCTGCTAAAAAAATCTGTCCTCATCCTTCTTACAAGCCCCCTGCAAGTACTGGAAGGCCGCAAAAAGATCTCCCTGGAGCCTTTTCTTCAGGCTGAACAAATCCACATCTCAGCCTGATGGAAGCTTCAGTCTTCATATGGAAGGTTTTCCAGCCCTCTAATCATTTTTGTGGCCCTTCAACATGTCCATGTCTTTTCTGTGCTGAGAACCCCAGAGCTGGATGGTCTCACCAGCAAGGAATAGAGAAGCAGAATCATGTCCCATGATCCGCTGGCCACACTGCTTTTGATACAGCCAAGGATTAACTGTATTTCGGATTTTGAAAAAACCAAAGGATTAACTAAAGGAATTTCACACTCCACCAGGAAAAATCAAAGGTAATCCATATCCTACGTTACTACTTATTGGCTTTCTGGGCGTCAAGCCCTCATTGCTGGGTCATGTCCGTCTTTTCATCCACCATAACCCCCAAGTCCTTCTCAGCAGGGCTGCTGTCAATCTCTTCCTCTCCCAGAATGTGTTGATAATGGTGATTGCCTTAGCCCAGATACAGGTACATTGCACTTGGACCTGTTACAACTCTTGGATTCCCACTTCTCCAGCTTGTCCAGGTCCCTCTGGTTGGCATCCCAGCCTTCAGGTGTGTCAGCAGCACCACTCAGCTTGGGGTCATCTGCAAATTTGCTGAGGGTACACTCGATCCCTTGGTCTATGTCACTGATGAAGATATTAAATGACATTGGTCCCAGTACATACCTCTGAGGGCACCACTTGTCACTGATGTCCATTGGGACTCTGAGCCCCTGACCACGACCCTCTGGATGTGACCATCCAACCAATTTCTTATCCATCTAACAGTCCNAAATTTATTACTAACAGAATCAGAGGAGGGTAATGAGAAGTAAAATAAGCCCTTAGAACACCTTTCCCCAAGCCCCTCCCTACTTCCCACGGACAGCACACGGAGACAGGGCAGGGGGGTTTTGGTCAGTTCATCACCGAGATTTCCTTTCGCTGCTCTGGGAGAAGAGTCCTTCCCTGTGAGGCCGTGGGGTCCCTCCCGTGGGAGACAGTTCTCTGTGAACTGCCCAGCGTGGGTCCATTCTCACAAGCAGCAGTCAAACCACACCTGCTGCAGCGTGAGTCCCTTCCACGGGCACACAGCCCTCCCAAAACTGCTGCACTCTGGGTCTCTTCCCACAGGGTGCAGTCCTCCAAGCACAGGCTGCTCCAGCCTGGGAGCAGGGCCCTCTCTCTCCACCGGGTCTCACACTGGATCACAGCATCCTCCAGGCTCCAGGGTGGGCATCCACCCACTCTGGCATGGGCACCTTCCCCACGGGCTGCGGGTGGATCTCTGCATTCCCCACGGACCCTTGGGCTGCAGGGGCACAGCTGCTTCACCACGGTCTCTTCACCGCTGCCTGCAGAGGAATCTCGGCTCCGGCGCCTGGAGCACCTCCTCCCCTTCCTTCTCCACTGACCTTGGTGTTGCTGTGTTGTTTTCCCTCACATGTTCTCACCTCCTCCTCTTCTCCGACTAGAAGTAAAAACCCCTGACTTTGATTTTCTTCTTAAATATGTCATCACAGAGGCGTTACCAGCCTCTCTCATTGGCCCAGTTCTGGCCAGCAGCATGTCCATCTTCAGAGCCATCAGCCACTGGCTCTGCCATATGTGGTGGGAAGCTTCCAGTAGCTTCTCACAGGAGCCACCTTTGTGGCCCCCCTGCTACCCAAAACCTGGCCATGCCAAACCAGTGCAAGTGTTGCGGGGGACCATGTCAAAGGATTTACAGAAGTCCAGGACATCCACAGCCCTTCCCTTGTCCACTGATGCTGTCAGTCCATCACAGAAGGCCAATGGGTTGGTCAGGCAGGACTTGCCCTTGGTGAAGCTGTGCTGGTGTCTTGAATCACCTCTGTGTCCTGCATGTCCCTTAGCACAGCTTCTAGGAGGATTTGATCCATGATCTCTCAGGTAAAAGTGGAGGTTGACAGGTCAGCAACTCAGTTTTAAAACCAGCTCTGTTTAACCATCAGAACAACTGCAGAATCAACAAAATCTTAAGTTTTGGCATCGTTCTTTCCATATAGGGGCTAGTCCAGAAACAGCCACAAGAGTGGGCCTTCCCTGCCAAATCCACAGAGACTGTCTAGCCATCTGTTGGTTGGATTCAACTGAGAATAAGTGTGTTCTTGCCAAAATTCATCTGATTGGACCACAACTTCAGAAAGTTTCCAGCAGCAACTATCTCATCAGACCCTCTGTCCAGATGTAATGAAGGGAAAGGACTTCAGTTACTCACTGTTCTGACAAGCAGCTTTGAGGGTAACCATTCTTTGGTGGATATAATACCCAGGCATCATCAATCACGTAGTCCTGCTGGGTACAAGCTAGCTGACCATTCCACACAAAATCTTTTTGGTCAGAGAGTACGCAAGATAAAAGAAGTCATTTGTTTCCATATGTAGTAGATTGACATAATCTATCATCTTTCAAAAGCAATTATCCACATTGTCAGGATTATCTAGGACATGAGGTACAAAACAAGAGGCAACAGAATAAATGTAGAAATTTGCTGACATGAAAAGGCAAACCAAAGGATTAACAGAAGAAATTTAGCATTCCAGCAGTAATAATTAAATGTAATCCATAGCCTACTTTACTACTTGTTGATTTATTCTAGTTTACCAATGTACTGGCTCATATAAGACTCCACCCCACAAATTCAGTATCTGTTGGCTCTGGTGAACCTTTATTAAATATAAAGTTACTATAAAGAAGGCCGAATTGGATCTCCTCTTCAATCCATTCGTGATTACAGGGTGGGCCCCTATGCTTTTTTTTCACTGTATTTTAAAGTATTTATCTGGGGACTTGCAAGCCAAACACAATGGTTGATCATTTAAGGTTAAGAGATGGAGCAACCAAGTGCTTGTAAAAAGATCCAACCCAGTGAATATCTACTGTAACAGAGAAATCATGCCAAATGTGGTTTTATAGCTGGTTTGACAGTGCATGCACAAAGCAGACAGCTCCTACAGGCAGCAACTTGCTGAAGTGCAAGAAAGGCATTTTTTCCACACCAGAGTGCTGGCCACCCAGGGAAGGAACTAGAGAGCAAGCTGAGAGGGAGCATGGGCGCTGGTGTGGAGCAGTGCTTCCTGCACTCGCAGCCCAGCACCCAGCTGCAGCAGCACACCCATGCCTGCAGAGCATCTCCCCAGATGAAGCTGACCAGTCTGCGAACACTGGGACAGCAAAATCTAATTTTCCCTGAGCTGCAGAGCTTCCTGGCCCAGATGTGCTTTAAATAAAGGGACTATCTGTGGTAGAGCAGAAAGGAATTTGGAAATCACAACTCTCCCAGGAGCAGCAGGGGAGCACAGGCACCACAAAATGGCCCAGCAATGGTTAATGGCAGTTAGCCAGAGCTTTATTCCTTCTCTCCTTAACAAAGATGGGTCAGATGTTTCCAGCTAGATCCTCTCTGATATAGCAACTTCATTCCTCCAATCACAGTAACTGTTTGTATCCTGCCATTATAAATAAAGTTTCAAAGGATCGCTGATTTTAATTTTCTCCGTAACATTTCATTTTCAGATGTACTGCCAAAACCACTAACACAAAACCAGAATTACATAAATAATCAAACTATGCATTCCACGTCTGAATTAAGAGTATGTTGTTTTTGTCATCTGTATTTGGAAACAAATTATTTTCTACATTATATTTATTTGAACACAAAAATATAGATCTTGTCATTACTAATAAAAAATAATAATAATTTATTTTTTATGCTTGACATGAAAATACGTGCTTCTGCACTGAACAGAAAAACCTTAATTCCATCAAGTTGCTATCTCAACGTTTGCCATAAGTGAACGTCTTGACTGAATTACAGCTTTTCAGCTCCTTTCCATCATTTATTTCATCAAAGATACTTCTAAAAAATATATTGCATTCATCCAAAAATAAATCTGTCTGAAAACAACTCCTGAGACCTCCACAAAAAGTGATTAAATAATGATGTCTGGAAGCAGCTGCCAAGCATAAGAAAGCTCAAACAGAACATTATTTTAATCATTATGGTCCCTACTACCACCTCACCAAGGGCCTGGCAATATTTGAGTTTTGACTTCTCAGATCAGGACAAAGTGCAAGCACACAGTAGAGAAAAAAACTTTGCGAAAGCCGAGATGCAAAATTTTCTTCATCTAAAAAAACTCACAGAGGACATCCAGGGAGAATTCCCCAGTCACCCTGTAAAACTTTGCAATTTGTGTTTTCACAAATAATTGGACAGTTGTCTTGGCAGCCTCAGTAATCTAATCCCAGACACCAAATTTGACTCTCATTTGCTCAAGAGAATATTCTGTATTTTTCTAGTAATGACAACCTGCAGTCTTTGGGGTTATATATATGATGCAGTACAGGCTGTTTCCCATGCAGCACAAGCAAGTGCACTTTGGAGCTGTAGCATGGGACCACTGACACTATTAACCTATTGATTGACAAAGATCACAGAAAATAGAATCATTAAAGTTTGGAAAGAACTCTAAAATCGAGTCCAAATTTGACCAAATTCCACCTTTGCACTAAACCATATCATGAAGTGCCACATACAAATGTTTTTTTTAACTCTTCTAGGGATGGTGACTCAGCCACTTCCCTAGGCATTCCATCCCAATGTTTAACCACACTTTCAGTGAAGAAATTCTTCTGAATATGCAATATAAACTTCTCTTGGTGCAACTGGAGGCCAATTCCCCTTGTCCTATCACTTGTTACCTGGGAGAAGAAGCCAACCACCATGCAGCCACAGCCTCCTTCCAGGCAGCTGTAGAGAGTGGTAAGATCTCTCCTGAGCCTCCTTTTCTCCAGGCTAAACACCCCCAG
>VZRQ01000456.1:158611-207446 GCA_013397975.1 Machaerirhynchus nigripectus
GCCTTCTTGGCCACCTGGGCACACGCTGGCTCATGTTCAGCTGCTGTCACCAGCACCCCCAGGTCCTTTCCAGCCCCTCTGTCCCAGCCTGTGGCGCTCCCTGGGGTTGTTGTGACCCAAGGGCAGGACCCAGCACTTGGCCTTGCTGGACCTCACACCACTGTCCTCAGCCCACCAGTTCAGCCTGTCCAGATGCCCCTGAAGAGCTTTCCTGCCTTCCAGCAGATCAACACTCTCACCCAAATTGGTGTAATCTGCAAACTGACTGAGGCTGCCCTTGATCCCCTTGTCCAGGTCATCAATAAAATATTATCATGTGACTCATTACTGAACTCTCAGTATAGGTGCAGGCACCTGTCCTCAAGTAAGATAGATGCACATTGCCAGTTCTTTTATTTCCATTTTACCAGCAGTATCGAAACCTGATCCTTATTTTCTTTCAAAGCATGGACAGGTAATGAGTGTGTGCGTTTGCTGTCGCACGCAATCCCTCTGAAACCTGTTAGATAAGTAGAAACACTGTCTTTTTAGAGAAGTCAATATAAACCAATTTATCAAAGACTACACTCAGGAAGAGATCGAGAATTTAGATAAATCAAAATAATATCACTATCAGTATGAGAAAGTTGTTATGAAGCTTATGCACCCTTTACTGGTGAGTTACCACCATGTGCTGCAGGAGAGGGGTTGACCACCTTCTACTGGGTGATAACACTTCTCCCATTCTCTCCCTAGGCAGAAGACATGTCCTCCAAAGACCTAGGCTCTCTCCTAGGTCAAGAACCCTTTGTGGATGTGCACCATTTTCAGGTGCAGTCAGAAGTTACCCAATTTTATTATTTTAATAAATTATTACTCATTTTCATATGCCTTTGATTTGGGAGTTTCAAGACAGTACTCAGAGAAAACCACTAAATGGATACAAGTCTAACCAGAAATTACTGGAAACATTAAGGGCAATTTATTCTTTCAAGATTATCTAGGCTAATTTTGCAGCCGTAAGAAGTTCAAAGGTAACTTGTACTAATCTGAAATGCTGGATGCTTCTGCAAACCAATCAGTAAAACAAACTAGTGATTTTGATAGGCACTATTTACCACTACATAGGAAGAGACCATGCCATTCAAATATTGCATTGCTCATTCCATACCAGAACTCTCTTTCACAATATCAAAAGGCCACAAAGCTATTTGAAATTTGGAGCACTGGGATCTCAAATTTGAAAATAAGAATGTTAATTCACCCTCAGGCAGTATATCAAGTTTGGCCAAAGGGATCAAAGCAAAACTCCCCCTTTTTTTTTTAATGTGCTTCCAAGTTGGCAACTTCTATGACAAGTTTCAGTATGATACTATTTCAAACAGAAGAGATAACACATAGTATCATGCAAACCAAATTGCTTCGTAGGAACTAAGGGAAAAATAGATCTAGATAAATACATCCTGTGATGGGTGAACAACTGGCTGACAGGTCAGGCACAAAGGGTTACAGTAAATGGGGTTACATCAGGCTGCCAACCGCTCACTACAGTTGTTCTGAAATAAGTTGACACAAGTGAACTAGCAGAAATCTGTGATGGCTGTGGTGTTACATGATCTATGAAATCCTTTTACCGAAACTTGCATCACAAAATTAAATTTGGCAGATCCAGGACACTTTTTCATTATAGGAGAATTTCACTTTTTGAAGTTTTAAAAAATGTTAAGAAAGGAGAAAGTAAAAACATAATAAAAATAATATGAAAACTGTCTTCCTGATTGATCAACTGAGGTGCCTGGAATACATGACAATGCCTGGGTCTTGGAGATTATAGGTGGGTGACAGGATGAAATCCACTGTTCTTGTCTACCCCTAAGCATTTTCTCTGAGTATTATTTTCTTACATCTTAGAGATTGTGACCACTTCTGTCCCTGAACATTTCAGCTAAAGACTTCTGCTTTATAAAATCTAGTTTCATCAAGGTGCTAACACTGAGTAGGCTGTACAAGTCAGCTGAGTATCTAATAGACCAATATTCTCAGTATTTAACGGAATTTCTGCAGAGGCAGGAAACTTGCTGCTGCTTCACTGGCTGTGAAGTCTTCAGTGTCCCACTGAAATGGAGCAATGTATGTTGGTAGGGACCTCTGGAGGCTGTGATCTCCACGCTCTGCTCAAAGCAGAACCAACTTCAGAGTCAGATCAGATTTCTCAGGACCATCTTCAGTCAAGTTTGGAAAGTCTTGTAACATTTCAAATGCAAGTTACTCTATGTGGAGATGTAGTGAAAAACTTAAGACAGGAATGGAAAACACTAATCTTATTGAGGCTGTTGACCTAATGCTGTTGGTTTCTAATGGTATGCAGAGCTGCCAGGATAAAGGCAGCAGGAAACCATCTACAGCCATCTACAAAAAAACTTTCTTCTTGTTCCATGATAGGAGTTCTCTGCCCCTTTTAAGCCCCCATGACTGCCACGTCCCCTTACCTCCACCTAAACACACACACTGCACCAGCAGGGGCTGTGGACAGCCAGGGCCACTCCGGCATGTGGTATCCTGCAAGTGTCCTCCAAGAACACCTTTATATATTCCCCTTGCTCTAGAAAAAAAAGGTAAAGTTAAGTGAGACCTCTCCACTTTCCTTTGCATGGGTGCACACCCAAATACTTTTGAGTTTTGATGATTCCTCTAAATAACCTTGTAACATAGCTACAGGGTTTTTCAGTTCTTTACACTATAGAGTACCACTGCACTCTTAAAAAGAAAGTGAATCAAGTGCATGCTTGAGATACACCAGAAGGATTTTCCTCCTAATGTTAAGAAAAAAAAACCCAAACGTCTGATACTCAGCTTTTATAAGTCAATACAATTTCCCTGCTTTAGTAGAAACTGTGCAGACTTCTCTCACCTGAGGATCTGCTCCACCATGCTATTAAAAGCTGTGAGCAACTGTGTCACAAAGCAACTGCTAGAAATGTGTAAAAAAAAAACAGCAAAGCACAAAGCTTTAAAATATCCAAGGCTGTCTAGAGTAAAAAAAGTTCATAGCACATAAGTACCATTTAAATTAATTAGGGACCCTGCTGTCAGAGGATGCAGATTGCAAAACCTTTGCAACAACAAGACAGCAGTAGCATAGAAGTAGCATCTTATCTGTACTCACTTTGTCTCATCTGCTCTGATAATCACTGAGCACAGACATCAGCACAGGACAGGTGCACATCACACTGGTCCTAATCAGATTGAGCTGGTTATTTTTCCGTGTAGTAGTAGAGTGAGGTTGACCTGAGCAATCTAACACATCACTCATGAGTGGAGAAATTCCTCTTGTAAACTTGTACAGGCCTTGAAGCTTCACCACATTTAGAATTCCCAGGGACAAACTCTCAGCTAGCACATACTAATCCCACAGAGCTCTGCTGACTAATACCCACTGGGAATCCATGGAAAAGAAATAATGCCCTTCAGCTTTGCAAGTGAGAGGCCCAAATAAAACAGAGGTTAAAATAAAAACTGAGAAGGGAAATTAGCCAGTGGAGGTGCAACTTCCAGTAAAGGTTTCTTTGCTATTTTAATGAAACAAATCTGTATAAGAGCTACAGAACTGAGAGGATAACAAAAGCGGCAACTGACATCTGTGCAAACTCTTGCTTGCTCCTCCTGAATGCAGAGGGAGGCTGGAGTGCTTCAGTACTCAGTACAGCACCAGCTTCTTGTTTATCTGAGCACCCACCAAGGGTGAACATGGGAGACAGGGCTCTGGGCTAAAGGGACCTTTACTCTGGTACACACTTCATGCAATCAGGGAAAGGAGTGCAAAACAGCTTTCTGGAAGTGAGACCATGGCATTTTTAGCAGAGATAACATTCACATTGCAGAGGAGCAGTACTCCTGTCTGCAGACGAGGCACCAAGCCACTGTACAACACACTTACACCAGGTTAAGCTTGGTTCCAGCAGCCCCTTTTCTGCTCTCAGCATGCTCATCTAATCCAGTGGCTACAGTGATACAGGTGTGGTGGGGAGGTCAGGTCAGCAGGAAAACCCACCCACCCAAACTACACCACCTCTTACACAAATGCCCCATGGCCTTGCTCTCAGGAAAACACCATCTGGCACGTGCCCTGCCATACAGTTCCACTTCCAGACACATGACAGCAGCATGATAAGCATGAAAGTGATGGGACTGGGAACTGCAGAGGTAGACCATCATGTAATCCACCTCATGCTCCCCCCAGCAGGCTACCCTGCCTGGGTGCAGAAAAGACCACCACATTGTACCTTAAAGGCAATAATGTGAGGTAGCATGGTAATAGGGCTGGATCCTGCTGCACTAGACTTCACACTCTAGAAAACCACAGGGAAAGAAGCAAAAGGAAAATTTGAAGTTTTACCCTTTTGCAGACTTTTTTCAGACTCACAGAATTTGCAAGGCTGACTTGAGTTAAACCCATTGGCTCGTGTTCCCCCAGTGAAATCCAGAGGCCATAGTAAAGTCCTGTATTTTTTCCCAGTACTGTAGCATAACAAGTTCATGACCAGGATCTGTAACACTTTATGAGGGGGCAAAACTAATGAGCACAAAATTAGCTATCATGAATAAACTGTGTCTAGCAGACTCCATCATCCTGCATCTTCCACTGTAGCACAGAGAAGAGGCAGCTGCATTACATGCTCTCAGCTGATAACAGCATGAACAGAAAGAGCAAAATCAACTGTTGAAATCTCCCTCTTCAGATTTGCAGCCACACTCAGTAGCATCACATATTGCATATGTTCTGCTTGAAGTAGAAACAGACTGAATTTCATCCCCAAGTCCTCCAGTTTAGCCATTACATCATTCGGGGCTGGGAAACAGAGCAACATCCACAGCCTAAAATCAGCAAAGGAAATTTTTGCTCATTGCTGAACCATGGCTAGAGCATCCTAATTTTGGTGGCAGTAATGAATAACAGTTAGTTATTGGTGCATGGGGGAGTTACAACACATGAGGATCCCAAATGATGCTTAGCAAAGCCTCATACTGTTCACGGCTGAATCAATTTAAAACCTAATTTATGGTCTATATAATAATCAAATTAACTTGCTATGGATTGTCATTATGTCTTATCCCCAGGAAATGCCTTAAATAAACACTTAGAGCTAAAGGAAGGACTCATTGCTAACCATATTAGCTCATGAGTGAGGACAACATACCAAGTTATAAACCAGGGTTCAACAGCAGCAACAGTCTTGAGTTTTGCTCTATAGGGGGCATAATAAAAATGCATTTCCATAATGAACAGGAAAACAACTAAGTTATTTAGGAAATGTAATCACTCCAGCTCTCTTTCAGCAACTAGTAAGCTCCTGAGGAAAAGTATCTGTGATGTGAATTATTATGTTAATATCTGTGAATGGCTGAAGCTCCCACCAGGAGTTTATGAAAAAAGGTGGCATACTCCAGCTGAACCTGGGGCGCTGCAGAGGTACCAACATTAAGCACAGCTGAATTAGAGCAAATGAACCCATAATTCGCCTCAGGAAACTATGAAAACAAATATTGTTGTATTAAAAGATATGGATGTGTTTCTATAAAATTGCAAGGAGATATAAATAGCCCTTAAATAATAAATAAGTATGAGTTTGCGCTGGAAAACAATTACATATCAATAAAGCCTTTTTGCTCAGTTGACTGTCTGCATGTACTCACCATAGACTGTGATCCCATGGGCTCACTTAGATGACGTTGCAGAGCTAAGGTATTAAAGGGACAGGTATTTTGCCTCGTAGTTTTGCCTTTCCAAATGTGATCCTGTTAGTTTGACCTGCTTAGTAGAATCCCTTTATAATGCCCTGTATACCGCCTAACTCCCTTGGTCTTTAGGCATATCACCTGTTGTAAAATATTAGTAGCCAAGCTTGGTATTTTCTGCTTTCAAAAGTTTTACATGCACCTTAATTCTCCTTAAGACACCAATTTTGAATTTGCTCTTCTCTTAGTTCTCCAAAGGGTAAAGTTAAAAAGTGAGGAGTGAATACAGCAAAGCAGAAAGGCCTCCTACCCACAAACAGAACATAAGAGACTCTAAAGCCTGTCAGGCTGTTTCAGAGAGCAGCCTACAGCTGAATTGGTATCTGGCTTCTGCTGCTGTCTCCAGAAAAAAATTGGAGATGTCTGTGAAAAAGAAGGCAAACCCCTACTCTGAGCCAAGACAGAAGATGGATGAGGCAGGAGAGAGAGGCCAGTGGTGGTACAGGACCACATGGAGCCACGTGAGAGCTGGAGCCAGGCTTGCTGCTGTGTCAAAGCAGCTGCGTCTCACATGTCCTTGCTCCCACAGGTGGAGGATCCCAGGCACAACAACCAAGAGTTTTCTCGAGGGGTAAACAACAGTAAGAAAGAGCTGTCACAGAACTGGGAATGCCTGACTGCTCACACCATCTGGGTCAAGCCCTTGCACCCAGAGCTCTTGCAGGACTACCACACTGGTCTCCAAGAGGGACCCAGCTGTCCCAGCAGCAAGGCCACAGAGGCAGCAGGAAAGACAGATGACCTGCACAGAGCATCTCCTGCCCCATAGGTCCCAGGGACACTAAGCTGGCAGCTGCCACTCTGGCTGGAGCTTGTGAGGAAGAGGAGAACCATGTGCCTCTCTCTTCTGCAAAGGCAGCAGTTTCCCCAGTCTTTGGTGAGCAGGTGAGAGCAGCAGGGGTGGAGAACCAGGACCCTGCCCTACATAGCTCTTCTTGCCCACCCAGCCCCTCACCAAGCCAGCTGGAAGCCCATGCCCTCAGCAGGCAGCAGGGAGAGACTGTGAGGGAAGCAATAGTGCCAGTGCCAGAGGCCAAAGAGGGGCCTGGGACAAGGAGGAAGAAGAGTGGGAAGAATGCAGTGTCCTGAAACTGTCCCAAGGGGAAGATGGCAGAGACCAAAGCTTGGGTACTGCAGAGGAGAGGGTTCCTGTGCCTGCCCCTCATGAGGCACGGGCTGAGTGCCTGGCATGTCACCCGCACAGCCTCTGGTGCCTGCCAAGCCCTCACCTTCCCAGCTGGTCCCTCAGTGACCAGGCTCTCTGCAGGCAACGTCACTCCCCCTTCAGGCAGGTCCTCCAGCCTCTGTGCAAGCTGCTCTGGTGGCCCAGCATGGTAGGATGGCCAGAGGATTAATGCTGCCAGCACCAGGCATGTCCTTAGAGATGGCTGGCCCACAGCCTGAGCAGTGTCCCTAGGTAACGACACGGATTGGCTTTGCCATGGACATGTTAATAAAAAATGTTGTTATCCAGCTGTTCTGGCCTGATCCATCTTAGCAGCAAGACGGGTACAGGCAAGGCACCCAAGACTTTAAACTCAATGACTTCATGGTTGCTGTGGTCAAGATAGCCACCAATTGCCACTTCAACCACAAGACACTCTCAGGTAACAGGAAACAATGCATGGATCACACCTCTCCAGCTCGGCTACCTGAGTACTCGTACCAAGAAGTTATTGTCAAGTTACTGTTTTAGGAATCTCTTGGACCATTTGCACCAGCTGTGTGGTATTCACCATTAACCTCCAGCAGGTTGAATTCCCCTCATAAGCAGAAAGGGGTTTGATTTGGGGGTGTGCCTTAGTTTCTTAGTCTGTGTCACTGTCCAGGCTGGGTGGTCTGTGGTAGACTGCCACAATGACATCCACTGCATTTGTTTGTCCCTTAATTCTTACCCAGGGGCTCTCAGCCATGCCATCACCCACTGCAGCTCTGTACATTCCAGCCCCTCCACTGCATCAAACACACAACAGTGCTGCATGCTCACACACTGCAGCTGTGCACTGCAACTCCTAGCAGAGTTGGGTGCAGGTGTATATGTACTCACCTGGGTACTTTCCAGCCGGCTACCCTGTTGCCTACTGCTCCTGAGTTAGGGCTCAGACTCTTCATAATGCCTGAAAAAGCTAATTTTTTGAAAACTTATTGAGCAGGGAGCTACCCACATAAGCAATAAAAACAGAACAAATGCCTCAAACTGAAAATAAGCATTCTGTGCTTAAGCATTCTGGTGTCTCAGTCAAACGAGAGTCCCCAGCTCAAGCTTCAACACCTTATCTGTAGTAACACACTTGCAGACCTGGAGTTGGTCAAAAACCAGGGACTTCAACTGCTTGTATGTATCAGTAGCTACATACAAGTGTATGTAGCTTTGAGCATTTGTTAAAGAAGAGAGTGTTCAGCATTAAATCTGTCCCCTATCTGAGCCACAATGTTGCTGCAAATCTCCAAATAGTATTTAATTATCAATATGTCTGTCGGTTTTAACTGTTATACCAGTAGTAAAATGTTCGCCATCGTGTTAGGAAGTCAAAGCAGTTTCCTATCCAGTTTAGAATTCTCAACAACTCAGTTAACACCCTAATCAAGAACAGAAATTATGCTGAAGGGAAACTGGTCTTTGAGGGATGCAGGGTTATGCTACATTTATGGAAAGTTGAGCTGTGGAATGAGCCGACTCTGCTGATTTTACCCATGGATGGGTCATGTTAAATGCTGGATCATGCTGAAGCACACAGGAAACAAAATTATCGTCTTCCAGAATAGCTTCTGTGTTCTCTGTCTGCATTTCAGTTTACACCTAGATGAGTAGGAAAAAAACCTCAGGCAGCCCTTATTTGTGACCCCAGATGTCCTCTAATACCTGTAGCTAGTTGCCAAGTCACTTTGGTTCCAAATCTAGTGTTGTAGAAGGCACTAGAAGTGCCTGACTAAAAAAATGTTTCATGTAAACCATAGCCTTCTCACTGAAGCACCTTCCCCTAACATACATCCAAAAGTGACACATCTGTTCAGTCTCTAGGGTCATCCAAACTCTGCATTCATGCTAATCCAGGCAAGTGTTGATGGGGCCCACAAGGAAGAGCTGGGCCACGAAAACCACCTAACAGCAACCAGAGTAGAAATTTTAGCCATTATGAAGGTGAATCAAATCTGCCCTTATATTGCCAAATAGATGCTCCCCATACTTAGGAAAAAATCCCTCTCAGGAAAGCTCTCTGGCAGCTGGAATTGGAGTGTGAGAGACCTCACTTCACCACATTTTGTCTCCATCTCTTGACTAGAAGCATTGTCTTTGTGCTTCCTTCTAAACACTAAATGAAAACTCAGTGAAACAAGAATAACAGTTTCCTTTTTGTGACAAGAGTGTTGCAGATGTGACTATACTTCTGAGGTATTCAAACACAATAGCAATAGGGCTGTGCTAGAAAGCTGGCTAGAAATTAAGTGTTTCAACAATTTTTGGCATGAGATTTTTTGAAATTAGTTTTTATAAGTTATTTATTTTTGACTGGTTTTCAAACCTTTTAAATATCAGTTTTACAAATGAGATTTTTTAATCCAGATGAATTATTTTGACTGATCCCACATTAGATTTTATAACATAATTTCATGGCATGTTCTTATATTTAGGGGAGAGGAAGAGTGATCCATTTACAACTTTCTTACAAGGTAAAGAATTTTTCCTGAGTACTTACTGAATACAGGCATATTCCTGAAAAAGAAAGACGAATAAATGGCATTCTGACTGAGAGAAGGAACACAAACCCATAAAAACTGCATGTATGTCTACATATATTAAACATTGTTCATACTAGGTACATGTGGTAAAAACACTGTTTAACATTCAGAAAGAACATCTCCCTTCTCTTTTTTCAGTTCAGGTTTTTTTCAAATTTTTCTCTTCTTTCATCTTCTCCTTTTCTACTCTCCTCTTTATTATTGATGTTGTTGTTGTTGTTGTTATTGATGACATTTTTGCTCCTGTTTTGTTCATTTTTTCATTGCTTTAAAGCTATTAAAGAAATAGGCAGAATACTTTAACCCTGCATTTTATTTTACTTCAGCTTGGAAATTATATATTGAGCACAAATAGTGTTTAACCTTCAAGTTCATGAATCATGCTGAAGACTAATATGCTGAAGCTGAGAAAGAAATCTTCAAACCTTGAAGAGTTTTCTACACAAATGGTTGAAGAATAATTGATAAAATAATAATCTGACTGTATCTGCCTTGCATTTAATAGGTGTTTAAAAAGGACATGTAAAAATTTCATTTAAAACACTAATAATAATACCTTTTCTTTTACAGGTAACACGACACAGAAGACTACTTCTAATAAATATTTGGAAATCAGTAGCTCCACCAGCATGCCTGAATAATGGAACATAATTTCTGTCCTGGCACAGGAACAAGCACTACAAATGTGTCTAGATATTGTTTCTTACTGCCTGTAAAAGCCACTCAGACAGCTGTTGATACTGTTAACACAACCACTTGGTTTTTCTCCTCTTTCATGTCATCTAAGTTGTCTCTAGCAAATAGTTTTTTAAAAAATCTCGTAATGATCTGTTAAAAATAGATTAACTCCAATGTGGACAAAGATATTTTCTTAAAATGTTTTAAGAAGGACCAGGCTCCTACACTCAAAATGTGTAGAAGACATTGATTCACTTACTGTGGGATTGTGAGAATACTTCAGCTCACCCCATCCCAGGGAAAATGAAGTGACTGCAGTTTTCTTTGATGTTTGAGCATCTTCAGCATGATCCAGCATCCAAACAACCTGTGTGTGAGGTGGCAGTGCAGTACCACTGGCTGTCAAGTCCTAGCACAGCTCTTAGCTCTGCTTCTGGTGACAACAACAGTGTTCTGTATGATCCTTTTGAACCCTGGGGATCTGACAGGATATTTAATTTACAGGCTAAGTTCCTGCTTCCCATTGTTCTGTTGTTTTCTTTATCAGGATGTTTTATGGCACCATTCCAGTATGTCCTCATCTCTTTACCATAGATTCAGGCTTCAGTCTTTTCTTTGTCTTCTTGTTATCAAGTTCTTCGAATGAATTTACTTCTACAATGCCCTGTAGTGATTAACCTATTCATTTCATTAACCCTCATTTTTCCATTTCTGCTAGTGCTTTCACATGCACATTTCATTCATCTTCACCAGCCTCAGGGCTTCTGTTACACTCTGACCTGTGTGAAAGAGCATCACTCTCACCAATGTCCAGGCATGATTTGGAGATAGGTACTGCTCCCCACAACCAGCATGACCACCCTGCTTTCAGGAAACAGAAAAGAGCTGTACATATGTGAGCAGTACACATTGCTACATGCCCTCAGGGCCAGGCAACAGCCCAGGGTCTCCACTATTTATTGGTGACAAACAGCCATATCTGTATTTATGGCGAGAGATGAGAGAGTGCCAGGAGCTGTCTCATGCACTTGGATGCATTGCTGCAAGATCTGCTTAGCAGTCTGGGCAATCCCTGGCTGTTTTGATCATTTCAAGTGGATCCCCCTATTACCAAACAGCTACAAATGTGGCCAGTCCCAGGTGGCAGGAAAGAGATGGGGTTAATCACAAGAACCACATTTGCAAGTTCTACACTTAAGTGCCAGAAATTATTTCACTTTTAAAATAATAGGTTGTTCTACACATTTCCTACAAAATAAAAGTTAGCCCTTGCCTCACATCAGTAGTGGGAAAATTCACTTGCTCGTATCTGAATGTGCTCTGAAATGCTTTAAAAAAACCAAGCCCAAAGCTTCTGTGTTGTGTTACAGAGACCTACTGCAAAACAGGTTTAAATCCCCACTGTTACAAAGGAGTTGATCCATATCATGATACGGAACCTGAAAGGCATCAGGCATCCAGAGTATTAACATAATGCCAAGATACAGTGTGCATTTCAAATCTAGCAGAAGAGAGTCACCCTTTAAAATCACCACTTTGGAAAAGTTCTGAACTCTGGCTACAGTCTCACCTTTTAAAATCCACTGTTGTAACATTAAATATGTACCATTTAGCCACAGAATCATGAAGACTCACTGAGAGAACAGGCAATTTCCAATACTTTTCCTATCACTGCTGGCTTACAAATGTTTTTTAAAAAGCTGTGATGGTAGCAAATTTTAATAGCAGAGGCAGAACGAAAGCAGAAAACCCAGATCTGCTATGTGTACATATAGCAAGTCACTCATTTCTACTAGTCTTCTCATGCAAATTGTCTTTATATCCCTCTCCAAACATGCACATAGATATGATGAAGAATTATGTCATCTTGGAGACATAGTTTTTCAAGAAGATAAGGCAGAAAACAAAAATGAAATCACAGCAGTCCTTACAAAGGAAATAGCCTCCATCTCATTTTCTGTATGAACATAAATCTGCCTAGGTCACCAGAAGATTAAAATAAGTTAAATCAGTTTAGGATCCCAGGAAACAAACAGAGAAAGATTTTCCAGCATAAATTGAGACATGATGTCTAAAGCACTTAAGGGAATAAGCAGAATAAATCAAATAATTAAGAATCTCAAACTAAAGAACTGTGGGAGCACCAGAAAAGAAGGTAAGGTCAGTAGTAGCCTGGCTCCAGCTGAACCCACCTGTCCCTGCACTTTGCTGAACCGATGACTGATGAAGCACAAGTGCTACATCCTCCTCAACAATTCCTTCTCATTATAGACCCGAGGCTCCTACTGACTGCAGTGTGGCCACATCTTTCCATACGCCCCTGCAGAGATGGTCTTTCCTTTTCAGATTCAGGTGCCAATGTACAGCACAAGAGCTGCAGCTCACTGCATGTGTGGCCACACAAGAGTTGCTCTCATGTGCTTCATATTGCACTTTGTAAAGAGGTTTTGTTAAAATGAGGCTAAGTGGCACGTTTGCTACTTTTTTGCTTCACTTGCTTGAAAAGAACCAGAGATGAGGAGAGCAGAGATGTGTGGAAAAGCCAGGCAAGGCTGATCGTAGTTACAGGGCTGAGTGCACTAACTTGCAGAGGTCCAAGATCTTGAGGAGAAACAGGTTCACGGGCCCTGGCTGAGAAGCCCCACCACCGCCCAAATCTGCAGAAGAGTCGGTGGAAGCACCCCAGTCCTCCTTGGAGCCAGACCACAGTGCATCTGCTGTGACAGCACAGTTTTTCCCCTCCCTGTTTTCCCCAAAGGCAGTAAGGGGTGTCATAACATATTAATGATAACAGAGAAAAATGCTGGCGTAGCAGAGGTACCTGACACAGCTGCAGCTTCGCTTCTGTGACACCATTAACCCAGGAGCGCAGCTCATGAGCTCCAGCCTGTGCTGGCACACCAAAGGCAGCTGCAATTTTTTGTAGCATGTAGCTATACATTTCATTTTGGCACAGATAATCCCACACTGCTCACTTGAGGCCAGATGTGAAGAATGAGACCTCTCCTTTAAGTGGTGCAATGTAACAGTTACATGCATCCACTTTTATCTAACAAACAGACATCTAATATAGACCCCATTCTGTTATGTTCATATATTGGAATTATTTCAACATTTGACATTAGAGAACAGTGCATAATTCTTGCAGCATTTTCAGCCTTACTAAACTGAAGAAGAACAGTCAAGGTTCTGATTCAGTTTAAGCCCTACATCTGAAAAAAAACCCTTACTCAAAACAGTCACCAGAGTCAAATCCCACCACTACAAAAATTTATTCCACTAAATAATGATGTTCCTTTGAAGCCAGAGCTGGGAGTTTGTAAATCCCAGCATAGTAATTGCCCCCCTACAAAAGGCTTCAGACTGACAGTGCTCTGCCAATTCACACACCCAGGGTTGCAAATACGTGCCCCAGAAGCTGCTTTGGGTGCCCAGCACAGTGTAGTGAAGGGCCAGTAAAGACTGGTAGGCCTAAGCAGGCTCCCCCAGCCTTTCCCCTCTTTTAATCTAATTGTAGCTAAAAAATCAGCACATATAGGCATACAAGAAAGGCATTTATATTCAAGAAATAAAATGCTGAGTTTATTCTACATTTTCAAAGCAGTGCACATATCATTTTCTAGACATGAAAGCTCAATAACGCCCTAATTTAAGCCAGCTGACTGCTGGAAATGTGACTGCTTTAGAGAATTAACACCACATGATAATTTGCTTTTTCCAGAGTTCATCACTTTGAACATGGAGATCAACTGAATTATTTTCTGGTCATACAGAAAATGAAAAGCTTTATAGGAGTTTAAAAACCAGGATGATTTAAAGCAAGACAAATGCTACCTGTTTCAAGTTTGCCTAAAGTCCTACCTTCCCACATTAAAAAGGGTCCCCTTACCCTTGATCTGAAACAGAATTGTGGCTGATGACAGCAAATACAAATATGAAAAATATTAATGTGCTACTGACTCCAGGGAAAGAAGTCTCTGATTCTTTATCGGATTTCCTGTGGTTGCTCTTTGATTAGAGAAAAAAAATAAGTAAGTTATTTTAAAAAATCTGTCATCAAGTGAATGGTACTGCTGTGATATATTGTAATAAAATTCAATTTTAAAAGGTCTTTATAAATGGAAGAACCAAAAACAGAAATACAGGAAATGAATATGCAGAATTCTATGGTGTGGGTGGTAAGAACAAAATGAGTCTAAGTTGTGGTATCTGAACCTGACTACCATCTTTCCCAAAGACTGGGGGGCTGTATCTTTGGGTGTAGGCTATATTTACCACCTTGTGTTATAAGTCATTCTAGTATTACATTTCCTTTCTCTTTTGTTTGACACATTAATAGGCTGACTCTTAACCAACAGAAGACAAAACTCTGCAAGTATTTTCTGGAGAGCTATGGATAGAAAATTGGTTTTTTCCCTTCTTACCATGGAGAAACTTCCATCCCTCAGCAGCCACCTTTTGTATTATTCAATGCATACCAACTGGATAATCTAAAAACCATAAAGAATGTAATTACCCAGGTCTTTCAGTTTTTTAATTGTAAGTTATTTTAAGTCAGTTTTTTCCCATATGTTTTCTTTTATGTTACACACCCTCCCCTCATGAGGAGCCAGCCTCTATGGTACAGAATCACCCTCTGAAGGCAGAGCTGGCCCGAATTCACCTCAGCAGCAGTCTGTAGCGTACTCCATGCCATGGCTACCTTGGTATAGAGTGAAAAATTGCAGCAGTCCATTAATGTCACTGCAAGCATGAGGCTTTACACACATGATCACAGGTACACAAGCCTTGATGTGGATGCCACAGCACCACTGAAGACCAGGGGTGGTCTTCAGCAACCAGAACCAGACTGCCTGCTCCCAGCTGTGATACTGCTGCGCTGTCACAGTCAACAGTGTTATGACTTCCTCACAGCTTGCATGTTTTCTGCAAGTTTTAGAGTTCAGGTGTTCCCTATATATTTTCATAGAATCAAGGAATATTTTGGGTTGGAAGGGACCTGTAAAGGCCATCCAGCCCAACCCCCCTGCAATGAGCAAAAACATCGACTAGATGAGGTTTCTCAGAGCCTTTCCTTATAGAAGAAATGTTCTAGATATATGCTGGCAGTTAGAGGGAAATGTTGCATCTCTCACTGATAGGACTATACTGCTGTGCAGACAATGCAGAGCCACCAAACAGCAGAAAACACGTGAATCCCACCTTTCAGTAGTTTGCATTACACAATGACAAAAAAAAAAGGTCTTTTATCAAGAGGATGTCCATTGCAGCCAGCAAAGTGTGTGTGTCAAGAAGATAATTTTAATTACACGTGTGGCCATTAGACAAGAAAGGACATGGTAATATTAGACAAAAATGGGAAATGCATGCTTTTCTTACAAGCAGTACATGTAGGGTTTCCTTACAAGCAGTATATGTGAATTTACACAACGTTGGCATATATACATACTCATTATTTGTACAATGTTTTCAGATCTCAGAAATTAATTATATGAAAGCCAGTCTTATTTGATCATAAAAGAAACCGCTCCTATTCCCACTGTGACACAGTGACAAAATTCCTAATAACTTCAAAAGGAAACAGGAACAGATCAAGAAACTAAGTGACCTTTTTTACCCCACTTCCAGTTTTCACTCTTTAGATCTAATATTTATGTATGAAGATCAGCATCATGAAATAATAATACCCTTAGCATCTGCCTAGCCATGAGTTCGAATGAGTGAACAGAAAATAAAGCATGTGAAGTCTGCAGTGTCTGCTCGGAGGGGCGGTAAGTGGAACAGCAGCGCACCCCCGCGTGGTGAGGCCAGCTGGCAGCCAGGATCCCGCACCGGTGGCCAGCTGAAAAGATGCACACCAGGAGGAAGCAGCTGCAGGCACATACCGTCTTCCAAAGTGTTCCACACTCGGGGGTCTGAGATCTGGAATGAATAAAATTATTGCTTGTGTAAGCCAAATCATTAAGTTTTGACTGGGTCCCCCATGTATCCTCATAACCTTTTTTTCTCCTTAGGGGTCTATTTCCCTCTTCTTTTTTTTGGCTGATATTTCTGGTCTTGATTATTTAAAAAAAAAATAAAATAAAAAATAAAAAAATAAAAACAACAACAAAAGATCAAAAACACTGTAAGAATTTCTGTCAAGGTGTCCAGAGCAAATACATTTTTATTAGTGTTGTGCATGGTTGTTTTCACTCACATGGGCCAAACATACTGTGGACAAACCAGAGCCTAAGTAGTCAACACCTTGCACTTTCATTTTAGCGCCACTGATTACAGCAGCTCTCATCTTGCAGGAAGTGTAAGATGCTTAAGATGCAGTATGGGTGCAACCTGAGCTCATGGCTCCATCTTTATCTTGCCTGCCATGGGTGGTTCAATGACTCACAGATGGTTCTTGAGCAGGTTTAAGCAGTGAGTCTGAAGGGCCTGCGTGGGGTGCACACATGAGGAACTGCCTTGCTGTCTCTCCAGAGCGACAGGACAAGCTGTGGGACAACACCAAGAGGGGCCAAGAGCTATCTAATCTGCTTGGGACCAGCCTGTGAAGCAGCCCATAGAACAAGAAGCCTTCTGTACTGTCTCCTACCAATGTGGGGGCAGATATGGGGGCTACAGGGAACAAACTGCACCTGTTGCCTCCAGCTGTCTGTGTGGGAGCAAGCCAAGACACCACCACCACACTTAGAGCACAAAGATGAGTAAGATACTGAAGAAGATGTGCTGTAACAGGAACAAATTGCTAATGAGTTATATCCTACACAGAGAGACAAAGGCAAATTGTGATTTCTAGTGTCATTGTCTCCTGCGCTGAGATCTCTAAGGATCAACATCATCTCCTGTATGGACTGTACGCACCTCTACATGTATTTACCTAGTTTGCTTCCACTCTAGTTCACAAGTGTGTTGACCCAGAAACCAGCCCAACTTCCTGATAGTTAAATTTGCATTTAAGCAGTAAATAGGACCTCCTTTTTTTTTTTTTTATCGTTGAAACTTGAAAGCCACCTCAAGTACCACTTTTCTGTCATCTTCATGCCAGAGACAGCCTTAGTACAGTCTCACTGACATCAAATTGCACCAGAAACAATCACAGCCCACTAAAATGTTACAACCTTTATTCTTCCTTTTGAAGAAGGAAAAACATGCCCTTAGGCAAAAAAGTTTATACAGCAGAATTCAATCCTGGACTTCAAACAGCTGAATGGAGCTTCTGTAACAAGGGATTATAATGAAACAGCTTCAGAGCCCTGGATGTGGTAGGCGGAGGAGCAAGGGCTGCTCAAGGGAACTCAGAGCCTAATGTTTCATGTGATGTTGTTCCCAGCTTCAAAGCCGTAAGTTAAATTGCTGTGCTGAAACCACCATGAAACAAAACAGGTTTTAAGATATGGCATTCTGTATAACCACCCTTAAGAACACAAAATTTTAACAAATGTTTTCCTTAACCGCTGCATGGTCTGTTGGGACAGAATTTCACAGAGAGCCACATAGATGGCACAGACCAAACTTCATTCTTGGATTTGGTGATTCATGGCTGCTACCACAAAATAACATCTCACAGGCCCATTCCTAACCTATTGTTTACTCCCCTGGTCCTTCAGGACACGCAATATGCTGTATTTCCTCACATGCCATTTCAGACACCACCCACCATTTGATGTCTGCAGGCAACCTCCTGAGTTTACTCCTCTTGGGGCAGGGACACAGAGAGAGCTGCTATCAGGCAGATCCAAACTACCCCTATCCTGGCTGGAGTAGAGAGTGCATGTCCTACGCCACAGCCCCTGCAATACCGGAATCACAGAATCTCAGAATAAGACAAGCTGGAAGATGGAGCAGGGAGGACAGCTGAGGACAATATATTCTTAAGCCAGTTCAACAGCAGGCACTGTCAAGCAGGCTACAGAGTATTTTCTGAGCTCCCCTCCCTTAGAGGTTTGCTTTTGATGGGCCAAGAGTGGAAACAGGATGTATAACTTCCAAAGACCATGCAAAAAGTCTTTTCCAATCCCATTTAATGCCTGGCTTTGCACAGAAATCCTATCCCCTTGTACATCCATATGTTCACCATAATTAACTCTCCCACACTGGCTGGGAGCAGAATGTCATGGCACGAATGTTAATGCTGATGGGACATTATCTCCTCCTGCAGTTGCCTTGGGCTACAGGCACAAAAAAAAGGAGCTAGCAATGTTTTTCTGCTTCTAATACCTATGAGTCTAACCAGAAAGCATAGACAGACAGAATTTTCCAATAAAATAAGCAGTTCTGACATTTAAATATGACCATTAAGTTACAAATTACTGACCAAAACAACAAAAATATGTTGAGCATAAGTTCACAAGTAGTGTATTTAATAAAATAGCAACATTTTGTGCTTTAAGTTTCCTGGCCACGAAGAAGATACAACATTCTCTGCTTGGACAAAAAGCTGGAGCATGTGCAATGGACCTTTTAAAAACTGAGTGCAATTAATGGTTAGTGATGGAAAATCTTGTTTTATACGGGCGGGGAGGGGGTACGTATTTGTTGTCCTAAATACCAAGTGGTTGATATATTTGTTAGAAAACTAGTTTTCTCTTCATTCCAGGATCAATGCCCAGCAACAGGAAGAGAAGGGAGAGGCAGCAGAATTCTCTCCTGGCTCCCAAAGACCTGGGATGTATGATGAGTCCTGTCCCAGCCACAACACAACCCTTGCAAAACCACACATGTAGAGCAGTCAAGCTCCTGCTATGAAGAGAAGTTATTTCAAACAAGGACTACAGATTGATAGTTTCAGACAAAAGCTAGATCAAGCAGAGCAGACTCAAAATCAACAGCCCTTCTCATTATGGTTTTGATCAGTCAAAATCAAAGTGCTCTGTTCTTTTCCGGTTTGCCGGGTAAAATCCAGCATTATGAAAACCAATACATAAAGAGGGAGGTCGGCCCTCTGCTGCTCTCTTTGAAAAAAACTCCTGCTGACTCCAGTGGCAGCTGGATCAGTTAAGTTTTTAAATACATAAAAGAGATCATTCACCCTGACCAAAAATCCTAGGGATGGTGGCTTATGGTCTTATTCTTACTATCAACAATTTGGCTTGCAGCTGCCTCCAAAGTACTATTTTGAATATTTTATGCAGACAAGCAACAAAAAAATATGATGGAGTAGAAGCAGAATTCGAGATTTTAATGAACCAGATATAATGTCCGAGGCAGTGCGATGGAAATTATAGAAACTGAGTCACTGAACATATGGTGCGTCATATTTCAAAATAATCCATTCGGAGCATCTCTGAATGAATCCACTATTTTGTAAATAATAATACAACCTCTTTAGTACATGATCAGAGCTGTGAGCAACTCAGCACCACTGCATTTCTCTGTTATCTCCTCAGTTTATACTAAGCAGGGTGGAGAGGATGCAATCAGTTTTCAGGAAACAAATTCTATTAGGAAAAATGACATGACAGTAGCAGCAAGTTAACAGGCTGTTTGCCAGCTCGAAATCCAAAACATGCAGCCTAATGGTTCATTTCTGTTCTAATGGAAATCCATTTACAAATATTTATTTTCACATTCCAAGTTGGAGTACAAAAACCCTGTCCTGGACACTAGATCCAAAATCTCGACTCTTCTGTGGTCACAGCCAGACTGTAGGTTTTATCATTTCCACAGACTGCTGTTTTCACTGTGCTTGAACCACAGAGCTACCAGAAAAACAGGCTGAGACAGACCCCTCTGCAGATGACATTGGTGGCAAGTAGGGAAGGCCTTATCTCTCTCTACAGGGTTTTTCACAGTTATATAACTCTTACTGCCAAAAGCCCCTATGCCATTAGGGTACAATGTCCCCGTGGCCCCAGCCGTCCGCTCTCTCCCCAGGCAGGTCTTTCCAGTTCTGATTCACCTCACCATCTTCCCCCTTTCATCGTTCTTACTCCCAGGGTACCCTCCAACACTTTCTTACTCACATTCCTTCCCTCCACTCCTCCGTGCACCCACGAGCATCCTGCAGCCCTGCTTTGCACCCTACTTTAAGGCTGAACTGAATCCTTAGTGCCTCTGCCACGGTCTTTTTTCAGTCAAACTTTCTGCCCATTGCCTCACACTGGAAGGAAGGGTCTCCCCTAGGTTTCAGGGTTGCCTCAAAAGTGGAATGCTTGATCCCAAGTGCTACCTTAACAGTCCAGACCAGATTGCCCTCCATTTAGTTTTCTGGAGACAAACACTTTGACAAAAGACTTTTACTAGCTGCCATCACTCATGTTTCTTTGTTAGAGGGATGAGAGAAACAAAATGAGAAATTCAGACTTCACTCAACCCTAAATTTTGGTGGGCCAGGTGAAAATGAAGCTTAGAAATCTCCTTTTTTTTTTTTTTTTTTTTTTTTTTCTTTTTTTCCCGGAGTGTATCACTGGCTATTGTCCTTATCAANAAACTCATCTTTCAGTTTTTAGAATTGTGTTCCTGCCTTTATCTTTGCTCTATTCTTTTAGAAAAGATGTACTATAAGCCAGGTCAGATTTTAGTACATTTGTGGCTGCTGGTAAAAAAAATACAGGGTTTTCTTCATTACTACTAAGATTTTTGTCAGAAATAAGCACTCCCTTTGTGGGAAAAAAAAACTGCACCAAGTGCTGGCATGAGCATTAGGTCAAAGTAACAATTCACCTTTTTTACTAACCTATGTGGAGCAATATTAGTGATGGATGCTTAAAACACAAAGCAATTACAGAGTGATCTCTCCTGCTTTGGCCTAATCTGGAGTCTCTAAATACAGGAAGATCTCTTTCAGGGCTCCTAATTGCCAGAAACACTTCTGCAAATCAGAATTCATAAATCAACAATTTAACAGATTCTGAGAATCTTGGGCACTCCAGGCAGCCTTTGCAGGATGCACTTTCTAGGTACCCTTACTGATGGTACCAAACTAAGAAACACAGTAATATAGTAGGAGCTGACATAGCTAGAAACCACTCTTACGATGTGATGGGAGCCACTGAAAAGATACTACTTAAAGGTGACCTCATTAATTAGAAAAAAAAAAGGCAAATAAAAAATTGACAAAACAAAATGTTTTCAAGCTTTGGCAACTATAGCTGGAAAACATTTGCCTTTTTTTTTTCTGTTCCAAAATAATGATCAGCTATGGGGGTTAGTGGTTATATGTATCTTCATTTTCCAAAATGAGACTTTCTTTCCTCAGGACTATAAATTATAAGTGCAAGACAGAGAAAATTAAATGTAATTAACTCTCATTCCAAAAACAAAGGCATTTTCCAATTAAAGGAAAAGTTCAGGTGGAACAATTGAGTTCAATAAAGAAATAACACTGTTAGAAAGTTATTCTTTTTCTTAAAACAAATTTCATGGAAAACCTGACATTTAAAATACAACAGTGGAAAAAAAATAAGCAAAGGCTGAAGACACATGAAAAGAGATATCAGGTTTCTCTGACGTGCTCTCATATGGAGGCATTTTTTAACAACCCCTTTCCACTTTTGACTTGCATGTGCAAATCTTAGAAACATATTAGGGTTTTGTAGATCACTTCTGAGTGTAGCATTTACTAATCTATAACTGTAAGACTGCTAAGTTTGTTTAGAAATTCAGCATGTCTGGGTACTCTGCATTCCAGGCTAAGGTCTTCTGTACTGATTAGATCACTATGCCATGATGCGGTTTTCTTCATGTCTGGATTCAGTGGCTAAAATACTGTCTTTATTTACAGCTCAGCTGGTTAAATACCAAAGTTGTGGGCTCAATCCCTGTACAGGCCATTCACTTAACAGTTGGACTTGGATGGTCCTTGTAGGTCTCTTTCAAAGCAGAATGTTCTGTGATTCTGAGACCCTTAGTTAGGTAAATCTTTCAAGTTTTAAGCTTGCAGCTCTGTAATTTCCAGCATCAATTTGCTAAACTATGTATGCTGTAAGTCTTCTAAATCCTATACTTTTCATTCACTAAAAATACAGTCTCTCTGACCAGAAGAGTATGGGTTTTTAAATTCCAAAACTACATTTTTCAGGAGACGTTGTGAGGAAAGTATAGTAACTTTTTCCCCCTAGTATTTATTCATGGAAGTTTGATAGCAATATTTTATTCACTGTATATCATTGTGATTTAATAGTGTTTGGCAATTAAAATGCCCAGCAAAAAATGATTTAATCTTCTGAGTTTGAAAATATTCTGCTTTAATGAAGAGTTTGTTTGCATTTCAAAGAAAAAAATTTGCTACAGTTTTAGCTCTCTCCTCTGAACTGGCTACTGTTTTGCAGGACATGATCTGCTAGGGCCTAATTTGTTGTCCATTTTCTTCAGAGAAATAAGGCCTGTTATTTGAGAGAACTACCCATGTTTGCCTCAGTGCTCACCAGCCATCTTTAACCACATTCATTGGTGGTTTCACCATAAATCATGAGTAATGACAAATTTAAAATACATAGTTATAATGCATGACTGGTACTGAGGCACTAGAGATTCCCCAGATGCCAAAGAAGGGGAGACTGTGTCTTCAGTTCTTGGAGTAATCTGTGTGTTGGAGGAGGATGTGCCACCAGACACCATTTTTATCGAGACTGGCAGGATCTTAGATTTGCTCCTGCTGGTTTGAGAAAGCAAATCTGTTCCCTGGAAGAGATTTTGGGGATGAACATTAGAGGATAAAGCCAGTGATACTACCCTCATGCACCCAGGGCAGTAGACACAAAGAAGGCTGGGCTCAGAAAGGGCTCCCCTATTACTTCTTACTAACACAACTGCATATTCACTTTACATGCAGTTTATACATGGCGACTTTAATCAAAACTACCACGCAGATAAAGCCTGAGAGGGAGCAACTATTGAAAAATATTTGCATCTGTGAAGTAAGAGCTTTTGTACAAAGAAGACTACTTCCATTTTTTGCAGGTTAAATTATATCAAAATCTATCACCAGCCACCATGGCTTTTTGCATTCCACAAGACATTACATATTTCAGGGCTTAAGTGACCATGTACAGTTAGTCTGCTTTCATAAGATGTGGTGTTACCCACAAATTATGAGACACATAGTATAGATTATAAATAGTTTTTCCTGGTAGTCAGTAGAAATACATCAGCCACCATTCTGATTTCTTGAAAGAGGAAACACATGAAAGCTCCCCAGTTCAAAATCGTTTATTTGAAATTGAAATCAATTTATTTGAAAACTACATGTCTTATTGAGCAAAAGCATAAAGAAGAAAATTTGGTACAGTCCTCATTATCATCAGTCAAATGGAGATGTCTTTTGCTCTTTGATGTAGTGTAAATACTGAAGAGATGGATAATCACAGCTGTGGAGCACTGAGTATATTAGCATATCTATGGATATTAATGCAAAGAGAAAAAAATTGTATTTCAGTTCTCATTTTCTGTGTATTGTGAGAGACACACTAGGATGCAATATAGAAAATAGTATGTACAGAGCACTGTACATGGAAGGTACTCATCTCCTTTACAGGAGGTACAGAGGAACAGGTACTCTGCCTGCTCAAATCAGTGTGAGTTTGTTTTTTAAAGGTATGTAAAAAGAGCAAGCTGAACCAAACAAGACAAGGTAATCAGCCTGCACAGGTGAGAGGTGTGGAGCTACTCTGTGTTGGGCGACATTCATTCTGTCTACAGTCACCTAAAACGTAATTGTCCAGGCTTGACAGGCTTTCCAAGATTTCCTCTGCAGTTAGTGAAATGGGATATGAATCTCCAAAAGCCTGTTCAATCCATGTATCTTAGGAGGAACTAATTAACTTACCACAGTGGCTTTGTGTACTGGCAACCAAAGGACTGTTCAGATATCTGCATGGCTAAAAGCTTTCCCCTCACCTGGTCTTGCTTATTGTGCCTTCATCTCCGTGAGACCCTTGCCATTTGCTTCCTCCAGGATCACAGGGAACGCACGTCCTTCTCGAATCCCTAAAGCCTTCCAGGTATTGGTTTACATGGTGCCAGTACACTCGGGGATGCTGTGTACACGACATGTGTGCTTTATAAACATCTCCCAGCTCTAAAATCTGCACAGAATGGCTTTCAGAGGCTTTGGATCCTGTGCCACACTTGCAGCAATGGAGAGACACCCACTGGCTTCATCCATTGGAGAACAAGCCTGGATGAGAAGGAAATCCCGAGGGTTATCCTGCACCCTAATAAAGCAGAACATCTGGCCTATAAAATTATGCATTACTTTTTTATAACTGCTTCATCATGTTTTTTGAAATTATCAGGATTATAAGGGTACTTCAAAAAACTTTTGCACCTGCCCGTCATAATCCTTCTAAGTGTATTACCTCACATTCCAGGGACTGGAGGAATACATATGATTTAGGGAAGCTTGAAAGTTTGAATAACTTCAAAGTGACAGAATCCTTTTCTTTTGCAGAGAAAAACTATTGATTCTGTAAGGGGGGAAACACAAAACATTAACACAAGCAATCATGGTTTTAAAACTAAGTTCTCCTTTTAAAAGTTCAAAATGCAAATGTGATTATTCAACATCATCTTTAAATGAGATCTTAATGTATCCCAAAACAGATGGTTCACTGTTAATGTTTCCTGTACCTAAAATGATTTATTCAGTATCACAAAAACAACAACTTTCAACAGCTGCTGAAAATAAATACTAATTATAGCAGGAAGACATAACCACTCACTATGCCTCAAAATCATTAATAAGTCAGCATGCACATTCAGAGACGACAGCAACAGTCACAATAAATGGTACCCTGTTTTGTGTGTGTGTTTTTAACTAAACAGACTTTGCCATCTGTGGTTAATTATTCTGGGATCATTGCCATTATTTTATTCAAGATTTGCATCCAGTTTTAATAGATTAATGAGGTGTTAGAAAAATCCTTATGTGAATGGAAAGAATGCATCACCACTGTTTATACAGCAGTCCCAAAATCCCAATATCAGCTGCTGTTCCTCTCCTTAGAAGACATCATAAATGACCGCTAGCACACCATGTGCTTAATTACCTTACTAACCCTCTTCTAGAAAACAACGCATGCTTATGCTTCCCCATTTCTGCTTTCCCAGACAGACTGTTCCAATTTAAGTCCTCAATACTGGATGTCTTTTACAGTCTTTCTAGCATTTTTTAGTAAAACCAGCTCTTTTTTTTGAGAAGAGAGGTCAGGGTAAAAGAAATCACTAGAAATTGGTGAATCCTTCTTAGAACACATGTAGGATCAGAGCCACACATGAGACAAAGAAAAGAGGATGAACCTTGGTTATTTAGAATGCCCTTGCAGTTCATACAAAGATCTGTCCAGACTGGAGCAGGTTACACACCAGAGGCTTGCTGATATGCTGTGGCTGCTCAGAGCTCCAGCTGCTGCCCCAGGAGCAGCTGACCTCTCTGCTGCCTTCAACAAGGCTGGAACAGAGCACTGCCTGGTCTGGCTGGGGAAGTGGACTCTCAGGCATCAGGAAGTTGTGGTAATCACCAGTGGATCACCTTGCTGATCCTCACATGAACTGGCAGAAGCAAGGTTTGGACTTGCCAAAAGGAGAGGCCCCATCAGATGAAAGACAGGGGACCTGACCAGGACAGGGACTTTGCCCTGCTTTGCCGGGGCATTTCCATGTCCATATTAGACACCCCAAAAAGAAATGTAAATAAGGCTGATCCTAGAAAAAGGAGCTTCATCAGATCTTCAGCTTCAGTGAGGATTCAGAGCAGCTGGGCTCTCAGTTTTAGAGAAGGCTGAGTGTCTGGGCCAAAAGCAGGGTATGTCATCTTGTAATTAAAGGTGATGATTTTGTACTGCATATCTTAAATAAGGCTGCTCAAAACACTGCTCAATTTGGCATACCTTACATTGTAAATATTTAACCTTGCAACCTAGGTGTTTCTTAGTATCTCCTTTTTACGTGGTTTTTGTGTCAGTGCACTATTACATATGGATAAAATGGAAAATACGTCAATCTACTACTATCTAAGTACTAATAACTGAGGTCAGTGGCATTGCCTGGGGAAGGGATGATGGATAACAGAGTTGGTGGTCCAAGGAAGAGCTGGGAATTACCAGCAAAGCACTAATCACCTGAGAAATACTGTGGAAGGACGTTGTAATTTCTTTAGAAGGGATGGCTGTGAAATTTAACTTTGGGGGTCTAGTTGTAATCTGTAAAGCATGGACAGAGGAGAATGAGTCCTGCTTCTAGGCTTGGTGCTACGAGAGCACAGAGGTCTCCCACTATCAAGCAAAAGCAGCAGAAGAAATTAGACTTTCTTGTTCAAAAATTATTAGTGTGTCATTCAGTCAGATCACTCTTGAGCAGAACTGAACATCCCCACTGAAGCAGCAGTTCTCAGGCTGGCTCACTTTCATGTAATCCCCTAAATCTATTCGATTAATACCAGCTGTCAGACATTATTCAATGTGTTCTGCTCTCTACTTGCTCTTTTTATGCTTGAGCCTAAACATTGTGCCAGCTAGGGTATTGCTTCCATCAAATATTTTTGCTTTGTACCTTAAATTAGCCTGAGGCAAATTATGTCAAACCAATACATTGTTCCATGTCATGGGGTTGAGTTGTATAATCTGATGGGGAAAACAATAGTCATTTTTTTCAAGTTAGCAGTGGAGAGCAATTAACCCAAACTCTTGGATTGTCTTAATGACTCATTGTTATAACAGGAATAAATGCCATATATGTGCTAGATTTGGAATGATGTATATTTTATACAGTGCTCATAATGATCCTATCTAGACCAGTATGCTGTAACAACATTTTCCAGAATGTCAGGACTAGAAATACACTTATACACACATGATATACACACACGTACATACACACACAGAGGAAACAGTTATTTTGCTATAATTCCTAGATTTCTAGCACTTCTATACACAGCACGATTTAGAACACAATAAGAACAAGCAAATAATAATTTAAAAAGATCTTAAAAACGTTGAAAAAGCTGGGTGGAAGGGGTACGCAGTGCCTGAGAATCTTTGCGAGTGTGGTCCTTGCGGGTGAAGCCTGGATGTGGCCATTGTCAAACAGGGCTTTATCCTTGCAGCTGAAAGATCCAGGTACTGGCTGAGACAGGTGGAGGTTATGCAGCCAGGGCGGGTACATAACACAGTTCCCCTGCTCCCCCTCTCCCCTCCTACGCGAGCATAAATCCCAACTTATTTTCTTTCTGAAACAAAGCACTGCACATAGCTAGGTTGATGTTTTAGGATAAAAGCAAAAAGAATATATCTTGAATAAGAGGAAATGTAACAATCTTATCTGAGGCTTTGACAGCCTTTATCTCAGAGACCACCACACAACCTTACAACACCTGCCCAGGGCTGCGATGAAGCTTTCTGCCACAGGCACCAACAATACTGCTTTGTTTGTGTACCACTGTAAGGGCAGGTTGTGACCTTCCCTGGCTCGTATCACTGCAGAAAAGAAGTGCTGTTCAAAATTAAAGCTTCACATGAGCCCCCATGCCCCCAGAGTGCAGAAGCCGAGTCCCTGGGCCTTACTGAGTCCTATATATGCAGCAGAAGGACCTCTCCCGTAGCAAGCTTATGTCCTCTACATTTGTTACACACAGCAGAAACCCCAGGCAGCTTCAGTGATTAAATGTGTTCTGCTACTGCAGCAGCAGGTAACTCCTCTTCCTATGGCAAATCTGACAGCCTTCTGTGATGCCATGGAAGGGTGGGTTGATGATGGTAGAGCAGTGGACATCATCTACCTTGAGTTCATCAAGGCTTTTGACACTGTTTCGTATAACATCCTTAGAGGTAAGCTAAGGTTATGTGGGTTAGATGAACAGAGAGTGAGGTGCATCAAGGATTGGCTGAATGGCAGAGCTCAGAGGGTCATGGTCAGGGGAGTAGAATCCAATTGAAGGCCTGTAGTCAGTGGTGTTACCCAGGGATCAATACTGACTACAGCCTTATTCAGCCTGTTCATCAGTGGCCTGGACGAAGGGATACCCTCAGCAAGTTGGCTGATGATATGAAACTGGGGGGAGTGACTGACACACCTGAAGGCTCTGCTGCTTTTCAGCTGGACCTTGATAGGCTGGAGAACTGGGATAGAGAGAAACCTAATGAGGTTCAACAAGGGCAAGTGCAGCATCCTGCACCTGGAGAGGAACAACCCCAAGTACCAGCACAGGCTGGGGCTGCCCCACTAAAGAGCAGCTCTGCAGAGAAGGACCTGGAAGGTTTTGGTGACTTCCAAAGATGGGTGAAAAGTTGACAACGAGCTGGCAGTGTGTCCTCGTGGCCTGGAGGCCCAGCAGGATCCCAGGTTGCATCAGGAAGAGTGTAGCCAGCAGGTCAAGGGAGATGATCCTTCCATTTTTACTCAGCCCTGGCAAGGCCACATCTGAAGTGCTGTGCCCAGTTCTGGGCTCCACAGCTCAAGACAAGGAGCTACTGGAGAGGGTCCAGAGAAGGGTCACAAAGATGATGAGGGGTCTGGAGCATCTCTCTTATGAGNTAAATGTGAGCAATGGCCATGTGAACTAAAACACAGGAAGTTCCACCTCCATGCAAAAAAGAACTTCTTTACATTGAGGGTCACACTGGAACAGGCCACCCAGGGAGATCATGGGGTCTCCCTCTCAGGAGATATTCAACATCCACCTGGATGTGTTCCTGTATCACCAGTTCTAGATGACTCCACCTTGGCACAGGGGTTGGATAGGATAGGAGGATCTCCTGATGTCCCTTCCAACCCTAACTATTCTGTGATTCTGTAATTCTTTAAATCAAGACCACAGAGACTTTCCTGCAAGTGTGATCATACTTAAATGGAATTAAAACATAGAATAAATTTTAGTTCACATCCTATATGAACTAGGTAAAGCTTAATTCCTTTTAGAGGGATGTGAAAAATCATGTGTTTTCCATGTAATTTCACCATCCTCCAGAGCAACTTAGAATTACAGTGACGGAAAATATTTACATACTCCAAAGGCTGAGTAAGTGTATTACTCAAGGCTGAACTTCTGTAAATTAGCATGAAGCTTGAACAAATACTGAACTCTGACAAACTATTACTGTACCGAGCTAATGCATAATAAAGCAGTTTACTCGCAGGAGTCAGCACACATCCAAACATGCACTCACATGTACAAAGAAAGGAGTTATGTATCAATACCTTCATAGTAAGTCAAAGTAGCTGGCAAGAAAGAGAAGAGATGAAGAGGAAACAACGTGTTAGGAGTAAATATGCCTGGTGATGATGTGTGAAGTTTTGAGAGTTATGATGAGAGTGATATTTTAATAGCAATTAAACAATTGGCTATGTCCACCTACGTAAGTCAGAAAGGCTCTAATACTTCAGGGATGAATAGATATGACCTAAAACAAATTGAAATCAGAAGTAAAATATTGATTAAGGAAAATGCTAATACAGGCAGCAAAGAGAAGATGGGACTAAGGGTATAAAAATTCCAATTACCTCAAAGTGGAAGCAGAACTGAAAGATTTTGTGCCTTCTTTATTGAAGCAAATGATTGACTGAAGCAAACTGAATCTTAAAACTTTTACAGGCTCTTGTTTATGAAATCTTGGCTTCAATAGCAAGTATTTCCTATAAATTCCTTGAGTCAGTGAAGGCGCAATATGAGTGGATAATAGGAAAAAAAATCCATATTCAAAGAAGAGGGAGACAAAGTGAACTAGGAAAAACAACCTGTATTAGCTAAACCTCGACAGTATTTAAGGTTTTAGAGCAAATTAGGAAAAGCAGCCTAAGGAAAGGCAGAGTGAAACAGAAACTGCAAAATTCAAGTGTATCAAAGGCAAAGCCAGGCTGAAGTATTCTTTTTCCTCAGGAAGAAAACTAAAAGCTTCTTTAAATGCAAGCAAAGGAAACAAACTTTCATAAACACCAGCTAAAAACTTGTGGAAGACTACATGCTCAGTTGGAGGAGAGGTTATTGCAAGAACTCTTAAGGTGTGCAGGCAGCTTCAGCAGAGCTGACTGCAAGCTGAGCTGTAAGGAGAACTGCCACCCTGGAGGGACTGTCGCCTTGCTTGTGTCTCAGGGCATCCACACTATTTCATAGTCTCTTTGATGACCTTGGGATAAAGCACATAAGTAGGACTCCACTGGTTAAACCAATACAAACCCAAGGAACAAGAGAAAAGCAGCAGGATACACTTCAAGAAGCAGGAGGTCTCACAGTTTGATTAACCAAAACTGACCCTTCCAGCTCAGCATTTCCCTGACCTCATGGCCTTAAGGATGCCTTCCTGTTTTGTGAAGCATGAAAATATCTGGAATCAAGGAGGATGGGTGTACACTAACCAAACACAGGAAGAGAGGAGATGATCTGGAAAACATCAGCACTGTTTTGCAAAGGCATGCCCTCCTCTACAAACTTATCTGAGTTGTCTGGATGGATACACACGCGTGTGGAGGTCTGTGTATGTATGTCAGATAATCTCTCTGCATTTCTAACACTATCAGCAAGGTCATCCACCAAGGGCTGCTAGACAGGTGACAGGCAGCCTTCCCCAAGGGTCTACTCTGGGATTTGTGGCATACAACAAGTCTAGATCACCAGTGCAGTGATACTGCTGATGTTTATTTCTCAGGGTAGTTGAAAAGGGCAGTCTTCAACAATTTCAAGAGAACCTCATGAGACTGAATGACTAGATAATAACACAGCTGAAATTCAGGACACATAATAATAAAGTCAGTCTTAAGGGAGAAAACCAAAATATCTTAATTTCAAACGTAAGATGATGTTTTCCAAGCTGACCATTACCACTCAAGCAAAATTTTGAGATTATGATAAATAGTTACATAAATACATCAATTTAGTGCTCAGTAGAAGTCAAAAGAGCAAACTGAGTAACAAGAATTCTTGGAAAAGAACAGAGACCAAAATCAAGATCATGTCCCTGTATAAATCCAGGGTTTATCCATGAATTGAATACTGTGTATAATTCCATTACTCTCATCTTCAGCAGCACATAATAGAATTGGGAAGGCTTCAGAGAAGGAACACCAAGATGTTCAAAGGTGTGGATTGTTTCCCACTAAGAAACAACAATTTTGGTTTTTATTGTTTCAGAGTCCTAAGTCTGAAAAAGAAACAACTGAGGAAGACAATTACAGAGGTCCACAAAAAGATGACATCCCACAGGGACAGAGGCATTGCATCTGGCAGGCAACTCAGAAAAGGCATTTAGGGCTGGCTGTCCAGGAAGGGCATTGTAGCATCAATCATAAAAGAAGCAATTTGGCCAACCAAGGTCTGCAGGGAGAGATAATGCCTCATTAAATCAAACACTATACTCGGGGAAGAAATGACAAATTTCTGGGCATGCCCATCCTTCAGGTTATTTGGCATCTACCAGACTATACATCTGGGGAGAAAATGTCTATTTCAAGGCCAGTATTAAATTGTTTTAAACCTTTCTCTTTTTCTAATGACTTGATTGCTATTTTGTTCACAGAGCACATCAAATATCAGTTGTTTTACTGTCCCCACGGTGTCCATGTGCTGGCTGAAGCCCACCTGATTTAGCTGACGAGGAAATGGGAGCACACAGAAAGGATCCCCCCGCACACCCTTGTCCAGCTCATTGCATAGGGAACTGGAGCCTGTGGCTCAAAATTATATACCTCTGCAGCGCCTACATTAAGATGAACACTGGCCAGTGCAGGAAAACCTTAGTCACTTCTGAGTCTTGGTTCCTTACTTGGAGATTGTTTGTAATGAAAAATAAAACAATCCAAACAGGAAGAGTGCTTCCCGCTGTAACAGGAGTGTTTAACAGGGTGAAGATAGGAGGGCAGCTGTACATTCTCTTTTCTTCTTGTTGGCAAGACGTACATCTAAGTGATATTATTCAGCAGTGTCTGAGAATCTGCTCATGCCACTGTGTTACAGGCTGATAAGGAAGGAATGCAGGAATCTAGGAAAGTACTGTAGCTGAGCTCTCATCTGAGCTGCATGCTGTGATGATATCTTCCTTGATTTACAGTCCAGAGCATCCAATTCTTATTATACACAATCAGGAAGCAGTCTGCATTTTCCCTCCCTTGTAGTAATTCAGTGGAACAAGAGCTTTTTATCTTACAATGTCTCCTCCAGCAGGCCTGGAAGAGAAATCTTTAACATAACAGAATTATAGAGTATCTGTTAAATGCAAGGCTACTGAGTACAAGTTATTTGTCCTCGTGTTTATTATTCTATTATTGGAAGTTAAGCGTGTCTGCCATGCACTGTTACCTCAGTGACCTAAAGAGCACGTCAGTAGAGCTCTACCCACATTGCCATCACCTGTGATCTCCCTGGAAGTCTCTTTCAGAAACAGCAGCAGCAAGACGAGGAAACAAGAACAGCCCAATAGAATTAGTGTAACTGCCAGAACACACACTGGGGGCAGAGTCATTAAAATGCTGGAGAATTAGTTTCAGTCTAGATATTATCCGTGACCTAAATGCCTTTTATAGATTACCAATCCTAATGACGTTTTGCCTAATGGCATATTAAAAGCAGTTTTCCATCAGTTGTAATTAATTGTTGAAAGCAAACAAACACCCAAATGTCAATTCTGTAAAGCAAGGTAAGTGTTTAATTTTATTCACACAAGTAGCTCTTTCAACTTCACACATACAAAATTCCAGGAAAACAGCTACATTCATCTGCACTTGCAAACTCAGAGCCAAGGATCATTGCCAACCTTCTCTCCTCACAAAGCAAAGCACATACTTTCTTTTTGTTCCAGAGCACTTGTGGTAGAGACTGGTTAATCTCTTTGTTGTGAGGTCACGGTGAGGGAGTGGGAGTTGGGAGGGAATCTGTGGAAAGAAGGAGAAAAACAATAAAGTAAACCTTTCACAACAACCTCCAATAAAAGTTGCCACAAGACATGCCAGCACTGCCAGATGGATTGGGTAAATATGAATTTCAACAGATTTTCCTCAGAGATGCTCTCCTAGCTTGAAAAACGACACTGTGAGTTGATTGTTTATGGTTTGGATTTATTGCATCTCAGCAGCTTCAGCCTAGATATGTTCCATTTAACAGAAAGAACACAAAACAAACAAAATCCCTTTCTTAACAAAAGATTACTTCCCAGAGGAATTAGAATGACAGAAGATACAAATTTGTCATATGCTGCCTTAGAACTATTCCTTAAGTTTTATTACTTTTCTTCCTTTCACATGCTCATTTGGAATTGAGTGTTGCTCTATGAGGTTAAGGAACTGCTGTACACAATTACAAGGATGACTACCTATCAGTATGGTGCTATTGTTTCTGTGCATTTTATACACAACCAGCTCTACAGCATTGGCCCAAGAGATATGGAACTTTAGGCAAGTAAAGAGTGCATGGAAGTCAAGTATCACATGCATATCTGGGGATTTAGCAGCTGCATGCCTGGTCAGGGCTTCCCAGAACCACAGCCCAGTAGATGAAAGCATACACACACTGAAGTATTACCTGAACCAGAATCAACCACACTAAGTTTCTGAGCGCAGATATTTAGTAGCTGCTTGTGAAGAGCTGAGGTATTCTTCAGACCTGTAAGTTTTTATTCTGGGCTCTTACCACTAATTAAATATGTCAAAACTAGGTCCTTTCAGTAGAACAAATATAAACATAGGCTTATAAAAGAAGCCGGAGGCCTCTTGCTTTAGATGTTATTAGTGAAGGGACATAGCTTGGCAGCCTGGAAAGGCATTTCATTAAAATACCCAATGCACGTTGAATAGTGGGCTGCATACAGTTATTGGCCTCTGCTCAGTCCAAACTGCTTTGCTACCAGTTATTACAGCAAAGGAACATTGGCAACAACAAAGTCCTCGGACCACTCTGAAAGCAGTCTCCTGCCTGTTCAGCTCCAGCTGCAAGTGCACCATGGGATTCTCATGGGTCCTTCTGCCCCTTTCAGGAGGAGCTTGTTAGCCAAGCATCAGGGCCAACTCTTTATCATCTGCCATCTGCCCTGGACCAGAGGCTCCCACACAGTGTCTTCCACCTCCACTCTGTGTTTCCATTCTGTTTCTGTCTTTCACAGACAAAAGAGATAAGTAGACCTCTGCTGTGAAGAGCTGAAGGCAGCCCAGCCCCACAATTTCAGCACAACCAGAATTACAGCCCCCAGACCTCCACCTCCACAGTGGTCCTTCCAAATCACACTAAACTGCAGCAGAAAAGTATTATTAAGACTGAAAAGCCAGTATGTGAAAGTAGAGAACACCAGAATTAGAGTTGCATTCACAGTGTAGATGGGACACAAATGTTTTTACCCAGCCAAGACAAGTCTGCTGCTTTGGAATTGGTTCTCAGCTTGATTTCAGGGTAAAAGCTGGTGTTCTGAAAATTACTATTGCCTTATTATTTGTTTTGTTTTGATATTTTCAGAACGTTTTGTTCTAACTTCGCCCTTTTCATTTTACGAATTTTTTCATAAAAAAGGAGATGTTTAGGGTAACAGATTGATTTCTAAAAAAAAGAAAACAAAACCAAAAACCCAGATACCAGTTTTGTCTATAAATGAAAGGACAAAAGAAAAGGGACAATTGTGGGCAATTTTGGAAGTTTCTAACCAGAACTCTCTGATTGGAAGATGCTGTAAACTAGCACTTTCCCTACAAACATTTTTGCTCAATCAGTATTTCTGGTTCTCCCGTGGGTGACATTATTTACTGCCCACTATTCAAACCGCACTCAGACAACATAATTATGTTGGTACTCTGCCACTGAACTTTGTTGTGGCGTTCCTCATCCACACTGCCCCTTCCCAGGCTTCACAGGAGCATCCTGGACCTTTCTGCAGGACCTTGCCCAGCTGCGACCTCCCCTTTTCTACCACAGTCAACATGTTCTTGCCCCAGTTGCATCTTTAACACCGTTTCACAGCCACTGCTTCACTTCTGCTCATCACAAAGGTATTTTTATTTCCCAAGCCAAGCCAACCATCACTCACTGGAAGTCTGCAGAAAGAGAGGCTGGGATGGAAAAACAGAAACCTGGAGAGGTGGAGCTGTCCCCAGCCACTCAAACCTCTTCCCATTCAACATTCCCTGCCTGTAACATTCAGGTAGTCACAGGCAAAGCCTTCTACACACTCCATCCTCCCCCTTCAAAAACACATACACCAGTCAACCTGAGACAGATTCACGACACCCATTATTTCAGCCCATGCAGTTAAAGTCTGCCAAAGTAATAAGAAACTTAGTTTAAAAGAAATAAAAAGTCCTCTAACAGAAAGCATTAAACAGCCTTTATAAGTAATGTAAATTTTTGCTGCTGAAGAATACAGGCTTTCTACAACATAAGCCTGACTCCCCTTCTTAGAGGGCATTTTCCCATATTTTGCCTCTCTTCCTACATGTGTTTATTGTGCTTCGTCCCACTGCTTTAGTCTCTCATGTTCCTTCCCATGTTTTCAGCAAAATCTCATTGAAAGAGACGAAGGCCTGACTCACTCTCCTCTTCTGTGGATGAGATCTCAAGAGCAAGCTCAGGTATCCAGGAAGTCATGGCAACTGATATCAGCTCTTCTATTTATAATTAGTTCATGGTTTTTAGGAATATAAACAAATATATTTTACCTAAGCAGAAAAAAATTTCCTTCTCGTTTAAAGTGAGGACTAGAAGGAAGCTCTGCCGTCTCTGGAATACAGCAGCACACACAGTGCAGCACAACTGGAGACCTGCTGCTAGCTAGGAGACAAGGCTGCTCCAGCATCTTGAAATCTTGCTATTACATTCATTAAAAAGTGTCCTCGGGGTGATGGATAAGAAAAATACCTACTCTGGGCAATTAGTTGTTATCTGATTTAATTAAAGGGCCGTGTACTGATAACTACACGGACAATGGTAAACATCCATAGAAGCTGCTCATTCCCACACCTTTTTTCCTACCCTAGAAAGGTATTAGAAGCACATGTGAACCAAACAGTTCATCATCTCTAAAATGGAAAAGACGTACTTTGCTCAACAAACTCAATTAGCAATTGCAAAATAAAAGTGTCCAAAGTAATTTTGAGACCCTGATATATCTACCAAAAATCTGAAACTGAGATATTAGGCTTGAAAATAATTTCCTGTGTACAGGTGTGAACTAAGGGACATCTAATAGTGACAGAAGTTATTGTGAATTTAAGGGCTCAGATACAGTACATTAAGATGAAAAAGCTAAATCAGCATAAATAGTGTAAAGAAAAAATCCTTTAAGTGTAGAGACCTAGCAGGGTGCAAGATTTAAAGCAAGATTAACACTTCACCTTGAGCCCAGTATGTACCAGAACCAGGCAAAACAAGAGGTGAGTGCAAGTAGCATTTACAAAACAAGGTAACCTTTTAGAAAACAACACTTCCAATACTTCATTTTCACGACAAAGCCTGAGGGCCTAGGGATCAGTGTTGTCCTCCATGGAGGGCCAGCCTCCAAGACAGCAGGACTTGAATCCTGCGTTCAGAAAACAGGCTGTCACTAGCACTGAGCCCTGCACGTCCTCCACCATCTGCTCCCTGTCCTGCCGAGCTCAGCACGAGGGCCAGGCACAGGCACTGAGAGGCTTGAGCAGGGCCAGAGCGGGTCACACCCTCACCTGGAACCCCGCAACAACAGACTGCGTCAGGCAATTGACATGGAAGCTACAGGCAGTCAAAGGGTGAATATGAAGTAGCCCTGATCCGTTCCACTGGCTGAGAGCAAGCTCTCACCTGAGCTCTTCTCAAATACAGTTATTACATTTAAGAAATTATCTTATGCTGACCTTTTGTCCTCTGCCTTCCCACCACATATTTTTCCTAATAACCCCGACTGCACAAATTGCAAAGAGCTCTGGAAAAATGAAGCATACAAAACATAGTTGAACTGTCTTTGCTTTGTTTGATTTTAACTACTTCATTGCATAATATTAAAAAGCCTGACTTCGAGTCCATTAGCTTAAAACAGCAGAAAACAAACAAGTGATGAGCTTTGTCAGGATAAGATGCACACGAAAGACCATTTTATTTCCATCAACCATGCAATTTCCAAACAACTCGCTGTTTGTGTGCACTTGGTATGCTTCCTTCTGGCTCAGTTGGTTTCAGATACACTGGTGATTTATGAGATGCTACACTGACGGGTCACGCTAAAGTGAAAGCATTTGGAACAGCTGCAGAGCCATACCAACAACCTCTTTTCTGAAGAAAAAAAGTTCAGCAGGAACTGCATGTAAACAGACTGTCTGAAGGCCAGGGAGACATTTTAAAAGATGGGTCAAGGAACATCTCACACTCACCAGAAGACAGAATTTCACTTTTCTCAGAAAAAAATGAAATAGGCTTGGGGTTTTTTTCCCACAGTTTAATGAGCTGAATCAGCTCACCTACGGATCAACGACACTTGAGTCAATTCAAGGGGTACTAGAGCATGGAGGACCATATAGCCAGCAGGCAACTGCTCCAGAAGTAAAACCCTTTCCAGCAGTGATCTGGTAGATGTGCTCTGCCAGTGCCATGAAATTACACCCCCATTTGTAACTTAAACTCAGACTAGCAGAGATAATTTTGGCCAGTGAATTGGATGAGATATAAGGGGCTGTCTTCCAAACAGCAGTATCTGGCTGATCCAGGAGGATACTTAGTCATACAGCACCCAAAGTTGCCAAGCAGGAGGATCAGCACAAAGCCAGGATTTTCCTGGGCAGTATTTAATACAGGTAACCTCACAACAACCACTGCCACAAAGCAGAGGCATACAGCAAGAGACAAAGGGGTTGCTGCTTCTCAGCAAACTGTCATTTTCCTGGAAAAGTGATGAAAAGGCAAAACTAAATAGACAGTAAGTTTTTGAAGGTGTCTGCAATGTGCATGATTAGCAGCACCAGATTACAAAACCTTGTCATCCTTTGTAACACACTGACTAAATCAGTGCTATTTTCCTGTTTTCTGGTATAGAAGACCTGGACCACAGACAACAGGAATCACAGGGCACACACAAACGATTGAGTGTGCACAACGGGACCTGTCTGAAAAAATTATACTATGAATTCTCAAATTAACATAACAGAAACAAGGTCCTTTCCCAACCTCAGTGGAATTGCCTTTGTAGTTGCATAAGGTGTATTCTCCCTTGCCTAGCTCCACTTTTGCAGAAATTAAGACTCATTGATCAGTCTTTGAGAAGCATCCCATAACAAATCATTAAACTTTTCAAATCCAAAATTATCCTTTTATAGACATATGAGACTTGACTTTAGCTCTTCATAGTCCAAGTGTTCTTTGCAACTGAATATTTTAAGTCACATAAAGAGCTTTTTCAGAACATTATTTTCCTTTTCACAAATGAGAAGAGCATCTCTTGCCAGTGGGAGTCTACAGCATACACCTGTTCACTTGAACATGCAAACTTCAAAAAATAATGTGTAAAAAAAAGACCTAATTTGAGAGTAAACTCTTCAGATTCATTCCTGTAATCCTGCAAACAGTAAACAAGCCTCATCATAGATCAGATTTTACAAATAATTCAATGTGGTTTCTAGAATTCAACGTCATAAATAAGAAAACCGGAATACAGAGTTCCCCTGCTCTCACCACCCCAGGAAGGATGACAGAGTGAAAAAAAGATAACCTGAAGTTTCCTGTGGAGATTTGATCATTTTTATAAATGCAGTGAAGATCCATTTCTGTGCCTCTATTCCCAAGTTTTCTGTCGACTGAGCAAGTGACAACTCTACAAGCAGGATTTTCAGCTGTTTACATCCACCCTGTGATACCTTTAGAGACCAGAGAGCTTTCAGTGTGCCTTATGTGACGACCAGCCTGAAGTCCATAACTAAACAAACAGACATGCAACTAGGCAGGACTAGGGAAGGACTCACCAGCACGTGTCCCTGTCTCACATGAACTGGCCTAATGCTGTGCTTCAGATTTATTTCAGACTCCTGTGTCCAGTTCCTGCTATCCCTTTCAATTCTATGCTTGTTTTGGAAATTAGAGTATCTACCTTTTGTAGCTACATTTGCTTCAAGGAGGAAAGTAGCAGGGCAAGAAACCAACTCAAATGCAAGCATCCTAAAGGCACCATCTCCATGATTACCTGATTTCATTTTAAAAAGCCAAAACAAACATGAGCAATTCTGACTCACAAAGTTCATTAATAATCTTTGAACTCTTTCGCTGTCGTGTGGGTTAGGACCCACAACCATATTTCAAACTCCTTTCAATCATCTTGCCCTACGAAAACAGAGGTCATATAATACAAGACTGTCCAAAAGGGAGTAAACCAGGAGCAAAAGGCATGGAGACTGCCAGGAGCTACTACAGCTGAATTTGAGATCTCAGTTTCCCAGACACTGACATATACTGACATATCCTTGCAATCTTTTTACTCCCTAAAGCATCTCCAAATGATTTTCTTCCACAGACTTCCCTAATCTCTGTCCTCTTTACTTTAGCCTTCATACTGTGCTACCATTTTGCCATGTATTCATGCTGGTTTTCATAACAAGCAAACTATTTTAAGAACCTTAGACCTTGATACAGTTGCAGGATGCCCAGAGCATAAAAATTAGTTCCTCCTTCTAAATCCCAGTAAGGCTAGACACAAACATGATAGATTTCAAAAATACCATAAAGTCAACTAAGCACAAAAAACTGAAGTGATGTTTATGAATTTAAAACTCACCAAAATCTACCCATAAGAAAAATATGTTTGGACTAGGTCCAGCTGGGCACCCTGCCTTCCCAGCAGCCAGGAACAGACGCATGAGTGCAAGAAGAATGGCACCATAGTGGTAATTTCTGTGGGCATTGTACCTACAGGCTTTCCTGAATCAGAGTTCATGTATTCAATCTACTTCCATTAATTTGCCCAAGGCCTTCTTGAACCATCTTGGCTCAGCAATTACTTGTTTTGCTCCAATCCAGCATCAGGTTGCTTTCCTCGTGCTGTTACAGAGAACAGAGGGCAAAGCTGGATATCCATGGATTCACCTATATTGAGCAGAAAATAAAGGCAGCATGGGGAGAAATATAGGAATACACAGCCAACCGGAATGTGAACCAAACCAGCAGGTTTTTTGGCTACTCTGTTTCATGTTCTTTGAACTTTCAGCACTTACTTTGGCATCTTGCTGCTTCACTTTCATGTGGGCAAGAAACCTGGCAGGAGAAAAGAGAGGTAATGACTCTCATTTCACTCTGAGCTTTGGTTGAGTTTTGTGGCTCCAGGTGAAACCTGAACAAAAGGAAGGGAGTCCCGAATCGTGCCCTCCATGCACTTCAGACATCACCAGTAACTCTTACCCTAACCAGTCTCAAAACAGGACTATTCAGACCTGGTAACAGAGGATGAGAATTCCGCTGCTTCGCTCTGTGCTTGCAGCCAGGGGGTGGGGAAGGGGAACAATACCCATTCCCACTGCTCTGACCCTAGATTCCTGTGTTGCTGCAAACTGCTCTTGTCACCTAATTTGATACCATTGCAGTTCGATGAGCACATGTTGGTAAACAAAGCAGCAATGGAAGGGCAGCATCCTGTTTATATTTCACTGCAGGATGATTCATTTACAGTTCTTCAGCAAGGCAGAGTCTGTAATCATGCAAAAGGTCAGCAGTTTCTGCTAGGGCTTTTGCATTTAGTCAGATACTCTTTAGGTTAAAAAAAAGTCTGGTGTTGATATAATCCTGTTGAACAATCTTCATCTTTCCTGGAAATCAAGAGTTTGACGTAGATGGAACTTCTTTAATTTAAGGTATGGAAAACTACTCCCAGTGTTTCAAAGGAAGTTGATTGTCTCTGAGTACATCAAATGTAATCTGCCTGCAAACTGTACCTTCTGGTGGGCACTGGCAATGTGCCGCCTCCCACAGATCTCCAAAACCAGCACTGCCAGACTTGCAAGGTGAAGGAACAAGAAATCACCCTAAGCATTAATGTCCTCTGTTAAATGGGGCTGGGGGAAACTCTGTCATCGGGTGGATAAATAATTACAGTAGGCAAATAATCTAAAGCACTTACTCTTCTGTTATAAAGCTCATGGCCTTCAGTTCAGCCACTGAACTTCAGCATCAAGATATTGAACACAACATCCAGCACAGTGGGAACTCATCCATTTCTGATGAGCTATGAGTCCTTCACACTTAGCATTTGCCTGAAATCTTATCTTCCACCCCAGTCACTGAGCTGTAGCTTTCACATGCATTATGTAACATCTTGTCATGGTGAGGCCTCACTGTGAGAGCAACACGAGTAGGCAGTGCTTGTCCCCATCTCTGCAGGAACATGCTTCACAAAATCCATGCACGAGCTCCCAGAGATGTTATTGATTTAGAACTTGACACCAACTCCTAAATATAGCAAACCCTCCAAAGGTGTATCCTCTTCAAACACTAATCCTAGCTCGCCTTTACCAGAATACACACAAGGAACAACCTTCCCCAGAGTCTGACCTTAAAATGCTGCATTATTTATATTACAATCAAATAAACATGGCCTCTGAGAAGGTTAAAGCTACTTACTGCTTTCCAAATACTCCCTCACATACGTACTTCCAAGCCGAAGATGTCCTTAAATCAGTAACTACTTCAACAAGCCCTCGAGGAACTAGGATTTAATTATTACAGCACTAGCTCCTGATTAAGGGCTTGTTTGAAAAAAAGAGTTCATTAGTTTTCATGCACATGGGATTGATTGTGATGGAAGGGAGTAGACAGAGAGCAAGGCACTGCTCTCCCTGCACAGTGCTTAGAGCATCAAATACATGTGTATTAGAAGAACTGTCATCTGCTTGTTTTCCACCTCTGCTATACCTTAACCCCTAAAACCTCAGATCTCTCCTTTTCTTGCTGGCCGATTTACTACTAATAGTTCTGTGCAAGTCTGTCCAGATTGTAAAGATATTCACAAAAAATAGTGTTTCAGGAAAGTCTGCCCTGCTTCCAAAAAACGCACAAGAGGAGGGAGGGACACCAGCATGGCTCTGGAAATAACCTGCTGCCTGTTTTCCCCTTCGTTCCACTGCTATAGAAAATACAGCCATCTTACAGTGACATGAAAAGTAACACTGTACAATTGCTAATATCATATTAAGGATTGCTCAGAAAAATGTGAATATAGCTTCATTTTATGAGTACATTTTAATAAACAGAAAGATTTAATTATGATTTTACCTGCACTGTGAAAATGGGTTTAATTCTTTTAAAAGAGTTATAGGCTTTATAAGCCAGGTTTATGCAACTGAATCATCACAGCCCAGTTGGCCAGATTTACACTGGAAAACAGAAGGAAAGCAGCTAAAACTACCTCACTGCTTAAGCAAGACAAAGGCCACTGAAACAGGAACTACAGGAATAATAAGCATAGGGGAGTACACCAGTCAATTTACCTGGCAATGTCCCCCAGCATCAGCTGACAGTACCACAAACCCACAGGAAGGAGGGAGCCGCACATGCAGAGAGCCCAGGTGCCAGAAAAAAATCTCCCTCTCCGGTTCCACCACTGCACACGTGAGCAGTTACTTTGCCTCCAGTTTCCCAATACCTGCCTATAACTTCACATTGAAAATGATACATACCCTAGAGCTGGCTCTATTTTGATGGAGCATTCTATGAAAAAATGAGAAGTGCTGTAGGAACGTCAGCAGAAAATGAAGGTTCATTTTCTTCGTGCCCTAGCACACCAGAAATGCAGAGCTAACATATTTGTCCTCCCAGTTACTTCTCTACTTCCTGAATTTGTATAATATTTGCTACTTTAGGTCAGACATTAGTGCTGCTTTCAAGCGAGTGGCACATCTTGCAGACAAAATTCTTCATGTTATCAATTCCAGGGAATTATGCCTTGAATAAATGGTTGCAAGCCCTCTGGGAGCAATACCTCTCCTCTGCCCTCATTGAACCATGTTTGACATTATCAGGTCTTTGTTTTAACACACAAGCTTTTCACCTACTGCTGATTCCAACCATTCATAAGTCTTTTCCCCAAACTCCAGAAGTTGTTTTGTTTTGTTTTCCTAAATATCCACTTGCTTGTTTGTCCTGGCAAAAACATTCCTGTGTTCATAGTTAAACTTTCAAGAACCTGGAGGAATCTACGAGACAACCACCTTTTCCTCCACATCTCAAAGTGATCACATTGGCAGCTGGTACCACTCTGCTGGACATGGGTTACACAGTTCTTCCCAAGGGCTGCTTCTCCCCCTCTCCTCCTCCCTAAGGATCAATTCTCACACTCCTGACAACACAGAACCATTGGATATATTGACTCAGGAGAGCAGCTTCATCTGCAAAAGGACCACCTCTGAGGTGGTCACATGCCAGGTATTCAGGCCTGCTAAAATGTTTCCTACAAATACTGTACAAAGAAAAGCCTGTTCCTCTGCATTCCTATCCACTGTTCTTCCAGTCTGCTTCCCTTGCTTTGTGTGCTTTTGTTGCCCGTGATAAACACAAGGGATGGACGGATAGCAGTGAATGCAGGCAGCTCTCCACTGTCAGTAGCTGGTTAGCACTTAGCAATCACCAAAGGCTTGGCAGGGTGGCCAGGATCATACAACACTGTACTGGCAATGAGCCCTTTCCCAACACTGCTGTGGCTCTGGAAGGGCAGCAGCCAGACCCAACACACTGCAAAGTCCAGGGTGGCTTTGCAGATTGCTGTGGGCAATCACATTTGAGGAACACAAACGCTTTCACACTGTCCCTACAGCAGCAACAACAGGGAAAATCTCAGAGCAGCAGGGTGGGCTGGCAGCTCTGAACCTCCCCTGGGCAGCTCTGTGTAGCAGAAGTCGGTGCGAGGGCACACAGCATTTTGGCAGAGGTCACACGGGTTGTGCCCCAGCGTGGCACGGTGCTGCACGTGGGGCAATACACAGCCCCCTGCTGCCCCCGAGCCACAGTGACGCACAGCCCCAGCAGTGGCACCACAGAGCCTGGAGCCCAGGGGCACTGCCTTGGGGGTGACCCTCAGCAGAAGGTGGGAACTGCAAGCCCACGTCACATTACCCCCACAGGCAAGAGTAATCCTAGTGAATTTTAACCCATTGCCCATCCTTGGGGATATTCAAAAGCCATGTGGACCTGATCCTGGGCAACCAGCTCCAGACAGCAAGGAGGCTGGGAAAGATGACCTCCAGCAGTCCGTGAAAGCCTCCACCATTCCGTGATTATGAAATTTGAAGTTCTGTTGGTTCCTACTGAAGAAAGATGTGTAAATCCTGTTCAGCTATATATAATATTCATAAAAATTATGTGACCAACTCCACCCAGTGTTTGGTTTAGCATTGTAGAACCAGAATAAAATAAGATTTTAAAACTCATAAAACACAAATCAGCATACTTATATGAACATTGCCAGCTGGCCCTAGATCCAAGAAAATCTTGATTTTCAGTAGAAAAGAAATTTGGTTTCATCAAGCGCTCCCTGCATGGCTGAAAATTAAATATTATTCTGGTGCATAGAAACTTTGCAATTTATAAAACATGTGTGTAGGAATACTGCAGAGATCCAGAAATAAAAGTAAAAATTGTTTAAATCAATATGAAAATGCTCAAAATCAGTAAGACATGAAGTGAATTACTTTCATTGCTCAATAAACAGAAGAAAATAAAGATTTAAGACCTGCGGGTAACAAGTTATAGGAATATTGGTTAAAAAAAACTGCTTCGCCCCTACCCTTTTATACTATTCATGTGATGGTTTGGAAAGAATATAATAAATAATGTCAATACAAAGCTAATGACTACAAAAGTGCATTCCATTTAGGAAAGATCTGATACACGAAAGCCAAGAGCTGCTGATTGCTACTTTTGTTTCCCAAATGTAAACCCAAGCACGTTGTAAGGTCTTTAAAACCAACAAACATGATGAGTTCATTGGACTAAGCGTTCACTGTAACCCCAGAATATATTAACCTGCATATACAAACACGGTGTGAGAAGAGTTTTCTGTTTCTCAACTACAAATGGTGTTTTTTAGACATATGGTAAATAACCTTTGGAAAGGTTGCCTCTGATTTCCCTGCATAGTAAGCCAATTCACTGCTCAAACACAAATATAAATCACGTATTTCAGGGAAAAAAAAAAGGGTTTTCTTGGAAAGTCCTGAAAAGCCAAACCATTTGTCCTGTGCTTGGTGGGTGCACTGGATCAGTGGGCCCCAGCAACATCCTCCTACCTTGCAATGCTCCTCACACACGAGAAAGATGTGGCAGAGGGACAGACCAGCCTCCCTGCTCTGAGGATAACTGCTTGACATATTTAGAAGTCAATGTGTGGTTAAGTAATACTCAAAAATGAGTGGCCAACACGAGAACTAGCCACTGAAGAGATGCTTTTAGAGAGACCTGCAGGTATTACGCCTGCACAGGTGCCATCTGCAGGTGATCGAACAGGTAGGTCAGGAAGGAGACAGCAGAGTTACATCCAATCTGCTCTTCCAGATTATCATTTAGATTTATTCATTCCATGCCTACCACACTTGAAAATAACCTGTGAGCACTCAGGCCTTATAAGAGAGTTTGTATTTTGCTTCATCAAGGCAGGATTTTAAGCAGTAACAAACATAGACAGTAACTTGTTATTACGCTCAGGAGGTAGTCCGAGCCTGGAGGGAGGATAAGGGCATATTCTGCTTACACAAAGCAGCACAAGCTGCAGTGAGGCACACCTCTGACCCTTCTCAAGTTGTGTCAAACCAGGCACTTTGAGCAAAAGCTGCAGGTCTGCCCACTACAACAACCTATGTACCTTACTCTCACGTCCAGAACCTGCTGCACGCTTACGTCACATCATACAGTGATATTTGTGAGACGGTTAGTAACCTCTCCTGTATTTCACCTTGCTCTGTTGCCCATCCACTGTACACCCAAGTGTCTTCCTTCAAGCACCTGCTGTCTCGGTGGCCTGATCCCTCACATTTTGATGTGCTTTATGTATTCTGCCTTTACCAGTAGAGCAAAACAGACTACAAAATGTTCTTTCCTATAAAAAGGAATGATTTGGGCCTGTCTTACAGGCAATGAAAATTATTTTATGGGTCTGGAGCTGTTAGAATTCCCTCTGCCATACAGCTCTGCCTCAAGCACTGTGGCACAGCGATGCCATCTGCTTACAGCAGCGTGATGCACCCACTGCGCATGCCCCAGCCTGTGCACCATCGCTGTCACCACCAACCTGTGAAAGATGTGATCTGCTCTGCCTCTGGCATGATCGGGAGAAATTCTCGGATTTGAAACATTCGGGGTATTGCTGCTGAGTGAAGGGAGAACTGGAACGCCTAAGCTCTTCTTACAGGGCAAAAAAAGCAGCTGAAGAACTGGAAGAAGATGAGGGCAGAAGATTTCTTTCAAATTACCCTTTGCAAGTGTGTTTTGGTTTTTTGGTTTTTTTTAAGGAGTGAAAATCTGGACCCTGATTTGAATGGTGAACAAAGTGGAGGCTTGCATAAGAGATAGAGCAAAAACTCTTGTGTGGGCAGATGGAGGATTTATTCCTTCAGTACAGAAGTAGCAGGAGAAAGAACTATGGGTTTACTTTCCCATTCTTGGATGGATACCTGCTGTTTTCCAAGGAGACGGAGACAACAGTGGGCACCTTCATTTCACTTGGACCTGCATGAATCCCCAAAGCCCTATCATAGAAGAGCTTTGTGCTGTGTAAATACTTGACCTCCATTACATACGTAGCCATTGATTTGTATTTATAAAAATGCTTAAGCAACTCTCTCACCCCACAGAGCAGGACAATGTGCCCACAACTACAAACAAATGTAATTGAAGGGCATTTAACCAAGGACACAAACACCTGTAGCATCTCTTTCCGCAGTAGTGTGATTAAAGAAGAAACTAGGGAGGAGTGTTGCCCGTCTCCCTGAGTAAGAGAGCAGTATCACCTCACATCCATAGGGACAGGCTGGCACATTAATACGTCTTGTTGCCTAACTCCCTTAGGTCTGGATAGCTAAAGGAAATTTTCTTCTAATTAGAAGTCCAAAATCAAGTAATGAAGTCTTGTTTTCATTCACGGTATCTGTTACTCCCACTGGTGAATAGCAAGGGATTTGCTCTCCATCTCTGAAAAATGAGGCAATTACATCTCCAAATAGATGTGCTTAATGCTAGCCCCTCAAAATTGAAGATTTTTGTCCAAAAGCCACAAAAACTTGTTAGAAGTTCTCATGGCTCATTTCCAACAAGCATGCAGCAGCACCAGAAATGCAGGGCAAGACAGAGACTAAAACTTCTTATAAAAATCCACTGGAAAAGAAAACTCCCGGAAGTGAGCTGCAAGTTGCAGACTATAAAGAGCCATCTCATCCAAGCTCTGAAGAGAAGCAATCTAGCTGCAAATACAAAAATGAGAGCACATCTCAACTATATCTTTTCTGTCCTCTAGTGTCAGCTTTTAGTGATCACCAGAATCAGAATAAGCCTTTTTCTGTTGTCCATTTTAAGTGTTTTTTTAAACCAAAGAAGTACCTGTCCTATTGTGAACCAGCAAGGACATGTCACAAAAGAGGCCAAGTTTGAGCTGAGAAACATTAACTTTACTCAAATCTAACTGCTAACTTCCAGACAGCATCACTGCAGCACACACGGCACCCTGCAAACCTCGAATTTTCTTCAGGGGAGAGTCACAGCAGAATAGAGAACGCAACTGATTTTAATTCCATCTTTTCTTTAAACTGATTTTTTTTTGTACGCACAGAGTTTGTGTAGCTAAAAATATGTCAGAACAGCCTTTCCCTCCTCTATTTACAACAGACCTACCCATGCAGGCTGTTCTGCTTAAGAACATTTCTAGCCCAACTCCAACTTAAAACAGACTGCCATTTCATGCATTTCATGAGTACAGGCATGTATTGTACCGAAGTAGGGCAGTTCCATGAACAGTATAATTGTCTCTGCATTTAGGTGCTGGCACAGTGAAGTACTAAAAACTCCTAGAATACTTAGTTACACTAGTTGAGAAAAACAAAACCATATTAATAGTAGTTACACGAAAGCAGTGAGCAGAGCAGGAGCAGAGTGAGCAGAAGATCTCCAGCACCCTCTTCTGGCTTCTAGAGCCTGCAGGCACCACTGCAAAAAACTCCCTTCTTCTCGAGCGACATCGATAGACCAAAGTAATTAATAGACACGTAGAGGAGAGTGATGGGGTGCTAGTGCCCTCTGCAGCACTAACTTATAGATGTTATCTTATTGTTTTGAAAATTTCATAAAGAAATTTCAACGGTAACAGGATTGTTCCTCACACTTAACATTCATTGACATATGATGACTACAGCAGCCAGAATGCTGCTGCTAGGCACCCCTAACCTTAGCACTGCTATGAAATACCTTTTCTGGGTCCACAGAGCTCCCTGCATCCTTCTGTGGAGCACAGGCTCAACCCACTCACAACTCAGCTCCCCCACACCAGGTCCGTCAGCTCACCTCCCAGGAAAGCCAACTACACCATGTCCCCTGTCACACCGCAGCTCTGCCAAGATTGCCACCCTTTCAGAGCTCATCAAACAGGTATCGGCTTTGCAGAGGCTTGCTGCATATTAGTTAATAAATTCTGTCCATCCTGGTTTGGGAAATCCTAATAGTTACCTCATATAGCAGAGAGGGGTTCTGTCATCTTTAAAAAAAAAAGTTAACAGCAGTATAGTGGCAGTACCACACTCCTTTGCTCAGCTTCCCTGCCTCCCTCAT
>VZRQ01000459.1:0-21152 GCA_013397975.1 Machaerirhynchus nigripectus
GCTCCCCTCAGCCCGGAGCTCCCAGCCCTCAGCCCGGCGGGGCCGCCGCTCCCCCTCAGCCCGGAGCACCCAGCCCTCAGCCCGGCGGGCAGCGCTCGGCAGCCGGCACCGGCCTCGCCTCGGGGTCTGCCCGGAGCCATCGGCGCCGCCGGATCACAGGTACCTGAGCCGTGCCCCATTTACCCCCTCGGGACTCTCCAGCCCTGCCACAGAAGAATGCAGCTGCTGTTTCATCTTTAGACTGTTGCCCTCCCCCCACCACCCCTTTAAAAAAATTTTTTTTTCTGTGTTCTTTCCTTTTTATATTTGGGCTGATCTGGAGTGCTTGCTAAGACTTCAAAGTGGAGCTCTGATAATGAGCTGTAAATCACACACGGCTCATCTGAGGGAGGAGGGTGGGAGGGAGCTGAAATAGGCCAGAACACCCTCAAGTCCTGTTCCATGGCACAGCGTCCTCACGGCCTCAGCTGCTGCTGTGGGGTTTGGTTTCCACAGGAGTCCAGCAGTCCGGACTTCTCCCCTCTTTGGAGTTTGGTCCCTGGGTTTCAAAGGATAAATCCCACCGAGACTGGCTGGTCTACTGACCATGCCAGCCATGTGTTCTAGTGCTGCTGAACACACACATTGACAGATCTGCACTTCTCCAGGAGTGGTTTTTGAGGTTTGAAGGGATGTTACTGGGTTATTTTCCATAACTAATGGAGAAGAGGTAATGTGTTTTATACGTAACATTTGCCAGATGTTTGTTGAAGCAAATCTAGTTGCTTGTCTTTCCACCTTGCCCTGTGATGCAACAGCAGAGGTGAGCTATTTGCATCTAACTGATGTAGGCTGGCTTATAAGTACTATTTTGTGTACCTTCTGTAGGTTGCAAAAGTAAAAGATCCAGGTAAGGTCACGACGTATCCTTGTATACATACAGTTTTAAACCCCTTGTGCTTCCTATATTGTATAATTGTATAAACATGTATTAAATTAAACTCTTCCAAAATGCAGTTAGCTCCAGAGCGAACTCATTTTTACAGCCTTCCTTTTGTTAGGGTGATTTTTTTTTTTGTCTTAGGCTGGCAGGGTGGTAGCAGTAGGACAAAGAGAGGTGAAGAAGGCTTGCAAGCTTTTCCCTGTTGTGGCAGGGTTGGATTTGCAGGAAAATGAAATACATGTGTATTATCACTTCTGAAAAGCTAAAGGGAGATGAACTCTCTAAATTCTCCCTCTCTAATGGAAGCAGCAAAGGAATGGGGACAATCAGTAACTCTAAACAGAAAGCAGGGCTGGCTGTCTTCATTAAGATGACACTGATACTGCTTCGAGCGTTTGCTCCACTTTGAGAAGAAAAACTAATCTATTATTAAGGTGGATTCACCACTGGTATTTAAAGCTTCTACCTGGAGCTAAGTAATTTTTTGAGAAATTGTAATAGGTTACTGTGAAACTTGCATCAACCTTTTGTGTTTGGGACTTGGGGCATGCTTGAGGGACCATCTTTCTGCCTGCAAACCTGAATGTCACTGCTGCTCAATTCTCAGAGGCTTCCACACTGGGATTGTGAAGAATCAGTGATCTGGGGTTTTGTGGGTTACGTGGTTCATGTAATGTGACAATGTCTTTGGTGAATTAAAATAAATTCTTAGTGTAAGGAATATGTCTCTGTGGTCATTGCCGTTGGTTTGATCAGTACCACTAGAACAACACTGATGGTTTAGTGGCTCCTTGAGCAGCAGAAGGCTGAGTGTTTTATAGTGTTCACCCCCTAAGTAATGTTACTTGGGTGCCACTTGTTGGCTGATGACAAAGTTGGCCACTTTTGTAAGGAAAATTGGATCAGCTTTGTTGTGATCAGTGACACAGAGCAGGGTATATTCTTTACTGACAGGGACTTTGACAGTGCCCCTCAGTGGTAACACAGAATTACCTGATTGCTGCAGAATGTCCACTTTCAAAAGATGATAACCCAGTACTTAAAAATGCAGGGTTGTTATAAAATACTGTATTTCCAAAGGAGAACTTTGCCATGCAAGAATACATTAAACTGTGTGTGTGTGTCAGATGATAGAGTAAAGGCAGGAACCTGGAAAGAGTGCATTTTAGAAAAATGATGTCATTTATACTGCTTGTACTATAAACACTGCTAATCTGAACAGAACTGAAAACACTTTTTCCTTGCTGTTGTAGAACAGGAACAGAGATAAAACAAAAATGAACACTCAAAAGGTGCAGAAAAATCAGTGTGGTAAGATATCTAATATAATTTGTCACTATAATCTGAATCAATTTCACAAAGTTTTAGTAGACTGTGATAGGCCTGTCATAGGGTAGTGAGCTGTTGGTAAAATGTTCTTTTTCCTAGTTGCCAGATTTTGGATACTATATTGAATATGTAAAGGATAAATCCAATACTTACAAGTAGTAAAGCACACCACCACAAAGTAACTTTTTTTTTTTAATTTGCTAATATTTATCTACATTTTTATTGCATTTTAACTTTAAGAAGACCCAAATCTTACAAGGATTTACAATATACAAAAACTGCTGTGTTCTATTGCAAATAATTATAAAATAAGTCTTTTTATTAGACACCAAAGACTAAGAAACAGATTTTCCAAGTTTGTTTACCCACGTAGGGTTGTTGCCTCTCTAACCACCTGACTGAGGGCTCTGCTGCTGCTGTGCATGATTTACATCTCCTGTAACTCAGTACCATGGAGCAGCCTTGTGCTGTTGGACCCTTTCCTTACTACTCTGTAGCTTTTCTGTAGTGCAAATGTATTTGCACTCTGAATATTTTAATGGCTGTGTATTGTTTACACTTAATGCACCTTGCAGTTGTGAATTTAATATTTAATAGTTTACATCACACTTACTAACAGTTGCTAGTAATTAAAGGCCAGAAATATTAAAAGAAGGCTGTTACTCTAATAAAGTAAATCATGCTCAAATAACAAACTGTGGACAGAAATATTTCTAGGCTAGGTGTGTTTGTTGTTTGTGGGTGAATAGAAGTGATGTAGCTCCATTTTGTCTCACCTTTTCCCCCTTTTTTAAAATACATGTATGTACTACATTTTGGACAGGTTTATTCTAATACTGCATAGATTAATATATAGAAAATATAACTATTTTAATGAAGTGTTTTGTGTTTGCTCCTAGATGTGAAAACAGATCTGAACTTACTGCTGGAATGCCTTAAATATCAGATGGACTGCCCTCTGTCTCAGAAAGAGGCTTTGATCACTATCTATTCCATTTGTCAACAAAACAGTAAGAAATGTTTTTCCTTAGAAACAGTGCAGTCATTTATGTTCACCATGCATGTTAAGAAACTGGCGGGCACTGTAAAAATGTTTTCTAAAGGATATAAGGTTTGAGATGTTGTAAAATCTTAGAAGCCTTTCATGTTGTGCAGAAACAAAAGCAAAAGTTTTTGTTCTTTTTTTCTCTTGTAGGTGAAGCAAGCGAATACTTACGAGAAATTGGTGGTTTGATGTTTATAAATGATCTTGCCAAGTCGAGTGTTCATTGCATAGTAAAGGAAGCAGCTTTATTTACTTTGGGGATCATTATAGAGAGTAATGGTAATAAAAATAATATTTTTTGTATTGCTGAGTGCGTTACATCCCCCTGTCATTAGTAGTGCTTGTGCTTTGTCTCCATTTTTTTTTGGTCTTGCAAAATGAGACTACAAGATTGTCAGTTGGAGCAAGGGGCAGTAAAGGTGCCCCAGTTCCACTGTCCATCCCCAGATTTGATCAATGCCTTGTTGATTTGTGCCCACAGGATGTCTTTAAGTTACCAGACACCTGTACTCCCCCCCTCCCTCAGCAGCAAGTGCTAAATGACTCCTAGATTGTTCCAAATGGAACAATGGCAACAACTGAGATTTCATAATTTAGTATTATGAGTGGCTTACTTTAGGACCTAATGGTTTTCACTTTCTGTTTTCAGTGTATTGTCAACAGACTTTGTGTACTTCTGCATTGTTTGAAGACCTCATTTTATTTTTAATTAAAAAGGATTCTGGTGTGAACTTGAAAAGAATGTCTGTTTATGTCATCTTAGTACTGGTTTCAAATAATAGTAAGTTGGGGTTTTTTCTGTGTTACAACAGCACTCTTTTTCTATTTGCCAATCTGGAGTACAAAATTTGAAACATTCAATAAGTAATGTTTTGGTAAAGTTAATTTATAAAGATGAATGTTTGCATGTAACTGAACCTGAATTGTCTAAGTAGGTCATTGCTCACTGGGATTTCCTTAAACAGCAGAATGTGGTTTAGTTCTAAAAATACAGTTTGCAAATGCAAACCCATAGTTTCTGAGAGCATAGAAAAACCAGACTCAGAAAGGTGTTTTTACCAATATGGTGGTATGATTTTGTATTTCTTCTGGGGAGGATATGTACTTGGGAAAGGGAATGTATGTATGTAAACTAAACTTGATGTTAAGATTTTGTCTGCAATTCTATTTGTCTCTGGAGTCTTTTGTGTGTTCTCTTTTAGAAAATGGGCAAACCTATGTCAGAGATACAGGCTGCATCAGCCTGCTGCTGCAGTTATTCAGGTAACCAGAGCTGCAATTCAAACAGACAAACTGGTTAGCAGTTATGTTTCCTTGACTCTTTGGGACTTGTCCTTAACAGAACAACTCTCTCCACCTCTGAGAAGAATCTGTCAGATGAAAATACTGATCCCTGCTATCAGCTCTGGTCTTCAGTGTGCAGCACTCTCTGTGCCTGCGTGAACAACCCCCAGAACGGTACGTGATGCTCTAAAAATTGTGAAAGAAGTTTAAAGTTATTCTCCAAATTGGTGACACTTTGGTTTCATTTTTACTGTTCAGCTGAAATTTCATTTCATTACATTTTGATTTGGGGTAATTTGTTTTTATTTTTCCAGAAGATAATCAAAATATTTGCTGTTCAGTTTTTCCCCATGCCAAAGAGTGGCTTGAGAGCTGCACACAGCCTGAGATAGTTCGTCCCATTTGTTCATTTCTTGGTCTCACAGTTGCAAATAACTGTAAGTGCAGCTCAAGCTTTACACAGTTTTGCATTTGTTAAAAATAAGGTTAATTAGAGAGTTAAATGGTTTTTTTCTTTCTTGTCAATCTCTACAAAGTAATTTAACTGTTCTTCCAACTTTTACTCTGACAACTGTATTCCACCATCTTTACTTAGACTACACTGTGCTTAAGTCCACAAATAGCCTCAGACTGGTTGCATTTCATAAGGTCAGTAAAAACTATTTGGAAGCTGTTTTGATTAACAGTATTTCTAAATAAAAGTCATTATTACATGACTGGAAACCATGACTTAAGTAGAACTCAGGCATGATGTTTGCCATTTGTATGCACATATTAGGGTCACTGTTTCCTGTAGCTATTTTATATGCAGTTACTACATTTCTTGAGATTAATATATATCCAGGTTCTGTTGTACAAGAAATGTAATGACTAATAATTTAAATTATGCACAGAAAAACTGTGATGAACTTACTTGGTAAAATGCTAAAATAATTTGCTAACTGTATTGCTTAAATCACATTTTTTCTATTTTTCACTAAGCATATGTACAGAAATATTTTGTTTCGATTGGAGGATTGGATACATTAGCCAAAGTTCTCCTTGAGCTTATGCATAATTCCTGTTTGAGTCACTCGAACATGAAACTTGCAGTGGTAGTAACAAAGACTCTGGATGCCTGCATTGCTAATAACTGTGAGTGAAAAGACATTTTTTATCTATGGTAATTATAAATTGCAATTTTTAAGGTCTCGTGTTGGTGGAAGAGTTATATAAATGGATGCTTAAAGGCAGTTAAGTTATACACATCCCAGTGGATGTTGCAGAGTTTTTTAAAATTCAAAGGTGTAAATGGGGAGTGATTCCATTCATCTGAGCTGGATTACTTTCCCATTATTGCTAAAATAAACACAGTGAAATTTAAACCCTAGTGAAAATTAAAAATAAGTTGCTAAAGCTAGTTTTGGGTAGGTGAAGCTGAGCACTGGGCTTGGCAGTCACTTTGGATCCTGGAGTTAGGCCTGTGCCTGAATAATAAATTGTGTAGCTTTAGGAAGCTTTAGGAACTCAGAGGTGGAGCTGAACAAATGTGGTATTTCTGCACAGCACACCTCTGCTCTGATTTGCTGGCTGGGTAGTGCTCTCCTAATGAGGTCTTGTGTATTTCATCAGAAGGTTTGGAGAAACCTGTGATCCTGACAAATCTGTGCTGTGGCCATGTGCCATATCTGACACTTCTGCCATAAGAGCTTAAAATGGAAGTTCACAAAAGTTTAAAAGCATAAACCTGTGCTAGTTCTGAGTGTAGTTTCCAATCAGTTGGTGTGTGACTGGGTTAGGCCTCAGCATGGATGGACTAGCAGTGGTGTTCCCAGTTTCAGGAAGGGCTTGCCCTTCTTTTTGTGGCAGATCGCTGTGTGTCAAACCTTATTCAACTCTTTCTGGCTCTGTACTGGAACTGATAATGGATGTGGAGAAACTCAGCAGAGATCTCCAAAACTTGCACAGTGCAAAGCCCTTGTTTATCAAATCTCCTACCTCATCTCCATGGAGCACAGGCTGGCAGGAAGGGCAGGGTTGGATTTGGGAGCAGCACAGGCGGGATGTGGTAATCTGAAGTGTTAAAGGGAAAGGCAGAGCAGGGCAGGGCTGAGCAGGCCCAAGGCTTTGAGAGGTCTGTAAAATTTCCTCAAAACCCAGCATTTGATACTTGGATGATGCCTATACAGTTATTATGTAGTTCCTTTTCCTTCCAATTGTTTTAACAAACAGCTGCCATGGGTGTTGTCTTGGCCAAGTATCACACTGTGTCAGAGCTGCTGAAGCTGCTGTCCAATGAGACACTGAACACAGGAGAAAAAATCAGTATTATTCTAACAATTGGACACTGTACTGAAGTTTGTGGTAAGATTTGCTTTTTCTTTTTTCTTCCTGTCAGCTTCTCCTAAGTTCTCACACATTGACTCCTCCATTGGTGTCACTTCATCAAGACTGGAACGCGAGGGAGAGTTCCATTAAATAAGAGAATGTTAATATTCGGAAAAAAAGTTTTTTATAATGTTCCATCTTTAAATTTTAAAGCTTGTTAGCAGGAAGTGTCTTTAATAGCTTTGAAAAAGTAGACTAATATGCAAGAATTCAGAGCTGGTATTAGGGATCACAGGGAAGAATTAATCCAGACCTGAAAACAAGTACAATCCAGATAGAGCAAATGAGTTGTCTTGAGCTCTCTTTTCCTGCTCCTTGGTGCATACAGCTTCTGTCCACTGCTTACAAGGCCAGTAATATTTGTAAAAGCCATGTAAGAGCATTGGTTTTGAAGCCACATAAGCAGTATGTAGCCTGAAATGTTTTTGTCATGTTCCTCAGGGCTTGCCCAAGCATATCTGGTAAAAATATAGCACTTCAGCTGGTATTTTATGGTAGTACAGGCAAATAGAAAGGGAAGTTCATTTGTACTACTGGTTTTTTTCTCATGTATGTTCAGGTAAACAAGAAAAGGGGCTTATGTTCAAAAATTCTGATTGGTTTTCATCCTCTGAGTGTCAATAATGTGCAATAATTAGCTCAATAGGTCATAAATTTAAAAGACTTTTTTTCATGAAGAATTAATTTCATGAAGAATAATAAAACAAGCCTTAATGGAAAAGTCTTTTGAATAGAAAATTGTTAAACCAACAGAAAAAAAGGTTTCTGTTAAAATGTCAACACTGTCAAAATAAAAATACTTTATTTTTAAAGTTTAGTTTAAACAAGAAAAAAAATTTCTAGCAAGTTATCCGTTTTATGAATACATATGCAAATGAGATCACAATAAAAAATTTAGCTAATTACATTGTAAATGAGGAGGAACAGATTGGCTAGACCAGAATTGAACTACTAATTTTATTACAGTTTTGCTAATTACAAACTTTAAGATTTTGATATTTCTGTATCTCAAGGCTTACAGAAATGTAGCATATCTACTCCAAGAGCAGGTAATGGAAGAACAGAAATACAGGAGTCATAATTTGAATGTTTTAGGCCACGATTGTAGGGTGGAGTTCCAAGTTCACCTAATTTGTCTCAGTCATCCTTCAGTTTTCTTGCAGAAATTTGAGTTCTGGTCAAATCATCCTGTGTGGTGTAAAGCTCTCCTGCTGGGTCATTGCAGCAGGCTCAGGTCTGTAATGAAAATCTCTTTTTCTACAGAAACTTACAGAAAGTTGCTAGTATTAGCTCCTAAAATTACTGTAAGGGTAAGGTGTCTGAGGCTGAAACCAGCCTGTTTTCCTTTACTGTGTCCTGTTGTAGAAGAAAACCAGTGTGAACTGCTCCAGAACAATGGTCTGCCACTTATGATTCAGGTATTGACAGAATCTCAGGACGAGGAACTCATCAAAGCTGCTACTTTTGTGCTGCAGAACTGCAAACAAATGAGTAAGCTTACTGTTACTGCTTTAAAAATGACAGTGGTTATTTCCATCTCCGTGTTCTTCTGATTCCCTAAGTGATTTTAACTATGGCAGCTTTGTAATTGTGTACTCCAAGAGATGTTTGTTTTCTGCAGAGAAAGTTGCCTATTTGCCATGAAGAGCTGACTTAGGCAGAAAAAAGAGAAGTAAAAATTCCAATGATGTTGCAAAAATGCATTTGTGAAATCTCTCCATGAAGGGCCAGTTCTTAAAAGCTTTCCCATCTAGAAATTCTGTGGAAAATATTGTCATTTAACACCCGGTGGATGCTCTCTTCCTGGGGATATAGAGAGAGAGAATAAACCACTAAAGAGAGAGAATAAACCAGGAGATAAGCCAGAAATCACTGTGACTATATTCATTTCCAGTATTAAGAAATCCTGATCTTTGTTTTTGATGTACACCCTTCTTTTGAAATACACCCTTATTTTAAGGTACACTAAGCTTTCATTAATTATTTGCACAATACTTCCAGTGAAACAGAGAGACCTTGTCTTCTAATCACTGGAGCATGGAAGGTATTCAATTACTATTTAGTAAAAAACAAATCTGTATCTACATTTTTGTGCTGAAAGCATAACTGAGGGTTTTGTGTAAGATTGAGAGGCTGTAGGGATTCAAAGTGTCCATTAATATGGAACTGCTTTTTGAAAAAGCAGAGACTCATACTGGTTAAAAACCTATAGAGTTAGGTTTAAATCAATGAAAAGTCTTTTTTTTTCACAGCATCATTGTGTAAACAGTTTATAATAATTCTGATTGCAAGCTCACCTCTTGTAACTGCATCTTTATTTGAAGTGTGTTAACATTTATGTATAAATTTAAGTTTTATTAAAATTGTTATTTTGCATTAAATTATTAAGGCTGTCCCTCAGCATGCTAAAATATAATAAGTATTTTTTAAAATGTTAATTGATAAAATTTTAAATATTAATGTTGTTTTATATTTTATAAAGCTGAACAGTTGTCTCTGAAATTATATGATAACTCATTAAATGTGAACAATGCAGAAGAATTGGATGTGCAAGTCAGAAAAAGATGTCTACAAGACTACTGGAAGAAAGCAAAAGAAATTTTAAACAGAATAAACTCGATTGAAAAAGAGCATTATGAGGTTGGCCTATTTACCAAAATAGGATAAAACTGATCACATCTTTCTAGAGTTTAGGGAGAAGGAGAAAGTAAACCTTTAAGATAATTTCAGTGTGAGCAAAAAACCCAGGAAAGAAGTTGGATTTGATGAAACTGCAACCTGCAACTTTTATCATTGTTGTAGATCAGGCTGAGTTACAGGTGTGCAGAGAATGGAGGCGTCTGTATTTTATGAAGTATGCTAGTTTATTGTAAAACCAGATTTTCTACAAGATAGAAAAAGAAGTTGTTGAATTTCTTTTGAATTGCTGGACATTCAAACCTATAATTTTAATATTTGCATGCATGAAATTCTCACGGTTGTACAGCTGTGGTACAACGTGATAGCTGTGGATAGATGATAAAGGAGAATGTGAACATAAGCTGAGATAAAGTTGTTTCATATTTCCCTTGTGCTTTATAGCTGCTAAGTATCTCTGGGTTTGGAACAGCAAGTTTAAGAGTTATTTAGATGGATCTTAAGTTCTAGCATTTGCATTAGTAGCAAATTCATTGCTTCAGCCTGAAATAACCACTTAGGAAGTACCCTTTCAGCACCTTGAGTGGCATTGCTCTTGTTGGCTCTCAGCTCAGTCGGGGGGTTTTCTGAAGCTTTTCTGGAATTTGCTTTACCCTCAGAGTTAGACTATGTACTTAATCCTGTTACTAGATTTATTGAACATTTTTATAGAGCTCACAGTCACTAACCAGTATTTTTCAATACAGGAAAGAGTGCAAGGAGAAATATTTGTAGATGAATCTTCAGCAGCCAATTCTGAAGCATTAAAGTCCCATGAAGTGAATGCCAGTGATCCAAAGATGTGCATAGAAAGAACACATAAAGAAGTCTGTTGTCCACAATTGATCTCAGAGTTGTATAATCAGGTTCTTACTCCATCTGTAACTTCTGCTCCACGAAAAAATGAAACAGTGAACACTATGGATGCAGCTCCTACCAGACAAACTGAACAGAGCAATGTTCCGTGTTCAGTTACTGAGCAGCAGACAGACAGTGTACCTCAAAGTCACAGTATAAATGGAAAAACTGCTTGTGTAAAAAATCAGTCTGCTCTTCAAACAGGGTAAGAATCTTACACCTAAGCAGAAATACTAAGTTGTTTCTCTTCAGTAATTTCCAAGCTGAATGTCAGCCTTTTAAATTATCTGTTACTATATTTTTCTTCTAGAGAAAAGACTTAGCCTTTTGGTGGCCCACTAGAGATTATTCTGTGGAAGTGTTTTTGAGGTCACAGATCAAAGCTTATAGCCATAGTAGTAACAAAAGCTCCTGATCTTTTTCTCTGAGTGTTAGTGTTGTACAGAGAGCCTCTTTCAGGGCATGTTTGAGTGCCTTCAACATAGTGGTGAAAATCATCCATGGCTTTTGCCCCAAACTTCTCATTGATGTAACAGATCAAGATTTAACCCGTTGGTTTGGACAAAAGCACAATGGTTTCTGTAATATGCACTTACTAGGAAAACAATAGGAAGAGAACTGCTTGGAAAAATATTGAAATTGGAGTGTCTGCAAAGTAGGGGAAAAAGTTTCTGCACCTCTGCTGTTCTCCCCTCCTGTTCCATTGCTGTCTTGCATGGGAGGAGGAAGGAACAGCCCTGTTTAGTCATTCCCTGTTCTCTTGCTCTTTGCTCTCACACAAATGCTTTTTCTCCTGTTTTTCTTTTGCTCCTTATGTTTGCCTTTCCTACTGATAAACCCAAAATTATTTATAGTGAACTTGCAATGATTTATACAGGTTCCCTTCTCTTGAGTTTATATCTGGAATATCCCTCAAGACAGTCAGTAGGAAAGTATGAGCAAAACTACATTTTTTGGGGTGTTTATGTTTTGTTTTGGGATTTTTGAGTTCCGCATTTTTATAGTGCCTTTTTTATGAGACTGGATGCACCTTGCTCTATGCAGTTTCCCGGTATTACATTGTTACTTTGCAACTACCACAGAAATTACCATGGTACCTTCAGGTAAATTTTGTTTTGCTGCTGCTTAGCATGATTTCACACAGCTTCTTTATTTGTTGTTCTGGGTTCTGAAGCACAAAACTATTAAGAGAACATAATATAAAAAAAAAAATCTCTCTTGAATACGTATTTGTGTGAACACAGGAGTTACTGAAAGGTGACCATGGATCAGGCTCCTTGCTCCTGCAGCTTTCAGAGGGAGACAGTGACACAAAAATCCTCAATCTGGGTATCATAGCAATGTGTTGGTTGCACATAAGTTACTCAGTGTAGGAAAAGAAGAAAACCAATTACCTTTTAGAGCACTTGCTGCAAATGGTGAAGGCTACAGTATTCTGAAGACTTTGTGAAAGCTTTATGTGCACTAGGTAATCTTTATGTGAATCAGAATTGCAAATTACTCTGGAAACCAGCACCCCTTGAAAGCTTTGCAGTCCCTGCTGAACAGACTGCAAGGAATGCCAGTCACAGATCTCTGGTAAACAGGTTTTAACATGCACTGATTACATGCTGGGTGCCATAAGGTCAGTAACTTGGGATACTTAGAATAATCTTTTTAGCGTTTTCTCTTTTATATATTTGATATAGTTTTTTGTTGTGCCCTTGGAATGTGTGTACTCATTTGCAGGTAAATGTATGTTGTTTTTATTATTTTATTGTTTTTAATTTGTTCACTTTTTGATCTTCCCAGTGAACAGTTATTTAAACAACCAGGAGAGACTGTTAGAACTATGAAACAGACATGCACGTCAGGTACAAATAGCTACACATATTCCTTTCTGAGCTGATTTTGTTTTAATGAGATTTTAATTAGTTTTGTGTACATTTATCACTACTTTTTATCACTTGTTATGTATCATTAGATGACAGAGAGTGCATTGTGTGTAATATCCTTTAACTGGTTTGCATAGTGTTGGAATTTTATATTGTACACAATTTTACCAGGAGAACAGTTATTCTACTTTTCTTCTAATATATATTTTAGCTTTTTTTTTTTTTTAAACTGATTTTAACTGTTCAAATGAATGTATCAGAGATTAAGTTTAGTGTTTAATCTGTACTGACCAGTGAAAGCCACTAATAGAAAATGCAGGTTTGGTCCTGTGCCTGTGAGGCTGGGGAAAGAACCTGTCTGTGAAAGTGACTTCTGCCTGATGCTGTTCCTACGTGTTGAGCATGTGTTTAAGAGAAAAGGTTTTCAGATTTGCATTAATCCTAGTCTGATACATTTATTTGAGAACTGGGATCTGTTCAATCAAATCTTTATTCATTGTTTAGTTTCCTGGTAATTTATAAAATTCCTAAGTGTTTATTATATTAGAATTTGCCAGAATGGGAGCTTTACAGGTGACGAGCTGATCTCCAGGTTACACCTGTTTAAACTGAGAATATGTATTATTCCAGTACATCACATTTTTCAGCATCTGATTCCAACCAGAAATAAAGTTTATAGGGCGTAGTTAAGCAATATGGGTTTATGGGGTAATTTGCTGTGTTCGAGTTGAAGAAATATCCTTTGGGAGAGTGATGAAAAAACACTTGAATTGAACGTGGTTATTCTAGATTTACAGAAAAGTGAATGTGATGTATTGAACTAGAGGAATTTAATTTGGATTTTCTGCTGTTAATTAAACTATAATAATCTACAAATAGAAAATGCAGTTGAGTGTAGGTATGCTGATGCATGATTATCATGGCAAAAGATAGGTTACATTTTCTTAGTGACTTTTTTCCTCCCTCATTTAGATCAACATTCATTCTGCTCAGAGAAAACGGGGGAAGTCAGAAGTACTTCAGCTACATCTTCATCCCATAAAATGGCAGATTTAAGGTGTTTAGGTAAATATTATCTTAGATCTTTCTTTCCAGAGTACATAGAAGAAGCCTTAAAGAGTCAGCAATGCAGTTAGGGGATTGACTTGACAGAAATTGTAACACATCTGTTCTATTACCTCTTACGTAATAATAAAACCTGAGCTGCTTCCCTCTAAAATAAAAGATAAATATTGAAATAAAGCTGATCTATTGCAGTTTTGGTCCATGGAATAGTGTGGGTTTGCTGACAAATAGAACATGCAGTAGCTTAAAAGGTGACCCCCTAATTAGGAGAATACTTGAGAGGGTGTTTTCCTCCTTTCTCTGATTGCAAAGAGGGAGGAAAAACACGTAGCCCTGCTCACTTCCCTCACTTATTCTCCTGCTAAGCCTCCTCACTGTTCTGCAGCCCTTCTGTTCTCTCTGCCTCACTGCTGTGAAGTACAGGCAGGCAGTTTTATGGTAATCCATGACTATAGCCCTCAGTTACCCGGGTTCTACTTCCTCAACCTGCTCCATTGGTAGGTCATGAGAATGCTGCTGGTACTCTGGATTTGTGAGTGGATTTCGTAATCAAGCCAACGTTTCTTTATTTAAAAACCCCTAACAAAACAAAAACCCACAGAAAACCAAAGAAACCCCAAAGCAGCCTATGACCCACCTTTCAACATTATTTTTATTGGACTTGTCAAACTAAATTCAACCTGAGCTTTAGCACTGCTTCATCTTAATGTAGAATCCTTCCAATATGGACCTGTGCCCTTCTGTGACTCCTCACACAAGTTCTCCTTCAGCTGATGTAACTTAACCGTGAGACATCCAAGGATAACTAAACCATAAATTACCCTAGGAATATCCTCAAAAATGAAGAGCGAGGCTTCCTGTGAGGGAATTCATGCCCAAACTAGACTTACCATTGATTCAGGTTAATACAGGTAACTGTTGAAACACAAAGTTTAAAAAAAATATATAGTGTATAATATATATATTTTGGCTCCTGGATAAATGTGCAAATGGAACTGAGGCCCGTGTCTCCCACCCCACCAATATTTTTACTTCTGTAGAGGATCCGTGCCTCACTCGGTAGTTCTGGACTGGAAGTGCAGTATAGCTTGGTCCCATAAAATGTTGAAACCAATTTTTTTAAGAGAGCAAATACGAAGTATTTCGAGAAGGCACATAAAAATGACATGAATATGGAAAACCTGAAGTCAAATTGATCCTAGTGAGCAAAATGAAACACTGAACTTTGTGGTGGCTTTTTTAGAAGCTGTGATTGCTATTTCTGCAATCCCCTATTTTTCCCAGGGTGTACAGCAGGAGGACTGTCCTTCAACAGTAGAACCTTCACCAAGATGTTACAGAGTTGCCTGCACAGGTGTGACCACCACAGAGTCATCCTGGAAGCTGAAGAGAGATACAGAAGGCAACTCCGCAAAGTGGCTGCTGGTAACAACAGCAGATCTGCAACTCACCAAAGTATGGAGTTTATTTTCTGAACTTGGAACCATTGTTTTAAATGGCATTCAAAATTTGGAACTCTTTTATATGCTTCTGATTGTCTTGCTGTTTTAAACTCACTCATGGAATTCGATTTACAATGATTTGTACTAAGTGAGATCAGAACTGGCCACTTCTGTTTTGAGGATCTTGTGTATTTCATGCCATGGTGACAGATGCTCATAATAGGCATTGATGAGATTTTCATGTCTTATCAGAAATAGTCAAGTCCTGAGAGAAGGGAATGTATTAAATGTTGAAATAAGTGTGGGTAGATGAATGACATCATAACCAAGTAATTTCATTCTAATATTACACACTTGCAGGTCTGGTATAATTCTTAATAAATTAAATATAACACGTTCTATATTTTTCTGGTTTAAAGGAGGAATTTTGAAAATTAAACAGTTACTACATACTGGCATTTGTACTGGTGTTCATCTTCTATTTTCCAGAAACGCTGCTGGACCCAGTGAAGAAGGACAGGCTGCATAAAGAAATACCAACTTTTAGGAGCAAAAAGGATAGTTTCCAAAGTAAGGGCTTGGTTTGGAAATTGATGTGAAAAGCCCTTATTGTCTATTAATTCTTTTGCAGAACTTTACCATGGGAGGCTGTAGACAGGAAATTATGTTTGGGTTCTTTTTTTTTTTTCCTGTCGACTCTGAGAATAATCTGTATATTATAGGACCAGAAAAGGCATACCCTATAACCACAAAATTGTGTCATGCACATTATTGCACTGCAAAGTTACCCGGCACTTGCTGTGTTGATCCTGTTTTGAATCCTGTCAGGGTTACTTCCATGGCATTTGCTGTTTCTCAGTTTTGTGGCATTGATTTCTAAAATGGAGAGGTTTAGTCAGGCTCAGAGCAGAGTTCAGCTGTCTGCTCCTGGATTCAGCACCACTCCATTATGCACTTCCAGCCATGTTGTTCCATTAGACCCATTCCTGTTCCTGCTGGGAGCTCTGCTAAGGAGCAGAACAGCTATAAGGGGAACCCTGAATGTGTGCAGCAGCTCTAGAGCAACTAACCCAAAAACCCCATCAGAAAATAAGTAAAGGTCTATTTACTTCTTATCTACTTATTTGTCATGAAGTGTTATTAACAAGGTAGAGATGGAAAAGTGAATATAAGTCCCATCAGTTTCTGCAGTGCAGTTTGGGAGCCCTGTGTTTGCAGAACCATCAGTTGCCCATAAAACCTGGTGTTCTTTTTAATGCACAATGGCCCCACCGGTAACAGAGTACACATCTTTTACAGATGCTATTCTCTAAGATAGCAAAAATGTTAATAGTTATATTTTTTCCCTTCTATTCTTACATAATTCACCAGAAATGGTTTTCATAATGTGTAGTGGGTACCTGCAGATCTCCAACTACAGTCACACCTACTACACTCGTCACCTCATAACCAACACTGTTTCTTGTGACTGGTGACCAGGTCTTTTAAAGTAGGCTGAAGCAGTTCTCTAAATTATTACTTAAATTCGAAAACGTCAATATTCCTTTAAAAGGCATTCTCTTTTGAAACAAGAACTAAAATTTGAATTTTGAAATCCCCGCCAGAAATTGATTTTTAGTATTCTTATTTTCAAAAGCCTTGTTTACGTGGTTATGTTGTTTAATTAATGCCCAGTAAAAGCTAGTAGGTTGATTCTTAAATTTGTTTACATTTTTTCCCTTCAGACTCAGAAACTGATTAATTTGTCTTATGAAAGCCATGAATGTATTTTAAAATGTAAAAAGCCCAACCAAAACAACTGTATTTCTTCTTGAAAGCCCATTACAGCAATATATTACCTTTAGCAAGTCCACATTTTCTGTAAGCTGAAGTAAACTGAAGTAAACTGAATTTTCCAGTCTTTCTTCCAAGACCAGATTAGTGGTATGGCTCAAAAGATGGTTCTCTCTCAAATTTTAATTCCTACAACATAACCTGTGCTTTGTGATTTGGGTTTTTTTTCTAAGAAAGATGTGTAATATTTTGTTGTTTGTGTTTTTATCGTTTCTTCATTTAAGGCATTCTTTTGACTCCAAGTAGAAAAGACAAACCTAATACTTCAAAGAGAGATGAACATAATAGAAATATTAGGTGGACTAGCAACTATAACTTGACACCTGCATATGGAAAGTGTGAGTATTACCAGAAAATTAATTCTCTAATATGCATAACTGAAAGATCAGTGCTTGCATTTAGGTCAGGGCATTGAGAGAAGCACCTGTCCTTGCTGTTGGAGACAAATGGCTAAGAATTTAAATAAACTGATACACTTTCACTCATAGAAATCTGCTTGAATCAGTAACAGTTTCTTGCTTCCGATTCATAAATAGTCCTTGTGTGCTAATGTGGATTATGAGAAAAAGATCTAAGGAGAATGAGATCTTAATAAAGCAACATTTATATATTCAGATTCATTATAATAAATGCTCCTTTACAGTTTTATATTCAGTTTTTCAGTAGATTTTAGTTAGTTTAAAGTGACTAAGTGGCCTTCTTGTTCACAATTTCGTAGCTTTACAAAAAACCCAAGATGCTAACCTGAAGAGACAGAGAGTCAAAGAGATGTGCAGCCAGAAATGTCAGCACTTAAAAGAAAAGTGCACACATTCACTTGACAAAGATGAGGTTAGTTATGCAAAGCCTAATCATGCACTCACATATTTATAAATGTCCAAAGAAAAGCACTATGGATTGCATAGGTTCTTTTTTAGTCTTCTTTAACAGGAGCCCAGTAGCAAAATGAACCTTATTAAAAAAGTACTCCTGTGTTGATTCTACTCCAGTCATACTGATTTATCCCTGAATTGAGTTCAGCATTTTTCATCTGACATCTCTTCAGGATGATGGATCTGGTGGTACGATTTCTTCTGTGCTGATGAAAATTTTCACAGTACAGACGTAACAGAAACCTAAAGGAATAAACCTGCTAAAAGTATAAACTACGTAGGCACAACATGGAAAAGTACTGTATTTCAGTAAGTGGTGACAGTGAAGAAACCTTGAAGAACCATAGTTCCCTCAACAGGGTGACCATTTCTTTACAACTACTAAAGGCTGTATTGCCAGTAATACGTTAATTCCACATGCAAGATAGTAGGTAAATTTTCATAATTCTTATTTGCAGAGCAATGAAATACATTCTCTGGCCATGAGCATGAGGCCTTTGAGCAAGAGAAGAGCCCGGAAAGATTTCACAACTGAAGAAATCAAATGCCTTCTGAAAGGAGTCAAAGAAATGGGCAACCACTGGAATTTGATTTTGTGGTCTTACCCTTTCCAGAAAGGACGGACAAGTGTTGACCTTTCCAAGAAGTACTACAGGTTACAGATGCAGGTACTCATCACTGGATTTTCTACTAATTGCAAATGCTGTGAGCTCAGTTTTCATCACTAGCCCCTGAACTGCCTTGCAGAAATAAAGACAGGCTTTCAGCATGTGCAGCCATGGGACTGTGCTTTGTGTCAATGTAGTGCCCATGAGAATGCCCGTCAGAACCGTCTCTGGTGTAATTCCATCAGGGTTGGTGCTTGGAGAGAGAGAACTAAAGTAGGGAGGTATCAGAGAGCCTCGGAACGTGCCCCTGCCACCTGACAGGGGCCAAAGAGAGTGGGAGTGTCGAGGATGCTGAATGAATCCCTGTGTTTATCAGGAAGGTGGTCTCCTCCCTGTTCAGCCTCTTTTGTGATGCTGGTCTGTGACAGCCTCTCCAGCAGTTTCCCTGTGGTTAATCCATGCAGCCCTCACACAGGGAGCATTGCTTATGTGCTTTGGAGACCATGGGAGCACTTAAGTGACAAGCCTTTGTCTACTGAAAGCTGGGCTATAATTGTGCACTGGTTTGGGGCAACATTTATCTTGATACTGTCTCTTTTATCTCCATTTTATAGATGAAGAAAACCCCCAAAGGATATCAATAACATCATCTAAGAGTGCTTTGAATTTGGTTGCAGAATGTTCAAGAACAGCATTTGTAGCAGTGAGGTATTGCCAGAATAACACAAGCCCTTGGAGAATTTAGGTTGGCTTGGACTTGTGTTTTTCAGTGACAACTGACAGAATTGTTACACATTGTAAATTTAATTTACCATAGTTTGACAATTTCTTTAAGTGATGCTATCATAGGCAACAAAATCTCTATCAGTAAAAATGTCACTAGTTTGGAACTTAATTTAACCTTCTTGAGCATTTGATTTATGCAACTTTTGATTTAACTTTTTGTAGCTTGCTTTATACCATTTGTAAGAAAGGGCTGTATTGCTAAAATGAGTATTTTATGTCTGAAACCGGTGTTAATGTTGTTGTGTCTGAATTTGTTTCCTCTTAATAAGTGAAAAGTTTAAAGCAGGTGGAATATTTTGTCATGCATTGAATATGCTGCATGTGCAGAAAAATGTATCTGTGACAGAAGACATTGAATGTGTGAGTAAACACTGCTGCACAGAGGAGGCAAATCTTTCATTGTTACAGAAATACTGTACTCATTGTTGAACTAAGTAGGTACTGATAGAATTTGGCTTCTGTTTACAGTTGGACAGTTTTTGGTGTATTTTTCAACTAAGTGAGCAGAAATTAGAGTTTCTGCTAATTACACGATTTTTATAGGAGGCTTAACTGAAAGCTTGGTAACTTGATTTTTCAGCGATAGCCTTAGTATTGCAGTTGTATTTTTCACTTGTTCTGATAAAGGAATAATGAATCAATAGTTAATTTATTATGGAAAAAGTTTAGTTATTGTATTAGCACTAGGTTTTCCCTATGATGTGGCTTAAATGCTTGAAAACAAGATAACCAAAAACTGAGAAACTTGCAATAAAGATTATGCCAATAATGCAATAAATACGTTTTCTAGTATTTTCAGCTGTTGCAGTTTGGGGGTTTTTATTATTCAAACACCTATAAAAGATGTCTCTGAGTGGAGCTGTTGCCAGCAGCAGGGTTAAGTATCAGTGGAACTGTTGGCAGAGTGGGAGCCAAAAGGGCTCCTGTGGTGGAGAGTCCACAACAAGGACATTGGGGTCCCCTACACACTCCAAGTGTTTTTCCAAGGACTCCAACCTAGTCCAGACAAGCTGTTACTTCATCCATTGCTGAATGTACATTAGTATCCACATTATCATGGCCTGAACTATGTCTCAAGTGGCTAAAATATGTAAGGTGTAAATCTTTACTTGCCACAAGGTGAGAATATCGCAATACTGACAATTTACCTCGCCTTAGGTATAGTTCAGGTTAGAAAGGCCCTGTAGAGCTTTTAGTCTCCTCTCCTCTTTGGAGCAGGGCTGAGTTCAAAGTTAGTCAAGCTGCTCAGTGCCTTGTCAAGTTCTGAGACTCTTCAAGGAGGACATTCCCACTGCCTCTTTGGGCAGCCTCTGCTGGTGCTTCACCTCCTCTCGGAAGGCAACGACATCACTGGAACATTCTGGTGGAGTCCAAAAGGGAAGTCATGGACCAGGAGCAGGCAGAAACCTGAGGTGTGAATTTGTGCCAGTCAGTCTTTTGCTCTCCTATGGACTGACTTTACAGTCTTGATCAGTTTAATTTTCTTGCACAAGTGCTATGAAATCCACAGGTAATGGACATCACAAAAAGAAAATTGCATGGGAATAGTTGACGTCACTTTTAGGCTGGTTGGGCCACCCAGGGCAGTATCTCAGCACTTTGAAAAGCTGGAATGACTGACAAACCACCCAGGAAAGTCTGTTTGCAAAAACCCTGATGTGCTTTCCTGGTTCTGTTGGACAAACAGAGGGCGTCAGGGGTGTGAGGACTGGGTGGTAATTACAGCTTGGTCAATCGGCAACGACTTACACCGTGTGCTCATGCAGCTCCTGCACTGACCCCGGCACTGCCGGCACCGCGGCTGCACCACGTGGGGACACGGCAGGGCAGGGACCGGGCTGCAGGGGAAGTACCGGGGCAGGTGCCGGGGGGTGCAGGGGGAGGTACTGGGGGGTTCAGGGGAGATACCGGGGGAGCAGGAAAAGGCACTGTGGCTATAGGGGAAGCACCAGGGCAGGTACCGAAGGTGCAAGAGAAGGTGCCTGAGCAGGTACCAGGGCAGGTAGAAAGGTGCAGGGGGAGGAACCTGAGCAGGTGCCAAGGCAGGTATGGAAGGTCAGGAGAAGGTACCAGGGCAGGTACCTGGCATGTAGGAGGAGGTACTTGAGCAGGTACCGGGGATGTAGAATGAGGTACCTGAGCAGGTAGTGGGGCAGATGCCGGGGATATAGGAGGAGATACCTAAGCAAGT
>VZRQ01000459.1:21726-58470 GCA_013397975.1 Machaerirhynchus nigripectus
GACATCCGCGGGGCCGGCTCCGGCAGAGGCGATCTCGTGTTTTTTTCGGCTTTTATTTCTACAGAACGCTTTAAAAAATATCTATGTTGGCAGAAAGGCTTATATATAATATAACAATCGATTGTGATGAGAGTTAGTTGAAAAGTAATGTTTTGCAGTAATGTGGCCTCCTACAAGGGAGAAGAACTTTAAATGTCCCTGACTGTGGTTTAGAAATCATAGAAGCTCTTCTCTAGAAGCTGGGATGCTTTTGGTGGTTTAGAATGAAATTGGCCTTTAGCTGTAACAGCAGCCCTGGTTTGTAAATAGCCCGCATGTGCCGGGGCTCTCGGTGCGGATGTGCTGAGCTCATGGTGCTGTCACAGCCTGCGCTCGCTCTGTGCCGCGGGATAACGCGGCTGCTCTGCTGCTTTTCCAGGTCCTCCATACTCAGTGAAGTCTCTACACGGTCCAGATCTAAATTGCCATCGGGCAAAAATATTCTTGTTTTTGGTAAGTAACACATGCAACCAGTTGGGTGTTGGTTTGTTGCTTTTTTATTTGTAGAAACAAAGTGTATTTCGAACAACGATTGGAGCAAACTGACACATGGGTTTGTTACAGTTGGGTTATGTAATTTGATCTGTGGTCTTGTCTTCGTGCTTATAGATTTTCTTTCTCTTTGATTTACACTCTGAGATCTGTAGCCTATTTTAAATAATAATAGAGAATAAGATAGTTCTTCACTCTTATTGTTCTGGTATAAGCCGTTGGATTTAGCTGAAATACTTGAAAGAGAACAGCAAATAACTGTGATTCAGAAATGTACAAGGATGATTCTCATTAACCAAGCAAGTTGTGAAAAAGTATTTTCTATGAAGTTAAATGTAATTCTGAAGGTGTCTTTTTTTCCTGTACAAACTTACTGGCAGGTGATGATGGTTCAGGTAAAACCACACTTATGGCAAAAATACAGGGAGCAGAGCATGGCAAGAAAGGAAGAGGACTGGAATACTTGTATCTGAATATTCACGATGAAGATAGAGATGGTAAGTTCATTCCACATGTAATCTCTTTAATTAAGTAGCTGACATGCTATTTTAGTAATTGTGGTTTGATGAGTGATTCTAGGCTACGCCCAAGTAGCTGGTTCAGCGGTGCTGTGAGTTTTAAGAGCTGTGTCCATTTCTGTGGAGGGAAGGGTGTTTCCCAGTCAGCCTCTCTTCTCCCTCCTGCCCCTCTGGCAGCCTGACCTATGGGTGGGCAAAGGCAGCTCTGGGGATACCTTCTCTGGTAGGGGAGATCCCTTTGCTGATGGTGACTTTGTAGCAGCTCTAATGGCATTGCTGTGGCTACTTTGTGACTAGAGAAGGTGAGTGTTACATCCATGAGAATTTCGTGCTCAGGATGGATTTCTGGGCGCAGGGGTTTGGTGTTTCTCATGGGCACTCACGTGTGTAGAATTTTGGTTAGCTATAACAGATGTTTTGCTGTAGTTGACTGAGTGAAGAACAGAACTTAAAGTCAGAATTAGTGTTTACTTTTCTCAAGTTGGAGCTGGTCTCTTTGCCCCTTGTCTTTTTCTTGCTGCTGCTGATCACTTGTCTCTGCTGTATGGAGGGAGATTATGCCAAGAATCCATTTAAAAGCAGGTCTCATGATCCGATTACTTGTATTTTTGGGAAGGTTGGGGGCAGGAAGGGATGGGAGGCGAGTTTGTTATCTGCTCCTAAATCTGCCTCTGCTGATCTCATTTTGGGCAAGCTGCTAGATGTCCTTGGGTTGGTTTGTCTTCAAAAATGGGGAATGGCAGTCTTCCTATTCATGACTTCCTTCTGAGTTCAGAAGAGGCAAGCAGTGGTGGTGGTTCATCCCTGTTCCTGAAAACAAGCAGACTAGGAAGATCCTATAATGGTATTTTGAAACTGGAGATGCACTGAAGGCTTGCAGGAGTGATTAAGTGCCATATGTGACTGGTTGTTATGGAGATTGGTCCTGCACTCACGTGGCAGGAAGCTGTCTTTGGATACTAAGTTAGGCACAATGCAAGGATGAGTACATTGCCATGTCTTCCAGTGGCCTCCTTGCAGCTCCTAAAAATCTTTTGGGCTGTAATTTTAAGTGCTGAGCCATTCTTGGCTTCTTCGGGTTCTGGGTGTAATGCTTTTCCACCATGCACAATCTGCTTTAGTGCTGCATAAACACTTCAAGGGGGAAAAAAACCCCTCTGATTAGGAGGGCTGAGACAGCCTGTGTCATCAGGCCTCTTGCAGCTTCAAAGGAGATGGTATTACAAGTAGAAAATTGTTTGCTGTGCTATTTTTCCTGGTGTTATCCATCAAACCTCACGTATATCCCTACACTGGAAATATTTTGGGGCCATTCCTGAGTGTCTGAAAGTGATAAGTATTTGAAGTGATTAGGAGAGGCCTGTCATAAGAACTCAGGCAGCACTAGCAGGAAAAAAAGAGATCTTTTTGACTGACTACAGGCCCAGCTGGCCAATTCAGGTCTTCATGCATCCCTCTAATGGGTGTGTTAGGAGCTAATAATACGTGCCTTTTTCCTTTCTGTCTCATTAGTGTCATCCACAAGCAAAATAAATAGCAAAGTGGGTCAGGACCTCCCAGCAGGCAGAGATAATACTCTTTCTTCTCTAGGACAGGTTTGGATTTGGTTTTGAAACTCTCTGCGTGCTTCATATGAGTGTATGCTCGTATACAGATTTGGGAACAAAGCCTTTATAATTGACCCACAATTCTTGGAAGCCATGAAGGAGCTCAGGGTAGGCATTCAGGAGCTCAGGAGCAGATGAGTGGTTCTGAGGGTCTCTGCTTTTTATTGTACTCCAACCTAGCCAACACCAGATCATAAGGATTTCCAGGGGTGCCAGATCAACACTGGTAACTGAAACTGCAGTGGAGTGAGGTGATCTCAGCTTCTTTCCCAGGTGGTAGATGATTTATTTGTTCTCTTTTTCTTATTCTTCTTCATTTCAGACAAGTTTACTCTGTCCAGGAGAAATATTTTCCTCATAGTGCCAAGTCATTCATTATCTACCTCCCACTTCCTTTTGGAAACCGTAAGGAAAATCTATGTTGTTTCCTATGCCATGGTCTCCCCTCCCCCTTCCTCTTCAAGGGGTGTTTGAACCTGGCTCCTCCTACATTTAAAGTAGATTAGGATTGCTCGATGCAATCTTAGTTTACAGTTACTTTCCTCCTAAAGATCAGCTCAGCAATTAAATTGTTTTTTTCAGTTTGTAGGAAAGTTTAAAAAATGCCCAGGAAGCATCCCTGCCTTGCAGGTCCCCTGTGGCTCACAGAGGTACCCACTGACTGTCTGGTTTTCCCTGTCCCCTGCTGGTTTCTTGGCAGCTGGATGCACATGGGCACTGTGCTGGTGTCCAGCTGCTCCAGGTCTGTCAGGTGTCCACTGCTCAGTGTGACATGTGGGCTTTGGTCCCCAGGGCTCAGGGTCACTTAGATTCTAGGTCTGCTACTGAATCTCTGCCTGAAGAGTTTCTTTCCTAGGGTACAGTCCCAAATGCTGCCTAGGCCAAGGCATTTGCTCAAGAAGAGGTTTGGACATGTCTGAGAAGCAATCCTGGAAGAGAGAGGATTCTCCTAAATCCCCAGCTACATTATCCTTGGAGCATATGGCTGCTCCTGCATACATGACACCATAGTTCATCTGGATGAAAGCATTTCTAGCACTGGCTGGAAACTTTGCTTGGAACTTTAACTGATCTTGGAGCTCAGGCATCAGAGTCCTCCATCAGTGGAATTTCTCAGCGAGTGTGGCAAGTTTTAATTTTTTGCCTGTCTTTATGATGAACAGATGTTTTGTGTCTCTGCTGGTTAGCCTGCTTTTCAGGACTAAGAATCAGAATTCGTAGGAGGTAGAAGAGAAGCTGTGCATAATTTTCCTAAAGGATCTGTGTTTCCAGAGTAGCTTTCAGAGGCCCTTGCAGGGCTAGGGCAGAGTTACAGCGGGGATGTAGAGCAGAACAGGGAGCCAGACTGCATGGACTGGTCTGTGCTGTGTGTGTCAGCTGGAGTAACAAACACCACAGGGACATTTCTGAACTGCCCAGACTGCAGATAACATTGGCTGTGCCTGGTGTGCCAGGGAAGAAGAGCCATTCTGGGGTTGCATTCGTACTTGTAACAAAATCAAGTATTTTTGGGTTTAGCCTCAGGTTTAGACTGGCCTCAGTCATATCATATGCATATTCCAGCTGAACTGGTTGTTCCAGATTGAGCCAAGTCTTGCTGCTGCTGCACTGTTTCTAATGGGAAAATTGTCTCTTTTTTTTTTTTTGGTCAACATCTTTAAAGTGGTTCTCTTGAAAGTTTTCTCCTTTTTTACTTCTCTTCACAGCTTGAGCAAGGGAGATCTAATTGCCACTGATATCTTTTGAATAAATGCAGATGTAGTTGCAGTTCACAGAATCAACCATGTGCAACAAAATTCATCAAAGCTGGAAAATCTTTTTCAGGACTAGAGGGATAATGGAATATTGACAGGATTTAGAGATGTAGTTTTAGCAGCTTTTGTAATAGCCTGTAATAAGTAGCCCCTGCTTTTCCAGCAGGATCTGGTAATTGTTTGCTCTGTTTTTGTATCTTGTGTCATGGCCAGTAAGAAGGGCCCAGTTAACATTCATGATTAAGTAGAAGCTTGATGTGGTGCTGACAAAGCTGAATTTGCCATTAAGTCCTTGCCAAATTGTGAGCACCCAGTACTGTATTTTTAAGTGTGTTTTATGTTTTAGCAAATGTAAATCACAAGACATACCTCTGTCCTGTAAGAAAAAAGTAAAACTTTTCCTTTTCATACAGTATTGCATTTTTTTGTTAAAGTACATTTTAATGTGAGTGCAAGGCTTGCAGGCTTCCTAGCAGATTGATTCTGAGTGGTAGTTCCAGCTGCATTCTCGTTCCACCTGTGTTCTAGTTCCAGTCTGCATTCCAGATGTTAAGGAAAAATTAAATCCTTAAGGGGGGCAAAGGTGCTTAGGAAACAAGATTTTTAACCTTAGATATTGTCTTTATTATTTAAAAAGTGACTTAGAAGCAGTGACTTTGGATATTATTAATTTTTGTTACTTGCTAAGGTGTGAAAGTCTTTTCTGCAGTCAGAGTACTCCCCACAGGAGAATCCATCAGTGCTGATGAGAGCTGTAAACTTGCATAAACTATGGATAGATTTGCATTAGGTTTTCAAAACTTCATTCATGCTCCAAGGAGACAGTTGTACATACACACAGTTCATGTCTATTAATAACCTTTAGCTCATAGAAAGCTCACGGGGTTTTTATTTACTGGAAGGCTGCTGCTTTAGGGCATGTGCAAAGGATGTTTCTAGAATTCAAAGTCCTGCACAGATGTTTCATTTACTGCTGTGTAATAGGAAACATGTAAATGTGTTCACATTGTGTCCTACCTTGCTTTCTGTTTTTCCAGACTTTTCCTAGACCTTCTCTCTGTCCTCAGAGGTCTTTGGGAGCTTTAGATTCAGATGTCCAGTGCTGGGGAAATCCCTGTGATGCCAGCAATTGGTGCCCTGGAGGGGGGCGAGGGAGGGGGAACAGTGCTGTGTGTGCAGAGGTGCATTTCTGAGCTCCACAGGGAGGGGGAACAGTGCTGTGTGTGCAGAGGTGCATTTCTGAGCTCCACAGGGATTACCCTGACTGGAGAGTGGATCGAGGGGTGCAGCTGGGAGTAAGAGGAGCTGTAAATTCACAGCGTGGCTGTTGCCTGTTCATGTGATGGCTGATGTTGGAATGTCTTAGGACAGCCCAACAGAACTTGTAACAAATGCTGAATGTGGACTGCCCACATACAGCACCTTGGTGAGATCTGTCTGCAACTGGGCTGCTCAGTAATTTTGTCCAAGGCCTGATGAAACAGGTAGGATGCATATATCTGTCATCTTTTCTTCTTCCAGATTTCTTAGCCGAGCTTTTGCCTTTCTCTGGAATCAGGAGAGATGGATTCCTTCCTAGAATAAAGTTATGATAGCCATAGTAACTGGATTTATTTTGCGAAGCTGAAAGATTCAGGACACAGAAGTACAGCGAGGCAGGGTAATTATGAAGCTGAGTAGCTGCTTTGAAAATCTGGGTTCTGCAGTGGCTGGTTTGCAGATCTGTGTATTTCAGAAGTCACATATTTTGTATGTAGTGCAGGAGAGACTCGCTGTTCCCTCTGGATAGCTGTAGTAAAATAGGGAATACTTAGGAGGAGGTACTAGGAAGAGTCTAGAAGACAGAAACAATGGAATTGTTCCTCTTCAGCAGGAAGTTCTGATGATAATATAATTCTTTTCTTTCTTTCTTTTTTCTTCTTTTTTTTTAATTTGGAAGAATTGGTTGTTCATGATACCTGATACATCATTTCAGTTCTTATATTCTTGCCAAGAATTTGGTTTTGGGGTAAAATGCCAGCTGTCTGTCCCAGCTGATCTCCCTCTACTCCACCTTGCATTCCAACAAAGTATCCAGCCACTATCAAAACACCTGTGGGAGAAACACAAAAGCTAAAATACCAGGTTATTTCTCCAGTGCTCATTCTGTCAGGAGCCTGCAGAAAGAGCCAGGGTTAAGTCAGTGTGAGTTAAGAGCAGGTGGCACAACCTTGTTGGGAAGGTGGGAAGTTCATCCTGTATTTGCTCCTCCCACTCCTGTGCTAGAAACCTAAGCTGCTTATTGCTGGTATCTTGTTTGAAGCTTATTTCTGCTGGGAGGTGTCTCGAGTGTGGGAAACCAGCTTATGTGTCTGGGAGACACCGAAGGCAGCGTTCATCCCCTGCTGGGCTGGGGCAGGGCCACCCCTTTGGATCTGCACTTACACATCCCCTGTGTTCTGGGTTCACTGTGCATGTTTCTAATGCAGGACTGCTGTGCAGCAATTAAAAATGTTGTGAGAGCTGTCCTGAGTAAAAGCCCAAAACCAGAAATTATTTTATTAAAGGAAAATGTTCTGAACCCAGAAATGAAAGCATCTACTCACTAATGTAGGCATTTTCACAGGAACCTGTCATATAAACAAGCAGGCGAAGTCTGCTGGTAGCTGGGCCTGCTCCTTCCACTGAGCACTGATGCTCTCATCTGCTCACTCCCAGCCTGGCAAAGCCAAACCCTGGCATCTGCCGGGTTCCAACTGTGCCTTTTCCTTTCAGATCATACTCGCTGCAATGTCTGGATCCTGGATGGAGACTTGTACCACAAAGGGCTGCTGAAGTTTGCAGTTTCTGCCGAATCCCTGCAAGACACCATCGTGGTCTTTGTTGCAGATATGTCTAGACCTTGGACTGTTATGGAGTCTTTACAGAAATGGGCCAGTGTCTTGCAAGAACACATTGATAAGATGAAAATTCCTCCAGAAGAAATGAGGCACATGGAGCAGAAGTGTAAGTCTTTGTGCATCCATATATTCCTGTTGGTTTTTTAATTAGCTCTCACAACTTTTGATGGATTTCTTTGAGAATGGGTTGGATAAGAATTACTTTGAAGTTGTGGTTGCAAGTCTAATTCAAATAGACTGTGTTAGGTTTTAAAACAACTCATCCAGTTTTACTGTGCTGACAAAACATCAGGTGAATTATTGGTCTAAATCTGAGCAATAGTGAGATTTTGATAATTTGATCTTTAAAAAGGGCAATTAAAAAAATAACTTAATAAAATGACAGATGCCCTTTTTAAAAAACTGTGACAAAATTCAGTGTTGAAGTGAGCTGTCTGCTTTCCTGTGAGACCTCAGCCAGGTCCTATTCCCATACTGTGCTTGTCCTACAGAAGGTCTCTTTGCCCTTGTTTTTCTGGTAGCTCAGACTGTGATCCTGGTGCAGCTAACTGTGTCTCACTACAGCCATTCCTACCCTGTGACTTTAGGAATGTTGTATAAATTAACCTTCTTTCCTGGCATATCCGTGGCAGAAAAGAATCTGGCACTGGCAAGCAGTCATTGTTGCAGCATTGAATCCTGCAGCTCCTTTCCTCAAGTAGTTTTGAATGTTTCTTGAGATTTTTTTTTTCTGTTTTCATATTGAATTACTCCAAAATAAATTCCTTTGGTGGAAAAGACCTTAGCAACTTCCCATCCTTTTCAGATGAAATAGATTCAGACTGATCCTCTCTGGGTGCTGCTTTTGCTCCAGGCTGGTGGCTCTCTTTGCTGGAGTGTGGAACCCTTGCAAATATGGTCTGGTAGCTTCCTGAGGGTCACTTTAGGGAGCAGTGTGATCTGTTTGGCTTGTGAGCACTCAGGTGTATTTGTATAGCTGCTAATCCTTTCTGAATGTTAAATATTATGTTCCCAGAAGCCTTGTGCCTACAGCATACCAGCTAGGGTTTAAACTTAATGATTGAAACCACCCAGGTTTGATCATCAGGTTATATTTAAACAAAAAGTAAAATATGAGGGGTTTTATGGGAATAATTGGGGGGAGTTTATGTGTGTGAGAGATTTTTTTTGGGAATTAGGGATGGAAAGGCAGTTCTAGTATCAAAATCCAGCAGTTAACCCAATTTGCACTTTTCTGAGACACAGCAAATGCTATGGCAATCCAAATAAAGGGGGAGTTTGTGCACTTAAATTTTCCTTTTGAAAAGAGCTTTTCGGCCTTCCCTTCAGAATGCACTCTGTGAAGGAGTTATGGCAAAGCTCTAGGGCCGTGAGGAACTTAAAAGACTTTCCAATAGTGCTATCTTAGAGAATTCTGAATTAAAGTATCATAGAAGCTCCTGGTTTCTTCTGAGCTCTCCTGGAGTCCAGGGAAGAGGAGATGGGAGAGGGGCGGAGTTCTGCCAGCAGGGCTCTGGTGCCATCCCCTGGCTCAGCTGTGGCACACGGCCCTGATGTCTCCAGGTTTCCATCTCCTGTTCTCAGGCACTGTGTGGGACACTTGTGTCACCTGGATACATCTCTGGCTTCTTGCAGACTGGTCCTAGGGCCAGCTCTGTGCTCAGAACGTTGGCCACCATGGCTTGTAATTCTCTTAGCAGCCCGTGCTGAGGAAAGGCCCACTGTAACTGTGTCAGGGTAATGGATTGGTCAGGGTAGAGCACACCTGCCTGGTGAATGCCTTGGGACTGCTGCCCATCCTAACTGAGCATCTCCTTACTGAAATCCTGCTGCCTGTGCCTCCTGGGGTAGGCTGCCACTTGGAAAATGAAGTCACTGGGTTGCAACAGCCCAAATATGTAAAAACCAGGATAATAAAGTGCACATGAGGGCAGTCGAAACATAGAAATGGAGTGCAGAGTGATGGGATGTGCTGAACTAAAGCCCCCTGCAGCATAAGACCACGTGGATAGATGTGTTTCCTGACTTCACCTGCAGAGTATTCCCTTATTCCTGCTCCTCCATCCCGAGCTGCATGTCCACAGTGCTTTCTCTGGCTGTCACATTCAGCACTAGGAACCCTGGGGAAACACTTCCCAGTCCTGTCCCACTGGCATCCACTTCAAGTGCTGCAAGGTTGTTCCTTCTCCACTGCTAAGGTCCTAAGAGTTTCCAGAGATCTCTTTGTTACCTCACCCTTCTCAGTGGAGTTGGACTTTGGACTGCTTGTCTCTGCTGGCAGGGTTTGTGAGGCCTTTCTGCACCCAGCCCTTGCTCCTGTGTTTGCTGGTTGAGATACTAACTCTGGATGGGTGAGAAACTTCCCCTTGGAGTTCAAGAGCTTCCAGAATAGGCAGCAGGACACACATAGAACCAACAGGCTGCCTTGTTCGGAGTGTACCCAGAGCACTGTCTGCCTGCACTCACTGCCTTCACTGAGCTGCTCTGGAGATTCCTTGCTGAGAGCTTGGCTAATGTGAAGTCAGATACATAATGTCAACTGTGCTAATTTAATTCAGTCTCAGTTGTGAGAAATCATTATTTAAATAACACGTATTTGAATAATTATTTCAGGGAAGATGTGAATGTTGTCCCCCTATTTAACACAGCAGAGCAGATAAGGTGGCTGTCAGGAATCAAGAACTGCAGAAAGGTGTACTGGTACCAATGACCTCTGGGGTGTTTGAAGCTAAAGAATTGAAACACAGTAACTTTTTTTTGCAAATTATGTACTGTCCCATTATAGCTAAATTGGTTTCAGATTGTCTACCTTTTTTTTTTTTTGGTCTGACATAGAGCTGAAAGATTTCTTAAGCTAAAAGATAAAAAAAATTAGTTTATCCAAGTATCTTTTGTCTAGGAATTCTTTTCACAAGACTAACATTTTTAATGATCAATAAAGATAGGGCACAAAAAGCTAAAAGTGATTGGAAAACTTAACACAGTGTAAATATGGATTGACATTCTCAGAAAAATATTCTTTATTTTTCTCATTCTGCTGTTCAGGGCCTCTGGGATTTATCCATTAAGTAGTAGTATTTGCCTGCATTTCCACATTGCTGTTAAAGAACACTCTAAGCCTGAACATGTTTTTGTTGCTGGAACAATCAAACCTAGAATAACTGTGGATTGCTGTCTCAGTGATGCTTCCAGTGGATGCATGTCCTGAGTGATGCAGCAGTTTTTGGTGGAGTTACCTTGCAGTGCTTCGTGTGAACAACAGCAACATGAACAAAACAGTTTGCTGGAACCTTGCTGCCACTTGCTGTGTTCAATGCAAAGCTCTAAAAAGCCACAAGTGTGGTAGATAAATGAGCAGTCTGTAGTGGAGGTGTGATTTTAATGGCACGTTGTCACCTGGTGAGAATTTTTTAAACATAATAGGCCATTCTGAGTACTCAACCTTAGTGATGGGTGGCAGAATATTACAGATTTGCCAGAGGAACTGTTGTTTTTCTGGCTTCCTATTTTATGTGCATCATCTTAGGTGTGTTTCCTGTTCAAAAACCTTAAGCCAAAGTAATTTTCACTACTTCTTAATAAAGAAAAGAGTTGTTTTCCATACCTTATAGAAGATGATTCCTCAATTAGAACTCTGTGGAGGAGAAAATATTCATAGCTCGCTAGAAAAAAAGGAAAAAGAAAAGATTATGTGAGCTATTTAGGCACACAACTTTATTTCCATTAAGTATGGATACTTTATATCCAGTAAAAGCCTGAGAATGGAGCTGAAAAGAGAAATAGCTGTGGGAGGTAAGAGAAAGTATGAAACTGCTATGTGCCAAAGAAATGCTTTAACTGCAGTGAGCTGCTTTATTACCTTGTGGGAGTGCAGTTTGTTCACCCAAGCATCTGACAGTACCTGGGGTACAGGTTCACTTGGATTTAACAGCACTGAATTCTGAATGGGAATGGGGCTGGAGTTGAAGCCTTGAGCAGTGTTTAAGAGCCTGTTGCTGACAGGCACTTAAAGTGGTTTCTGTGTGCTCAGGATGCTGTAGTCAGAGGTTCTTGCTCTAGCTGTTACCTTCTGCAGCTCGGGCAGGTTTTGTCCAGGAGTGTTGTGTCCCATGGCTCAGTGTCTGGCAGGGATCAGTGCCAGGTGCATCGTTAGCAATCCACACAGAGCTCAGCTCCACAGGGAAGGGTTTTCTCCCTCCATGTGTGAGGTGTGGCCTTGGTGCTGCTGCTGGGTACTGCTGACTCCAAGTGGGGAGCTGGGAGTCGTGGCTCTCTGGGATTGTCCTCTTCATTCCCATTCAGCAGAAATTCATGAGGAGAAAATTCATGAGGATAAAGCCATCAGACTTCTGAAATTTCCACATTGCATTTGCTCTTATTTACATTACTAAAATTCCTAGAGCATCTTTTGTTTTCTCATGTTGTTGAGCGTTACTCTTTTCAGGAGAGGCTTTTATTCCCCAAATTTGAAGGGGTTTATGTTCCCAAGTATCTCAGTAAAGAAAAGACTCTTTTGCATTGATATGAACAAAACCCAGGAAAGGAATCGTGTCTGATTTCAATGCTGTGGTAAATTGAGAGCTGTATTGTCAAATAGCCTTTTCTGTGTGATTAAGTCAGAGAGGCTCATCTGAACCCTTGTGGGAGATGCAGATGGTGTTCTTTAAACTGCTCTAATACGCTTGGCCTCAATAGTGAATCGTAATGGGAAAGCTCATAAAAGTAATGAAGTACTTCAGGAAACCCTTTTCTAGTTAGGGGCTTCTGGTGAGATAGTAAACACGCGGAATGGGCAGAATGCAGAAGGGAATTTTGATTTGCAGTAGCTGACTAAGGAAGTGTGCCTTGGAGCGCTGCTGTTTCCTCTCCACCAGAAGGCACTGCCTCCCCACGTTTAAAGCAACTGCATGCCATTTTCATTTCTTTGTATTTCCTTGCACCCTGGCATATTTTGAATTGGTGATTGGAAGTCTTATGGTCTATATTTAGTTTGGGGTTTTTAAGCTTTTCTCTGGAATGGAGCTCTCTTATTTTCCACAAGAATCACACAGTTTATATTTCAGCTAAACATTGTAGATTGTGCAGCTCTGAACAGAAGAGTTTTTCTGATTTGTTCTTCCTTCCACGCACCCATTCTATTGCAGGAATGGTTCCTATTTTGAAAAGGTCCCATGACTTCTTTTTGCAAGGTTTATAGAAGAAACTTCCCTGAGGTTTTACCACTTGCTAACCTCAGGAGGCCTGCAGTGCATTGTAATTCCTTCCTTGGCACACGGAGGATGTCCTGAGCAGCCTCTCTGTGTGGCTGGGCTGGAGACTGGTGCCTTTTCCAAGGGTTTCCTTACTGTCCCTACAGTCACTCTGCTCCCACTGTTTCTAAAATAAAGGTGCCTTTGTGGGAGCAGATCATGGAGTTTGCTTGGCTCTTTCTGTGAGGGTTCCTCATGGCTGGGTGAGGAGGAGGAGGCTTCGGCAGGGGAGAGCTCTGGGCCTCAGGACAGTGCTGTGCCTGGAGCAGCCACATCCAGGACACAGATTTAGCTGGTCTGTGCCTTTGGAATTGAATAAAAGACATTAAAGTGTAGGTTGCAGCCCAGATTTGGTAACGCATGCGTGGGCTCACAGTGCCTTTCCAAAATGGCCTTAGTACTATTCCTCAGGTGCCTCAGTATTTGATAGTATTCAGTATTATTGGAATACTCACTGTTGCCATAAAACTAAAATACTGAAAACATAGAAAGCATCTAGTTTCCTCTGGACCCCACTGTAGTTTTCCAGAATACAACTGAGTCTCTTCAGGTAACATGCAGATGCCCTTGGGTCTGTGTTTATGCAGGTAGGTTTTATATTTCTAGCATTGGATGCCTGCAACAGAAATGCAGAGTGATAGGAACTAAAGTTATTGTTTGTAAGAAAAAGTGGCTGTTTCAGGTTGGTGTTTTCTGTGTACATTTACATTTTCACTGTGCTTTCTTCCACAGCAGGTACAAAATGCAGGGTATAGGCTGTGTTGCTAAACTACATTTATGTTTTCTGTTGTCAACTGTCCTATAATGAAATGTTCAGGAATATGCATTTGTACATACTATAGCTCTTGCAGATAGCTGTGATTATTTGTAATGGTTCCAGATCCCACTTGATTTAGTTTCCTGTAAGTTTTCATGGAGGAGAATTGTGGCGTTGGAAAGGGCATCAACGCTTAACTTGCATTCAGTCCTCGTGTAAAATAAAAATAAAGTAAAAGTTGAGATTTCTAGTTAGTTGTAAATCAATTATGGTTTTAAAAGAACTCGTTTCTTTGTTGTACCCTAAGAGTCTCTCTCTTTTAATAGTTATAAAGGAGTTTCAGGAGTATGTAGAACCTGAAGAAGGCTACCAAGGATCACCACAGAGGAGAGGCCCTTCCTCTGGCCAGGAGGATGAACACGTTTCCCTGCCCCTTGGAGACAACGTGCTGACTCACAACCTGGGCATCCCTGTGCTGGTGGTGTGCACAAAAGTGAGGCTCTGCTTCTGTTTGCTGCTATGCAAGGGTTTCATTGCTTCTCTTGTAGAAGGGATGCTGTCTACAGACATGCAAACTGAGTTCTGGATTAACAGTGAAGGGATTTGTTTTACAAGTGAGCTTCTGCCATCAACATCAATTTTTACTTTTATGGAATAGTAATAAGTTTCTCAATTATCTGTTAATTACTTTAGCGTTGGGTTTGTTGGTGCTGTTTTAGAACCAGAGACTCAAAGTAAATGTGATGGAGATGTGTAAGAATAAAGAAGGTGTTTTAAGATGTGCTGGGATTAAATGCCTGGGTTTTTCTGGTTTCTTTTCCTGCCTCTCCCAGTGTGATGCAGTGAGTGTCCTGGAGAAGGAGCACGACTACAGGGAAGAACACTTCGACTTCATTCAGTCACACATCCGCAGATTCTGCTTACAGTGTATCCTTTCCTGTGCTGAGGAGATTGCCTCTAATCTGGAAGCAAGAAAACATGTTTTCATGTTGAATTGCACGTAAAATTAATCCAAGAAATTTCTCTGCAACTTTGTGTGGTATTTAATTATTTGCTGTGTAGCATTTGTTTTTTTGAAAATGTTGACAGATGTATAAAACATTTTCTAGTTTTTAAACTGTGCATGGGATTTAGAGCTTTTGTTCCTTTACAAAGGACTGGTCTTATATTTTGTGAAGTGTTCTTTTCTTGGTTTTCCCCTCAGAATCTGCAGTTCCCATGTAAGCCTGAGATCTCATCTCTGTATTAAGTTTTTGACTTTTTCCAAGTTAAGTAGGATGCAATTTCCATGTAAGCCTGGGAAGATGGATAACTTTTGTGTATGTCAAGGAAAAGTGCCTGAGTCTTGTCATGTTATATCCCCTCTTCTCCCTGAATGCTAAATTCTCTAGTTTTGTCTTGAACTACTGCTCAAAGCTAAGTCTGGTAGCTATAAATCTATTAACTCCTCTTTTCAAATTATTATTATAATCTAGAAACTGTATCTTACATAATTTTCCTTAAATAGAAACTCAGATGGGGCTGCCTTGATTTATACATCAGTTAAGGAGGAGAAGAACCTTGACCTGTTGTATAAGTACATTGTACATAAAACCTACGGTTTCCAGTTTACCACGCCTGCCTTAGTGGTAGAGAAGGATGCAGTTTTTATGTAAGTCACTTGGACAAGCAGCATGGTGTCACATTGGTTTTTAGTAAGCACTACACTGCATTTATTATAAACATAAATGGAGTGGTTTGTTGTTCAAAAGCTTAGTGTGCAAATCTTGTGGGATCCCAAATTAAAAAAGCAACTTGGTGTATATTACTTGACTCAGATGATGCCATTCCAGTTTTTGTATCCTTGGAATTCAGCTGAGAATTGGGATTGACCTGTAAGAAAATTGCTTTATTTAAGTAGAGGACAGTAAATAGATGGTCTCTGTAGAAGCTTTGCAGAAAAGGCAAAGCTTTCTTCCTTTTTACAGACCTGCTGGTTGGGACAATGAGAAGAAAATTGCCATTTTACATGAAAACTTCACAACAGTAAAACCAGAAGATGCATATGAGGACTTCATTGTAAAACCTCCTGTAAGAAAGGTAAAAAGAGATTATTTCTTCCTGTACCCCAACAAATAAGTGGAGTTTGCTTGAATGGCTGCTAAGGACTATTAATATTGAAGAACTCCAACTATAAATGTAACTTTTTTTTATCTAAATATGTGAAACATCAAGCTTTTGTTTATTAGTGGTTTAAAATACTGCAAGCAAACCCAGAAACCATTCACCTTATTGAATGAAAGGCAGTCCAGGAATAGCTATTTTACATTTTACCACTTTTACATGTGTGGGGCAGAAACACACCCAGAAAAGGGAGAATTCTCTTGTAATGCATTTACAGTTGCACTCACATGGCATTGAGGTTACCATGCAAAGGCAAAGCAAGGTCATCTCAGGTCCTTGAGGAGACGCTGATGAGATCAATATCCAAACTTAAAAAGATGAATGTGGCCACTTACCAAGGGCTCATCTTTTAGGACAGTGCTCACAGGCTGGCATCACTGTTAGTCTGCTCCAATATTTTTTATCTTACAGTATTTTTAAATGACAACATCTTTAATGTTACTATTATTTTAAATGTGAAGGAACAGTTTAAAAAAGTGAACAATGGTCTTAAAGATTTGCCTTTCTCTCTCTTCCCTTTTGATCACCAAAACATAAATCCCAGTTACAGTAATTTCAGTTTTTACTTAAAATAACAAAATGTTTTGTTCAACAGTTAGTCCATGATAAAGAGCTGGCAGCAGAAGATGAGCAAGTATTTCTTATGAAGCAGCAGGTAAGAATGGAAGAATGAAAAGAATTCTTTACTATGTAAGATTTGACTTTAATTTCTCCCTTGTTATTGCCTTTAGTTATTCATTCCTTATTTAAATCAGCAGGTACCTGTTTTTCAGCTTTGCAAATTCAGATGTAATTGTGAAGTAAGACTTTATTCTAAAAGTACAAGTGGGAAATATGGTCACTTAGCAAGCTGAAGGGAAGATATGCTGAGATGAGAAAGAATTTACATGTCAAAGAAGAAGAGGAAGAGGAGACTTTGGATTTCACCACAAAGTTGTATTGATCTGTGACATATAAATACTTCTAAAACCTAACATCTGAGCATTGCAGTTTTCTTACAGCCAGAGGCTTGAAAGACTTTAATGTGTCAAATTTGGCTATGCTGTAACTTGTTATTTTCTTTATTACTCTATAGTTTAAAAAATATAACAGTACTTCCCTATACAGGGGATCATAAATGTCCTGGAGGTTACAGACTGGGCTGTCTGTGGTGCTGGCTTTGAATTCTGGACTGGCTGTGTGAGACAAAGGCCCAAAGCTTATTTACTCCTTGCAGTCCTCTGGAGCTAGAGTTGGGAAGTATAGAAATACCAAAGAGGAATCCCATAAATATCAGGAAAAAGATCAAATTATTGGTTACTCAGCTTCACTGTATTTTATTCCTCTATATTCTTTGAAATATATTTAATATGCTTAATATGTTGTTTTTGCAGTCATTCCTTGCCAAACAGCCAGCAACGCCTACAAGAGCATCAGTAAGTACATCCAAGGGAAAGAGTAGGAGGTGTTTTGTTTCCTTCAAGGGAAAAGGGAACGATTTGAACCTGCAGAGGTCCATTTTAATATTTAAATGTAACCTACATAATCTCTCCAGACTGCAGAAAGTAAATAAATAGCAAGGCAATATTTTAAAATGTTGCTTATAAATTCACTGTGGAAACATCTGATTATTGAACAGAAAACTTCCTGCAGTGATTCAGCCTTTCTTGTAGTAGAGGCACATCCCCAAAATAACTGATGTTTTGGGTGCTTGTTTGTTTTCTTTCTCTAGTGTGCATCACTACAGTGCCAATAGAAAGGTTGAAAAAGTAATATGTATGTGGTGTTACACTTCCTTTATGTAACTAATCCTTTGAAGTTCTTCTCTGATTTGTGTGATTCGGACTTTTTTTAAGGAATCTCCTGCAAGAGGCCCTGCAGGATCCCCAAGAACTCAAGGCAGAGCTGGTCCCGCCAATGTACCCAGTGCCTCACCAATCACATCAGTTAAGAAACCAGATCCAAATATTAAAAGTATGAATGAGCATTTTACTGTTCTATCATGTGTTATTTCCCTTAAAGTGAATCCTCTTCTGTAGAAAAACTTGGGGATTTATTCACTAATGCTATAGTTACTTTAATAACAGAAATTAATTTATGACATAATTTAGGATTGATTTTTTTTCTTTTCTGGTCCTTTTTATGACTTGAAATAGTTCTCTTACTGCCAAGCAATGAGACAGAGGTCAAATACATTCTAATTTCCTTAAGTTGCCTCAATACATTTGTTATGCATCAGTTGGATTATTAGGGTGGAGACTGCTCTAAACTACAAACAGTTTCATACTTCATATCACTTACTCTGGGATCTACAGCAAACCCTGTTCTCCTAACCCTCGCTGGAATGTCATTTGCTGTAGTAGATGGAGTAACTTGGAGATGAGACCTTTCCCTGCGATGCAGCTCCATGGTATTGAGGGGTTTCTTTCCCCTCTGAGCATTAAGAAGGTCTGCAGGGCCAGTGTTGTTTTTCGTAGTGCACTATAGGGCCATGTTATTGCACTTTCAGGGGGTAAAATGCCCTTCTGGATCCTGTCCTGTTGCTGAATTGCCAAGTTCTGATTTGTTAAAAGTGGTGTGGCATGGAAGGCTGCACTGGGACATCTGTGCAGGTTGTTAGTGGGCTTATCAGTCTTTGAATTTCATGTCCATACTTAATAATCTTGCTCTTGGCTTCTACCTTTATTAAAAATTTAAAAGCATACAAATACTTAGATTAAAATTTCCTGACACCCCCCCATCATTCCAGAAAAGCAGGAATGTGCTTTCAGCCATCTCTGCTTATGCCAAGGTATGCAGAGGACTGGGGTCCTCAAACTGAGCAAGGACAGACTTTCTCAGAGCTGGGGTTTATTTTCTTGATTAGCAGGAGATTTGTATGTATGTGAAAATAAGTTATAATTCACCAGCTCTAAGTGTTCTGTGTGATCTGTGTTTGTTTTTTTATTTAGATAATGCTGCAAGTGAAGGTGTCTTGGCTAGTTTCTTTAACAGCCTCTTGAGCAAAAAGACTGGCTCTCCTGGAAGTCCTGGTGCTGGAGGAGTGCAAAGTACAGCCAAGAAATCAGGTATTGGACTTGTTATTGCGCTTGTTTTTAATATTTTATTTGGCACCCTGGTCCATGGCTGTGTCTCTTACACTGGTCAGTAAAGTGATAGACCTTGACGAATGACAGTGCCAAAATGTGCACTGTTTAAAAAAAGAACTAAACTACTGCAGCTTCACAACTCCAGGGCTTCTGTTAAGCCTGATACAGCTTCATTCTTGGAGTGAAGTTGCATTGCTGGGATTTCAGTGACTTTTGAGTCTTGATCCTGTGCTGAAAGTGCTGATTTCATTTTCAACTTCAGAATTCCTTCCTTTCCTGATGCTTCGCTGTTGGGAAGGAGATGGAGTTTTTGGGGTTTGGTCTGGAGTTAGCAGTGAAACTATTGAAGTCTGCCCAGAGTTCAAGCTGAAATGAATTACTGCTAGTGACAGCTTGAAGTTGTTCACTCATTAATTATTTATTATTTTATTGCGATCCAGCACAGCTGATAACACCGACAAATGGATGCACTCTGTGTGTGCCTGTGACTGCACTGTGTGAGGTCCTTGCTGATAAATAATGCAGCAGTTCAGGTGGAAATGAAAGAAACCTGTCAGAGTACTTGGTACCTACTCAGACCTTGGTGGTGTAAAATGCATTGTCCACCTGATAGACTAAATTTGCTGCTTTGATTCTTTGACTGTTTCTGTTCAATACTGGCATTCTCATCACACTGAATGTTCAGGAGCTTTCCTTCCAGAATTCTTTCTCTATTAAGTTATTGATAGATACACTACTTCTGATCCCAAGCCTGTGCAGTCTTACGGACTTCAACGGTGATGCCAAAGCCACAGTTCCTCATGCTGAGAGGGAAGTGTATGGCCCAGACATTCTGAACTGGAAATAAAAAATATCTGCTGCCAGCCACACTGATGGTTCTGTCAGAGAACCAAGGCAGTTGGAGTGTGGGTATTTTTAATTTTTTTTTTTAATTGGGAAGGTTTATATGTGACATTCTGTGCTCTGAAAGCTTAAAAATGTCTAGAATTGAACTTACAGCAAGTCAGGTGTGGGTTTTTGTGTATTTGTTTCAGTGGGATGAATTCTGTAATTTTGTCTTTATTAAATTTATTTATGATGAAGATAACAAAAGGGACTTTGTATTATATATTATTTACATAGTAATACTGTATCCATGTTATAGAAAAATACTGAACTAATTCTTTCATAATCCAGAGTGCCCTCTTCAGTTAAACTCTGAAAGGTGTCCCCTGCTTCATCAAATATAGCCTCGTGTTTTACTCAACACAAGGTCAAACTAATTTTTATAGAAATAGAACTAGAAATATTTTTAGGTATTATTTTATCTATGCTTTTATCTGAAGCAAAGTCAGTCAGGGAGTACCTGGCTAGTGATTAAAAAGCAAACAAACTCAGAAATGAAAGCTGTAATGTCACCTCTCCAGGAAGCTTATTGCAGCACTTAATTTCTCAGTTATTTTGTTCTCTTGTCCGGTGTTTTTGAATCCCAGAATTCTTGGTCTTGTTTGGGTGGCGATGGATGTCAGTGTAGCCCCTTTGTGTTTGCAGCAGTGTTGGGTTTGAAAGCTGCTCCCCTTTGCCTGTGACTTTTGTGTGGCCTACAAGAACAGATTTGTGTGCAGGACGTGTTGTTCTGGCTGTGACAGCTCTGCTCCCCTGGGACTCTGCTCAGGGACTTGTTTGCTTTGTGCTCAGGAACAACTGGGGATGGCAGTCCGGGCTTTGCCTGCCCTGAGAAGGGGTGACCTGACCTGTGCTACAGATGTGTTCTGTTCACACCTCTCAGGGGGACACGGGCTTGTTTTCATCTGGGTGACACTGAACAGGATTTTTTATAACAATTCAGCCAGTTTCATACATTTTCTGCCTCCTGGTAGGAGGGTTTCTACTCCGTACCAAATGACCTCTGTGTCTCAAAAGGTTGTGTGTTTGCTTTATCCCCGTTTTCCATTCTATCACCATGCACCATTTTGGTAATTTATGTAAATAACTTTTTCCCTCCAGTCCTATCTTTCAAAATCCTTTGTTGTCCCTTCGGGCACGCTTCCCTACATATATGCTATCTTCAACAGCTGCACAGGGCAGATTGCTCACTAAAAGTACTGACCAGTGCTGTGGATAACTAGTGGGTAATTTTGTGAATTAAAATCCATTCATTTTCTCTGAAATATCAAGGTGCTATTTTTTATTTCTGTGAAGGTTGTATGAGATGTGATATCGACCCCTTCTCCCTTCTCCACAGGACCTGTTATCCTTTCATAGAAATGTGGGTGGCTTGGCAGAACTTGTCGGGAACAGACCCTGTTGGTTGTTGTGCTGGTAGGCTGTTCTAAGCACCTAAAACATAACTGCAGTTTCTGGAAACACTACTAAACTAGTCCGTAATGGGCTTTGCTCTTTCCTCTTTCAGTCTTCTAGAATACTCTGTGCCTTCCAGGATTTTTCAAAGATAACAAGTGGCGCTTTTTTGGCTTTTTTTTCCCCTTGTGTCAGCATTAACTTCTAATTGGAATAGATCATTTCTCTCCTCAGTCATGTAGAGACAGCAATCATACATGCTTCCTTAACGTCTTGATTTTGTTAGACTAAATTAGGCAAGTTCTCTTCTAGTCTCCTGCTAGAGCTGAGCTCTGTTCTCCCTGCTAGTTTCTTCATTAGTTCCCATCATTGGCGTATTCTTGTCTTGAACACGAGTGACCAGAATATTGTATCAGCACTGCAGATCTGTCTCATTGTAGTGCCTGCTGCAGCAGTTCTCTTTCTTGGGTGGAACTGCTCCTCCTGAATGATCTCAAGGTTGGCTTTTCTTGGCTGCATGAAGTTGGCAGCTCCCATTCCTTTCCTGACTTTGGGAACAGAACAGTCGGCTTTCACTCACAGGAGAAGGTGCCTGTCACCTGCTGTGCTCACACCTTAGATGAAGCAGTGTAAGATTAAACTGTCCTGAGAAGGTAAGGGCTCCTCATGCTGCTGGCTGAAAAGCTCTTGTTGAGTTTGTGAGGTACCTGGTGCTGGTGGGAACACAAGAGATGACCTGTTCCTTTGTGGAAGAGTTGAGCAGAACATCTCGGAGAAAGCCTTTTTTCCAGCAGCACCCTCAGTGTGAGTAAATGTGCTAAAATTATCTTTGTAGGCATTTCAAATGTCTAAACTGTTTAAAGAGCCCAACATTGTCAGAAGGTTGATGGCGAAAATATTTAGCTTTAAAGAGACCATCTGTTTCTCTCATAGCTATGAATAGCCTGAGGTTGAAACGTTGAGATTCTGTCCCAGGATGACAGAGACGTGGTGGACCTCAACAATACTGGGCAGCCTAACTGATGGATTGGTTTCTACTGTGACAGTTCTTACCTGAGAGAAATCTCTCCTCCGGGCAGATGCTGCAGTGTCGTGTCCATTTTTCCTGCTGTGCACTTCCCCTCGTTTGCCTTTGCTTCTGGACTCTCTTTGATGTCTAGACCTCTGTATTTCAAAGAACTTCAACTGGTTGTTTCTGTGGTGGATTATTTTTCATGTGAACTTCTATAGTCACAAAGCTATTGTGTTTATATTCACAAGAAGATTCTTGCAAATTCTAAGGCTGCCTTCCCTCTCTATTCCTGTTAAGAGAATAAAGAACTCAAGTTCCCTGCTCTCACTCTGATCTAGCAAGGGGAATTAATTGTACAGAACTGGGGACATGTGATTTTATAGAACACATCTCACTGAATGAGGCCATCACTCCTTGACAAATTTGTAGAGAAACTGAAAACAAGTGTCACTCTCATTCATAATTGAGGGGAAACTCTTATTTTCCTAAAAACAGCTCCTTGTATTTCTTCTCCTTTGGAAGGTGCTCCCCCATGGTGGTAGTACAGGGAGTGTGTTCCCCTGCACTGGGAGTGTTTTCCCTGTCTGCATGAGGTATTTGCAGGACACTGCTTGGGGTTATTTTGGAGGCCTAAGGAGCCAGTTCATCCAGCATGAAAACCAAAGTCACAGTTTTTGTTCAGATCTGCTCTTGTTTAGGCAAGGATTTAGTGTGGCCTTTATTGTTTCAGGGTTGATGCTTTTTCGGCTCCCAGGTGCCAGTCTACATGTGAAGTGTTCTGTATTTTAGGTTCTGTTGCAGTACATTAGTTAATGGACTAATTCCTGAATTTTGCTTAAATACTCCTACTTTGAGTAGGTGCTGTTTGGCGTGCTTGGCTTATGACTAGTGCTTAGGTCTAAAACCTTCCTAGTGATTAAAGGTAACCTTTTAACTTGGTTATGTCTTTGTACTTTGGAAAAAAACATTTAACTCTATAACAGTCAAATCTTGCCTTTTTAATGTTTTCAGCATGTACCCTGGAAAAAATCCACCTAATATTTCACACACATTTGAGCTGGAAAACAGATGCTTGTTAAATTCTTTGGCTATGTAAGGAAGCTGTACATGGTTATATAATCTACTTTTTGTCTAAAAATATAGCTTTTTAATCTTAAATGCTTGTATGCTCCATGCATTAGGATATATTGTTCCAATTTTGGTGATGAATTTGTCCGTGGGTTTATAATTTTCAGAATCACTGAAGTAAGCTGAGGGTTCAGTTAGGGAATTGTTAAAAAGTTTTAAATCTAATATTAAAATGTAAGATCTGCCTTTCCATGAAATACTTCAGTGTGTCTGGTTCCAATTGAAGAAGTGCTTTGAAATGATTGCTTGGAGATGTTACATGAATATGCAGTTCCTGTCCCCTTTTTAAGGGAAACATTGGCTGCAGATACGAGAGTTCTCCCTGTTAGTTGTTTCATATTCAAATGCAGTGAGTACAAGTGCAACCAAACAAATGGGACTTTTTTAGCAGGTGTCCTACATACCTTGTGTTTAAAAGTTGGGTTTAAATACCCCTTGCTATTATGATAGTAACAGAATTGTGTATAGTTGATTTTTACAGAAAATTTTAAATATGGTTATTTTAAAATGTTAGTTGCTATAAACATATCACTGGTGGTGGTGTGCTTTTTGCTGCTGTGTAGTTCAGCATTTTATCTCTTTAAAGTGGATCAAACCTGAGTCTTTAGCAGATTTTACACAGACAATACCCTGCATTGTGCCAGGCTCTGTGGTCTTGGGGAGGTGGCAAAATAATGAGAAATAAGTAATATTTATTGTCATATAAAAGTGATTTTTTTGAACACTTGTGCTTGTTGGTTAAAATATATCATTGAAATTCGATTGCTTTTGTGTCCTTTTTCTTTCCAGGACAAAAGACAGTTTTGGCAAATGCTCAGGAGGAGCTGGACAGGATCACTCGCAAGCCTGACCCCATGGTAACAACAAACTCTCCTCCAACAGAGAACGAGGCTTGATAGGGCAGAGCACTGCAGATGTAAATGACCAAATAACTATGTATAGTGATCTGATAAGACCAGGAATTTTCTGCTATGGCAGATGCTATCAGTTTTCTCGGGGCAGGGGAAATGAGCTTATTACATCATTGCCTTGTCCCAGTAAAAAGTGCACATTCAGGAAGTTTGCATATAAAATCCCTCTGTATAAGATAACCATTTAGAGTTTATATAGGGCAATTCTTTTGGTTTGGAGGTAAAGCAGGTGCAGCTGCATTTCCTGTTGTGAAGTACACAGAGAAGCAAAACGGAGAATTCTTTCAAAAGTACTACTGACTGCACACAAGGCAAGAAAGAGAACTGAAACCCTCTTTCAGAGTTACTGGAATTGGCTACTTGTATGTTTGCAATGCATTATATTCTTGGAGTGGTGGTGGTGTAACAGCATTCATTGGGGGAAAGAAGCCGAGGTGGGGAATGGAGCCCTGAAAGGGGAAACGGATTTGGGACAGCGAGAAACCAGAATGTTGGATTGACTGGAGAGGAGCAATGTTGTCAAATCCTGTGTTTCACAGGGGGTTAATAGTCACTGTTTTTAAAAGACTACTTTGCATTGGAGAATTCCAGGCCAAACACTAAGAACCATGGGAATTTATTCTTGTTATAAATCTTGTTTTAGTTTTTAAAGAAGTCTTAAGAGTGTGGACGCCCTTTCTGGTGTAGCTGACAAAGGGAGAAACTAAACTTGTTTAGCTCCAAGTGCCTGGCACAGATTGTGATGTGTCTTTAGAAGGTGCTTGAACTTATTGTGCACTGTAGTACAAACAGTCACTGTTTGGTTTTATTTGAAAAACAGTAGTTTGGCAATTTGTATTTAATTTTAAATCCTGTTTTCTGATAGCTTCTGCCTTTTTTATGCCAAGAGGCTGGCCTATGAAGAATGGTGGGTGACGGATCATTTTCCCATAATGAAATGTGCTACAGAACACTCTCAGTATTTTTTTTTCCGTACTTTTTTTGTAACTAAATATTAGCTACCAAGCTAAAATGGATTCCTGCCTTACACCTATGGAGGTTTTTAAAAAAAACTTTCAAGGCCCTAGTTCCAACCACACCTGCTGCAGGTGCAATCAACTCCAATTCTGAAGGTAACCTAAAAAGTATGAATGTGTACACGATGGACATCCTGAAGAAGTCATTTTGTATTTTCTTTCATGTAGCATTTCATTTGGAAAGATGGGTTGTGGTTGTCCCCGTTGCTATAAGGGAGCCCTGTCCATGGTCACATAAACCATCATTCTGTACAAACAAACACAACTGCTATGGTTACTGAAATGGCACTTTGATTTTATACACGGTATGCTTGTTTTACATGTACACACTACCAGAAATTAAAAATACCAAGCATATTCTGTGCTCTTAATGCTGAAGGGAAAAACCACAATTTGAATTATACAGAGTTTACTTTTTGTTGATATGAACTTGTTGTACTAAATCTGATGTCTGGATATAACTTCCCTAATATATATTGTTACTTAAATATACAGAACTAGACTGACCACTAACACAGTGCTGGGTGTTAACCTCATCTCCTATGTTACAGCAAGAGGCTGTTCGTGTAAGTCTGTCTAGACATCTAGAAAGCTAAGAGTATTTACTTGCCTCTTTGACAAACATTAACATGAGTATGTTACTTGTGCCAGTTTTTTTGTTGAAAATACTATATTTTTCTTTTCTTCTTCTTTTTTTTTTTTTTTTACTTTTTTAATAAATGGTATGACCTGAAGTTATACAGTTGTCTAGATAACAGTTAGACTAAGACTGTGGCTGGCTGATGGTGATGTGGATGCACTTCCTGGTGTAACGGGTGCCAGTTGCAAGTTACCACACCAGAAGTAATTACACACTGTCCTCCTGACACTGAGAAGTGACTTTGGAGACTAAATCATCAAAAATTGGACAGGAAACCTTCTTAAGTGTGTGATTGTAATGGGACAGTTTGAAAACCTCAGTCTGAAACTGCCTTTTTTGTCATCTAACCTGATAAGCACTTTTCTAGCAATATGGCTAAAACTTACAATTGAAGTATTTTCCACATGTATAAAAATGTTAAGTATACTAAAACTGATCAAAACGGTTACTGTGTGATAACTTACCAGCTTTGCAGAAAGACAAAACAGGGACAGATTTCCAGTTTCTAATTGCAAGTGAATGCTCCTAGTTTACTGAAGAGAGGTGTAAGTAATGTAGCATCCTGTGGGTGCCAAAGTCTGCTGGCTTTGGTGAGCTGCACAGTTGTTATTCTGGTGTCTTCAAGCATTGGAACCAAAGGCCAAATGCAAACAGCCTTTACATTTTCAAGTGAAACTTCATTTTATTTGCAGATACACTTGTATGGTAGACTGTTTAAACTATTATATGCCTATATTTATATGCATTATAGTGACTGCATCTACTGTTCATGTTTAAACTAAGAAAACAAAAGATGAAAGCATTCAACTTGAAGCAAATAGTAAAGTTTAAAGACTGGCCCTCCATAAAAATGCTGTGGTTATGCTGCTTGATTTTAAGTTTGCACTTTTTTATTGGCATTTTAAAAAAACCTGTTTAAACTGAACAGAATTTCGTATTTTATTTAATTTAACTACATTGAAAGTGACTGCTCTGTACATCGTGAACTTAACAATATACATGCTGTAAATGAAAGTTCACTGTCCTGTATACTAAGTTTATTGGTTTTTATTCCAACTTACAATTAGGACTGCAAATGTATGAAACAAACCTTAGTCCAGTTGTATGGCTTTAACCAGGTGCAGTATGCAGTCATGTGGAACCTTGCTTTCTAGTGCTGGCAAAATGAGGACGTCTTTAATTACTGGCTTCAATAAACATGAATCCAGACTGCTTTCTGCTGTGCTTTGTTGTCTGTGAGATGCCCTCCTGGAGCTGTTTGTGTGGGAGCAGGGTGTGGGTGAGCTCTGTGAGCAGGAGGAGCAGATTGGCTGTGCGTTGTGTCCCCAGTTAGTGACAGCTGCCAGGCAGGGGCTTGGCCCAGCCTTTGCCAGTGCCACTCCTCTGGGGCTGGGAGCTGTGTCCTGTGCCAGTGGAGCAGAGCTGTGCCTGTGGCAACTCGCAGCACAGCTGCTTTGGGTACAAACTAAGGTATTTCACGGGCTGGGGACACAGCTGTATGCTTTACCAGCTTCGGATATATTTTGTGGAATGCTGTTCCCACGCAGAGCCCTGGTCCTGAATTAGCAGGATTCAAACCCAGGCTATGAGAAGTTTAAGGAGTGAATTGCTGGAGTGTTGAAAATGCCTCTTCTCTGCCAATAGCCAAGTGTTCTCCCTTGGGTGGGTATAAGAAGAGCTTCCCAGTAAAAGAGTGGGCATTTCATTAGGATTCTGCTGGTTGTTTTCATTGTTACTTCAACTGGATGCCTCTATTCCCCTGCACAGATTGAAGCTGTAGGTATGAATGTGGAGTCACTCTGCCTCTGAAATATAAATCAGCTAAGCTTTTGCTTTCTGGAATACAATTTCTTCACAAGGGAGTCCTTATGAGGCCGTGAAACAACTATAATTTTAGAATTGCCATAATATTTTCATTAGCTCAACAATGTGAAGAATCAATTTTAGCCCTTTAAGATGGGCTTTAGAAAACATTTTTCGAGTATATGAAGAGAATTATTGGTTATATTAGTTTGGGAGAAAACCAAGTGAAGACTTCAGCTTCAGATGTGCTGAAGCTGAAAATGACTTTGGAAAGATGGTGACAATGGATGGAAGTGGAAGAATGCCCTTTATAACTCTTACATTTACTTTGCTGCTCTTCAACTGTAGTTTTTTTTTCAAAGCAAAATGTCCCCAAGTTAGAAAAAAAAATTTGGGATAATAGGGCTTTGGTGCAGAAAAATCTTTCTGAAGGCTCTAAGCTACTCCTAGAAGAGGAATCTTTCACTGCCTGTGCTGCTCCAAAATGCTGTTAACCCCTCTGGCTTTCCAGGTATGGCAGGGTTTTGTTAGAGAATGAACTTCTCAGGTAAGAGCCTTTGCTTGAACAAAACACTCAATTTCTGAGTCACTGCAGCTCAAATACCTGCAGGAGAGGGGCTTGGGTATGAGGTTGTTGTCAGTGACCTGAATGGGACTCCTTGTCTGGGTCTGTACTGAGAGCTGAATGGAGAGTTCGGTACCAAACCCAAACTTGTCTGTTATGTAGTCTTTTTCGTTTAAAAATAATCTTCATAGGATAGACACATTTGAATTCCAAAGGCACTCTTTTGCTGGAATTCAGTTTCCTTTCAAGGAAGCATTAACAAAACTTCCAGCCTGACCTGCTGCAGCCTTGGTAATAATGAACTACTCCTTTTCTGAGCCACTCCGGTTGTGTGGAGAAGACAACAAGCACAAATAATCATAAAAGCCAACAGTCTGAGCTGCTGCTTTGGGACACGTGCGGCTCATCCGAGATTCCTGCACTCCCTGTAAGTGGTTTACAGCCAGCTCTCCATGGAATTGGCTCTGCAGGGTGCAGCTGAGGGCAGAATGGGATCGAGCAGGATTTCTGCTCCCTGGAAGAGGGAAAGAAAGCAATCTCTGCTTGCACATGTACCTCAGTGAACCTCAGATGTTTAGAAAAAAACCTCAAGGAAGTTAATTTTCTCAAATGAAGTTCTTGACAAGTGGTAGTATAAATATGCTGTTACAATGCTTCAAAATCATGCATGTCTCCAAAAACCTGAAGTACAGGGCACCTAATTCTGTTTCAGCTGTCTTAAAAAGAATAAAAAGGCTTGCAGTATTAGCACGAGGAACACGCTGCAGTGTTAGCACCCTGTGCCCAGTGCAGCAGTGCCCCAGCAGCGTGGTGCTGCCGTGGCCAGCAGTGACTGATGCCAGAGGGGGGACCTGGCAGTGTGAGTTGATCCGGAGCACTGTCACCCTCTGACAGAGCTGGGTAATCCCTGGTTTGTCCCAGCAGTCAGAGCCCCGGGCTGCGAGTTCCTGCAGGGCTTTACTGGAAGCGCGTTAATAATTGCATGCAGGAGGTCTGTGAGATGATGTCAGCACTAAGGGAAGCAATTAATTTTCTCTGTTGCCTTTGGTTGCAGACTTCGTGCAGCAGAACCAACACTGCGAGTAGTAACATTTTATCTGAAGGAAAAGATCCCTCCCTCCCCTTTCCCTGACACTTAGTTACAATTACGTTTTGGTGAACGTTTCTGGAGCTGAAATATTCCAAGCCCAGGAGGTGGCAGGCGTGGGATCGGCGCCTGAAGGTAGCACTGCTGGATGTGCCTTTGCGAGTTGCTGTAGCGCTGCTTGTCAGCTTCCCTCAATAATTCCTGTTTGGCAGATTATTTTTGTCATCTAACTATCTTCCAAAGAGTGAGCTGCTGTTTTTTTCCCAAAGAAAAGCAAATTCATTCAGTTCTATGAATTCTGTTAATATGAGTTAAGCTGTTCTCCTTTCTAATTTCGAATTGACTAAATTGACACAGGTTTGACTGGTTTGTTTGTCTGTCCACAAGAAAGCTGAATTAGCTTGCACAAGCTGCCTTTGAAAAGTGTCTGAGTATTCAGTATGAATGTTTTGTATGTAACACTCAGTGTAGCTTTATGACATAAAAATGTCATCTTTAACTTGGGCTTGCCAAATGCTTAAAACCAAAAACAATTCCTCAAAACACGCCAGAAATGGAGTTGCAACTGCTCCAAGCATGTGAAATATTGAAGTTGTTGAGGAAAGGAAAATGCCCTTGTAGATCTCTGGCAATCACCTGACTGGTCTGACAGCATTCCAGAAACCAAGGACTTGCCTTTTAGAGAGGGAGTGGAACGGACTTAACTGACAGAACAGAGGGAGGGAGACCACTGAGAAGTAACGGGTGGATGGAGAGGGCTGCTGACACCAGATCCCCTCCGTGGTGTTCATGGCTTCAGTGAGAGGGACTGCAGGACAGTGCTGTGCTCTGGGTGCACCAAATTAAAACCTCTTCTTTTATTTATTTAATTTAATTTAGAGGAGGAAAACGATTGTCCATTAAGGACTTGGTATACTGATGATGATCTGGAGATAATTAGATAGTGAAGGTGTTCAAAATTTCCTGATGTTCTGACAGAATTCAGTTACTGTGCCTACAGGCAGAGAGGGAGAGATTTCCATTTTATTAAAGACCAGCCACTGACTGCACAAAAAATTCTCTTGAATGCAAAACAAAGGCAGAAGTCCTAGGGGGAGAGCTCTGGGCACTTCCAACCAAACCCAGAAGTGGCTCTTTCTCTCTCAGCTGTGGAGGTTGGTGATGGAGCCTGTTTCCAGCTGGGGTCAAGCTTTGGTAAGTGTTGGGAACTCCTGTTGTGATGGGCTGGTTTGGAAACAAGCAATGGAATATCAGCCTTTGATCTATGCAAGGGATGGGGGCTACTGAATGAATCCTGAAATTTGTTTGTGCTGTGAACCTGAATTGTTACTCACAGGTTTGTTTTCCTGGGAAGAGCACACATGCCCCAGGACAACAGTGGGTTGTCAGTAGGTGACTATAATTAGCTGTGCTTAACTGGCTGATTTAGGATGTTTTGACCAGATCTCGCAATGCTGAGAAACTGCCAGAGAAACTGGCAGGACCTGAAATACTTAAAAAAGCAAAAGCCTGTCAAAATCTCTCCCAAGTCACTTTTCAGCTGAACAGAAGTACAACATAACTATTAAGAGAATGCTGTCATATTTGAAATATTTTCAGCATGGTTTCCACTGCCTTTGCATTTGTGCTGTCTTGTTCTACCCCCTCCTCAAAAATAACTTAAATCTTTTGGCCAGCTTCAGTGACAAGAAAGATCTAGCAGACAGCTGATTTAATCCCAGCTGCATGAAAATTAGGGCTTGGTGGAGATGATAAATCTAAAGATTTTCTCTGCTTTAGGCAGAGATTGCCAAGGAAGTTTGGCTGGTTCCTAGGCGAGCCAGGCCAAACAAAGATCTGTGGTCTGCACACATGGAACCTGGCGCAGCACTGGCTTCCTTTTGCTTGAGCAGTAGTTGGAGGACATAAATAGGAGCTAAGCTGCTGCCTGTGCAAGGGGACCCTGGGGAGGCTGCTGGGGCAGTGGGCTGGGTGGGAGGGGTGAGGAGGGGAAGGTGGGAAGAGAAGACAAGTCTGCAAGGAGTCAGGATTTATTAGTTCCTCTGTGTATGGCTTTGGAGAGCTGGGGCCATATGCCTGCCTTGGGTTTATAGCCAGTGATGGAAGACTTGAAATTATTTTTCCTGTTGAAAAAAACCAAAAAGGCCAAAAAGCCAAAACTTTCCCTTGCATGTAGAAGACCCATGTAACCAAAGAAATACTCTGTGAGGGAACGAGCCAAATGAGCTGAGTACAGAGTTCTATCCTATGGAGAAATGAAGTGCTGTTGCAAAAGGGAACTGCTGTTACAGTTGCTGATGTTAGCTATCAGCTGCAGGTTAGCTGTAAGGAAAACAAATTCAGGAGGGTAATTAAAGAATGAACTTCTCTACCATGTGCAGCTCCCCAGCAGAAGTGCAGGGGACTGGTTGGGCTGTTGCATAACAACACAGACAGGATTCAAACAGTTGAGGTCAGTTGTTTTCGCTGGCCCGTTCCGTCCGTGGAAAGAAAGAATGTAGTGAGTGTACTTCATCTTTTTTTAAGCCTGCTAAGGGACCTTTAAAACTTTGCTTATAAAACATGGTTTATACAATTTTTTCGTCCTCCCCTCCAGCTTCCCACCTCCTCAAGAAATAAAACCCAGCTCTTTCCCTCCAAAGCCTGCTGTACCCTGCGTGCTCCATCACTTCCTATAAAACTACTGGATGTTGCAGGGGCAGCATCCCCATGTCCATGCAGAGGGAACAAGAATTTTCCGGCCTTCTGCTCTAGGTCTGTGTGGTTTTATGGTGTTATTGGAAGACCACCACCTTTCTTCTCAGTCCAGGGCTTTTTCTTCCCTCTCTGTTCCCTGAATAAATGTAGTGCCATGAATAAAATAAACACTGCTGTCAGTCTCTCTGCATATTTTTTCAGTGTGCTTCATTATACAGGATTCTTTCAAAAGAAATGTAACAGTCTTGGCTGGTTCCCAGCACCATTAAAGGTCTGTTGGCACTTTTCTTAAGAATCTGGCATTTTGCTTCACTCTTTTATAGAAATTCATTTCACCTTGTGCTCTGTAGAATGTTTGCTGCCCTTCAGCCCAGCTGTGGCTGCACGGTGACCTCTCTCTGGCCCTTGCAGATTGCAGATGCCCTTGGAAGTTTTTGGAAGTGAAAGGCATCAGTGACTTATTTACCACCAAACTGGACCAGAAGATGATACAGAATGAGGTATCAGTCCCTAATCCTGGAGTAAAAAAAAATAAAATAAAATGGCTCTGTGAATGGCTCATTGTTAAAAGCACATGAAGTCATGTTCGTGTCTGCAAGGTAAGGGTCTGACCAATTTGCTTGGCAGCCTTGCCTTTCTTGGTTTTACTTTGGGGGAGGTGGGATTTTTTTTTTCTTTTTGGTTTGTTTTTGAAAGAGAAACACTGTTTCCTGATAGTGATGGTGAAATCTCAGAAGAGACACTTTTACCTGTCCCCTTAATCCTGTAGAGCTCCTTAACACAGGTCCTGTGGGGACTTCAGCTGCTGCTGCCTCTGGTTCCAGCTGTGAGAGCTGGTGGCACCCCTGGTGCTGGGGCTGGGGACTGTCACCAGTGGGTGAGGCCTGGGGGGCTCCAGGGCTGCTCTGTTTATTTTCCAAGGCCTCAGGGCTGGAACCCAGGTGGAGGTGTTGAAAGTGTGCACGGGCCAATGTTGTAGCTGAGGAGAGGACTAGGACTCCCTGCCACTTTTGGCTACTGAAGCTGCCCTTTTTTAACCAGACAAAAAGCCCAGGAGTCCCTCACTCTGCTGTGGTGTGTGCCCAAGGGACCCTGGCCAAACAGGCATGGTGGTCTCAGCCAGTGGAACTTGCCTGGATATTCAGTGCAAGGAGCTCTTAGAGGTTGCCTTTCACCTCAGCTTCTTTCTGTTCTCCTCTCTGCTTCTCTCTGGCCTTTCCTTGGTTGGTAGGGCTGTGCTTTGACCCCTTTCCTTGGTGGGTAGGGCTGGGCTTTGACCCCTTTCCTCGGCTGGTAGGGCTGTGCTTTGGCTCCCAGCTGAGCAATCCAGGTCTCCTCACTGCTCCGGAGGTGCCTTTCCCAGTGGTGTCACGCTGGGAGGCTGCAGTGCCCGGCTGTGGCTGGACGTGGTGACACGGAATTGTCACACTGTCCAGCAGCATTACAGGGATTTGACCTCGTGACTCCCCACCATCCCCTACAGTTTTCCTTCTGCTTAAAGTATGTGTGAGAACTTGCAGTTTATTCTTCTTGTATTAATTCCTAACTCTGACTCAGCAAAATGGTTTGCCCACCTCCCATGCTGCTGATGGCCTGAGAACCAGCGTGCACACCACACTCCCACACTGGAAAACGCACAACTCCCTACACTAAGGCACTCAAAGCTACCAGATGTTTTCCTAAAGCAAGTTCTTTATTAGCTTTTGAGGGTGGGGCTTGGTTTTTTCTTTTCCCCCAACTGAAAAACTGAGAAAAAGCTTCAGCATTTTTTACGTTGTGAATTTCAAGGGGAAAAAAGCCTCCTGTCTGATGCCAAAGTTAAACTCTAATCACTGCTCAGCTCTCCTGGAATTTGGCAGCATACCAGTGCTCCTTCCCTTCGGTAGGTCATGTGGAAATACCGGAGCCTTTTCTTAAAGAACCTCTCAGCTCTTTTCAGGTACTTGCACAGATGTAACTTTCCTGTTAGGATTCTAATGCCTTTTACACTCTTAACTGCATTAAAGCACCATTCCTAATAAGCACCATTCAGATCGACAAAATTTTATGTATAAGCATTAAAATACTTTTAAGTGTGTTAAAACTACATAAATGCAGCTTTAAAAATCTGGTTTTAAGTTGATATTCCTATTCTGCTGGAATAGAATCACAGGCTTTAATCTTGGAAATAGCACTTAAATGTGATTAATGTAAAAACCCACAATTGGTTCACAAGTTTATGAGAGGTTGTAGGAATAGCTGAGATGAAGGTTGAGAGATGAGGCTCTCTTTGTTCAGTTTGTTCACTGAGAATATTTAGGATTCTCTTCCAACTGCTTTTTACACCTAACTCACCAGCTGGTTTTAATTTATGACCAGTGTCCTGGAGATTCTCTCTGACGGGGAGTTTTTAATTCCGTCAAAGCTGACCTAACTGCTCTGTAACAAACAGATCATTTAATTACAGTGTCTATGAACAGCACACTTGGTTTTCCCCTCAGTGCTCTTTTTTCCTTGTTTTCACTCTTCAGTTGTATTTTAGCTGGATGTGAAGAACTCCCTGATGAATTCCCTGATCTGATTAGCTCGATACTGTGGTGGTGTCTTGAGTGCTGATCACTGACCCAGTTCCCCATTTCCGTGGTCTCCATGAGCAGGCACACAATGGATTGGCAGCCTGTGCTTGGAAAGCTTGGCACCTTGTAAAGCCAAAGTTATCTGAGAGCGATCTGATCTGCCTGGGATGAATGCAGTGACCTTTTTCCTGGATCAGTACTTTTATTTACATATTAAACGTAGACATTTTTTCCCTTCCAGTGCTGCAGAGCTGAAAAGGTGCCATATGGGGCAAGAATGTGCGTAAAGGATTCCTTTGTTAAATGCTGGCAGCAGTCTCAGCAGGCCTTGCTAAGTCAGTCCAGCCCACCCACCCGTCCAGGAGCACGGCAGGGATCCCCGGCACGGCCTGGGCTCGGCCTGGGCCCTCCTAGCAGGGCTGTGCCCTCAGAGCTGGGACACTCAGGAGCTGTCCTCAGAGCTAGGACACTCAGGAGCTGCTGCCCTGGGAGCTGGGACACTCAGCATACCCCGGGACACTCAGGAGCTGGGACACTCAGCACACCCCAGGACACTCAGGAGCTGCCCTGGGAGCTGGGACACTCAGCACACACTGGGACACCCAGGAGCTGGGACACTCAGCACACCCCGGGACACTCAGGAGCTGGGACACAGCACACACTGGGACCAGGCCTCCCTCTTGCCCCAGGGTCTGAACACCCTGCTGGAGCAGAGCTCCCTCGCTGTGCTCTCCCTACCCTGGGAACTGGCTGCCCAATACCAGAGGGGTTTGGTGTGCCTGCACCTCCCAGCACCCCCAAACTGCTCTCATGATTTAAATACATTTACACTTCACATCCTCCACTCAACGGGAAAAGGAAGTTACTAAGAAGTTTGCAGAGGGGTGTGCAGGAGGCACTAAGCAAACAGCCAGAATAAAGATCTCCTGCCACCTCACCTTTGCTAAACCACTCAACCATCTTTCCCCTTTGTCCTTCTTCAACACCACCTTTTGACTCTCTTACAAGACACTGATGTGTTTCGGTTTGAACTACAAAAGACTGACCAAAATAATACTCACTGGATGTTTCAAAAATGTTTTCCTTGTTTTGATCAGGGTAGCTTTCTAGAACTACAACAGCAGGCCTTCAAAATAAAGGCTAAATGTCTCTGCAGGTAAGTATGCATAACCTGTGTTCCTGAAACAGCCACGGAGCCTTAAGTTACAATCCAGAGATGCTCTCCTAAGTGACAACCACATACTCATGATACTTCCTGCAAGAAAAAGAGCTTTGTGAGAATTCTGATTTCCCCAGAATCATACAAGAACTGAAATAAGAGACTGTAAACACTTATTAGTCCAGCCCTGTGCCAGCAGGATTTCCCCTACACTTACATGATTTCACGTTGTTCGGCCAGGTTCATATGACCCAAGCAAGAGTTACCCTCCTTCTCCATGCTGTGCTCATGTTTCCTTTTTTTTCCTTTCCCTGCCCCTCTCCCTTCACCAAAGGGCAATGACTTTTACACATCGCCCCAGCTCTTCACCTTGCTTGAGAATATTGGCCTCTCCCAGGCCCAGGGTGTAGCAGAGAAGCTGTGGAAGGACTTTGCACAGTCAGCTGTGGCACCAGTTCACCAAGCCATGACTGTTAGTGGTGAACACACCCCTGACTCTTCCCCTGGTTCTCTCTCCAAGGCTCTCTCCTTGCCCCCCCCCCCTTCTTTGGGGATGTTTATTCAGAGGCCAAACAAAAGAAGAAAAATATCTTGAAATTAAAAATCACGTGCACAGGGCAGAACCCATGAAAAGAAGGATAAAAGGAGTTTCAAGGGAACTGAAAGGGAGACATGAAGGGAACACACAGGTAACTGAAAGGAAATGCCAAGGTGGCTAATCCAGTGTTCATGGAAAACAGAACCGTAGCAGGAAGTCAGACTCTTGGAGGCCAAAGGAAGATGCCAGAAGAGTTAACGTGTTAAAATCCCGTCATGTGGAAGAGGTGACAGTGTAGACCGTCAGTGATAAGAACGGGAGCACGGGTCTGTCAGAGCCTGGCTGATAACGATGGCAGATCACAGGACGCAATACGGAACATTTGAACTTCACCGGGGTACACAGCGGTCTGGCTGTGTTAAAAAAATAACTTCGCTGCATCTCACTCACCCGGATTTGCCAGGTTATGTTGCAATTTGTCCTTATTTGTCGTGACACAGCAAAAGGAAAAGTACCTCCAGAACCTGAATCACAGCCAGTCAAGACTACCTTGGAAAACGTCACTGTTTCGAAACACAACGCTCGTGGAAGAATGGCCCGGAGGTTTCCGCTGCCGGAGCCGCTCGGGCGCAGTGTCAGCGCAGGGGCTCGGCCGTGAGCCCGGGGCACTTCCCGGAGCGCGGTGCCCTGCTCGGAGCCGGTCCCGCGAGGGCCGAGCTCGGGGCTGTGGGCGCGTCCCGGTGCCAGCAGCGGATGTAGAAACCCGAGCGGCCCGGGCCCGGCGGGGCAGCGAGCCCAGCCCGGGCCGGGCCGGGCGCGGTGCCGGG
>VZRQ01000459.1:58854-114244 GCA_013397975.1 Machaerirhynchus nigripectus
CCTCCATGATCTCGGCGGCCAGCAGCCCCTACCAGCCCACCACGGAGCCCGTCAGCCAGCGCCGCGGGCTGGGCGGCCTGCGCTGCGACCTGGACTACCTGCGGGGCACCTTGGGCAGGCTGAAGCTGGCCGAGGTGGTGAGTACCGCGGCGGGGAGCGGGGGTGCGAGCCGGGTGGCGGCCGGCAGCGGGGCCGGTCGGTGTGAGGGGCGGGCCCGGCCAGCGCCGTGCGGCGCTGCCGGGGGCTGCAGGAACGCGTTTCACCTCGGCCGTGTGCCCGCGGGTCACCGGCGTGCCGAACAAACCACGGCTGCAGGGCCGAGACATTACGGCAGGCAGCTTCTCGGTAGCAGCACCACACGTTCTGACCCTGTGCAGGGGCTTAGCGGTGGCCGGGGGCCCTCCCGGCCGTGCCGGGCTCCGCGGGTGCCCGGGTGGGACCCGCCCGGTGCCGGGTGCGCAGCGCGGGTGCCCGGGATCCGCCCGGAGCTCGCAGAGTCCTCGGTCGCCTGCGTGCCCGTAGCGGGCTGAAGTTCTCTTAAATTCACGGAGTAAAGGGAAAGAAACCCTTAAAAAAACCTCAAACGCCAAACACGTGAGGTTTTGTGTTGTGTAATTAAACGTGAGCTGTGTTCGTTCGTGTACTTTGGACACCTGACCTGTTCAGTTTGATGGAGCCCGTGCAAGGCTTGGACCACCCCAGCAGCGTAACACGTAATAAACACCAAAGCATTTCGGCAGTTTCTGTGGTGCTAGTGCTGATGTTTGCCTTCATCTGATCTGCTTTCCAAGTCACTATGATATATGTATTTTTCAAATCAACAAATGTGTTTTTCAAGATATTAGGAAAAGAGGTGTTTTATGAAAATGGCAATCACCTTGAAATAGATTTTGAAGTAATTTCTTACAGGGTACTGCAAATTCTTGTAGCTTAAAATAGACAAGTTCTTCGAGAAGTGTGATTCCAGAAACACTTTAATATTCCATATATATAACTTCGGCTTTTAAAACCACTGCTTGTTGGTATAAGGCAAAACTTGCACGTACAGGTTTCATGAAAAACACATTGGAAGTATCCTGGCTTCAGCTGCACACAAGTTTATAGAGGACTGTGGTGATGAATGTGTGACCATTTTTAATGAATGCCCAGTAAAATCCAGGGTTTGGAAGTGTGATTTGTTTTCTTCTCATCTGCTCAGCGTAGGGTAGGGTCTGTGCTCTGCAAGTGGTAGCAGTGAGCGTGTTAGCCCAGTAGTCAAACAACAGGGACCGGCAGTGTTTGTATTGCGTGTGTTCAGGACTGGAGCCAAAGGATCTGTCATCACTGTGCAACATCTACCTGTCTTCGAGCTGTTAAAAACTCTCCATGTGGTGGAAATCCTGGGGTGGTGCTGCCTGATGCACTGAAATAATCCGCCCTCGGGATTTTTGTTTCAGTTCCTACTGCAGATCCTTTCTGCAGTACACTAATAACTGTGGCAAGTCATGTTAAAAACTTGTCATTAAAATGAGTAATTGCTGATCGTAACGGAATCCTTTGTTATTAAATCTGTCTTGCTTGGAACAAATTCCAGAGATACATGGAGTACACCTGGTAAGTTTTTCAGTCATGTAAAGAAAGATGGGGGAGATCCACACTGCTGGAGTCAGAGAGGTTTCCTTGTCTCTGGACAAGGACACTGCTGCTCCCAGGACATCGCTGGGAAGATTTATACGTCCAGTGTCCTCAGAGGAACTGAGCCGTGTCTGTACCCTTTTCATAAGAATGATCCGAGCTATTGCATGTGGTTCCTGGGAGTGTATGAATCCAGAGGGGCAGCAGTTAAGGAGAAATTAAATTAGCTGGTGTAGGGTGGAAGGCTGTGCAGCACCTCAGCCTGGTTAGTTGTACTCAAAAAAACCTCCATCGCATTCGTGGTTAATGGAAGAGCAGACTACTGACATTTGCAAACCAATGGAAAACTGAGCAGTGTTGGAAAAGAAAGAAGAGAGAGCACATTCCACCGTGTACTTAGGTTGCTTATTTGCCAAGTATAATTATTTCAATTACAATATTCAGTAATACCTTTACAAAAATGAATTGAAATGTAACGAAGTCTGTAGCGTAGAACTCTACCTCTTAAAAACAAGAAGGAACTCCTGCCACACAAAAAAAAATTTACAAAAAGGAAAAAGGCAAGTAGTAGTTAAGATAAAAGTCTCTAAATGTCTTCTAGTAAAAAGAATGTTACAGGAAAGATTACAATGTGTGTGCTTCATTTAGCATCAGGATTTGTCTTAAAATACATTTGTGATTGGCAGGCAAAATAGCAGCTCAGGGCAAACATTGCTGCTTGTTCTAATCTTTGGTTGAAGGGCTTCCCACAAACTGGCCTGTGGTGCTGTGTGAAGGAAAACTGCTGCACTTCGTGGCTTGGATGGCCCTGCTTCCAAATGCCTGTTTTTGACTGTCAAAAGCAGAAGGAACAGGAAATGGGGAAAACCCCACGTCACGTGAAATAGGTGGAGGGCTCTGTAATTTGCTGTAGATTTATCTGTATAGATTCAAATAAAGGGCTTGTTGCAAGAGGGAAACCATTATATGACATTGTAGGCATATGGAGTAATTTACTTGCTTCTAGAGGGGACAATCGTTTTAACTAATTTATATTTCAAGAGAATATGCCCCAAAGTGCCCTTTGAAGGGACACCAACATACTGGGTTATGGCCATGTTTCATGTATAGTATTGTGCAGCTTATTGCTGAGCCTTATTTTGGTTTTTGCTAAGTTTAGATTTGGCTGCAGACTAGAAAACTGTACAATTTAAGGCTTGCAGCTCCTCTTTATGGCCAAGCTGAAGAGCTCCTAGTCCCTGGATCTGCGTGCCAGTGGTCAGTAACAGCAGTGTGAGGAGCAGTGAGGGAGTAAGGGAAAGGGCCCATGTGGAACAGGTTGGCATTGAACCCATTTGCCTGGTTTTGACAATGTTATTGTTAGGTGGGCAAGCTTTTCTGAGAGGAGTCTTTTGCCTGTATCTCAGTGTTCTGTTGAAATAGCTGTGTGTGTTTGTTGGGATCTGTGAGGAAACGTCTGCTGGGGATGCAGCTGTAGCCTCTTTACAGCAGCAGCTTGGAGGAAGGTGCAGAGTGTTGGACCACATCAGAAAAGGAGTGTTCAGGGCTGCTGGGGTGCCTGAGACACCTGAGGGTGTCACCAGACAGGTGGGAAGGGGCACAAAGGGAAATGGAAGGGGGCAGGACTTGAGGTAGCTTGGAGCTTTCATGTTTGGCTTGTGCCTTTTGGTTATGTTCTAATGAGACTTTGAACTCGAAAGGGAAGTCAGGGAGAAGCGAGTACACTTGTGTGCTAACCAAAGAAATGTTTTTCCTTTGGAGAAGTTGTCTCAGTTGACTTTCTGGCATTTAAATGGAGCAGTACCTTTTGTCTTGGAAGATGTGAGAGAGAAGTGGCTGTCCTTGGAGAGCAGAGCAGGAATGCTCTTTAGAGTTTATTCTCATTACTGTCTGGCGTGAACTTTTTTCTCATGCTTTTGAGGGCTTTAATACTTCCCATTGAGACTATTGTACAATAATGAAATGGATATCACTGGAAAACTTTGCTATGGATGTCCTCAGATGATTGGTTTTATTTCATTACTTTCTCCCCATTCCCTTGAATTTCCTAAGGACAGTCTCTCCTTTTCCTGAGTGTGCTTGCTGAAGAGAGGTGTTTACTGTGTGAGGAGTCAGGAGGGGCCCATTCTGTCATCCAAAGGAGATGGGCTGGTTAGCAGGTACCACCTCTTTGCTGGAAGTAGTTTCATTTTAGATGAAACTGTCTGCCTTTTTTTACCCCTCTTCATTTAAGTTTTCTCTTCAGCTTTTCAAAATACATTATTATTACTTTTCCTTGATTATTATAATTCTGCACCTCCAAGGATCATACTGTCATTAAAGCTGGGCATAGACATATTTCCTACTGAAATTCCCATGGCCAGGTGTGGCTGCCCATTGTCTGCTGCTCAGTTTTTCTGGGAGTGTACTCCAGGTGGGCTGTTCATCAGGCTTTAAGGAAGGGAAAACTAGGCAGGATCCAGTTGGGAACCCTGTTGGTTCTCACCAGAATCCTGCCAGGTTTGCACAGGCACTTGATTTAAAGTAACATGTATCACCTTTAACAGCTGGGCCAGCTGGGCCTGGTCAGTTCTTGTGACACTGGCAGCAGTTAGGAATGGTTGAACTGGAGCAGTGGGATCACAGAGCAACCTTTCAAGAGGCAGAAACCCCTTAGCATGTGCTGGCTGAGAGAGGGTGGATGGCATTTGTGGTGGTTGATGATGGCTTCTGTGGCTCAGACAGCCCTAGACTTTCTTCTCCTCATGTGTTTGTTCCAAATGCTACAAAAATCCATCAGAGATTCCTTTTAAAGAAGATAATCCTTCTGCTTGGGAGGTCTCCGAGCTGCAAGATGCTGATGAATGCACTGGGAAGTATCACTCCGTGCTTGCTCTCGTCTTCTTGTCTGTAGCATTTGATATGGCCCATCAGGGGAGGCAGCGTTTTGAGCTAAATGAAATCTGGTGGGAATAGCAGTTCAGATGTTCACAATTTTCGGAATAAAAAGTTCCATCTTCATTGGTGGAGAGTTGCTGAACATTGAAAAAAAGTTGTTTTGTGGCTTATTGTCATTATACATTTCCAGATTCAGAAATGGGTTGCCGAGGCCAGGGCTGCAGTGGAACTCTTTGCTGTCAGGTTCTATTGCAATGAAGAAAACAAAATTCGAAAGCCAGGAATACATGCCTACATGAGTAATAAGACTATTGAGAATTCTCATTGTTAATTATATTAGAAAATTAGAGTAATAACATTTATGTTCCAAGGAATAAGCTAATTGCTGACAGAATCTGGTTGAAAGCTATTCTGAGGTGTTCAGTAATCTCATATTTAGTTACTGCTGCCTTCAGGCCAGCATCTCAGCTGGAGGGGAGGGTTAGATGGAGCCCCAGCCTCCCACCTGTGTGTGATGTGTCACATTTTAGGGCATGTCTGACTTGCCTGCTCCTTTGCCCCTGCAGTGCTCTGGGTGTGAATCTGGACTGGAAGTGGGTGGCTGGAGCAGGGAGCCAGATGCTTCACAGGCAGCTGCCCTCTGTAAGTCAGAGAAGTTACCAGGGGGCCACTGGATCAGTGTGAGTTAAGGGAGATTACTCCTTTGGAGATTACTCCAATGCTTTTGCATTGGTTGTTGTGAAGTTTGGTTTTCTGTCAGTGGGGTGTTAATTCAGTTCCAGGGAGTCAGTAGAGGGCAGTGGGTGATGTTCTGAGCACAGGAAGGTCACAGCAGTCAGGCCCAGTCCTGGTGGGAAGCACTTGGTGCACTTGGTGAAGAGCAGAGCACTGTGGGAGACACCCAAGCCTCAGAGGGAACTTTGGGTCCCAGGCAGCCCTGTACCTCCCTTTTTTATTCATAGGTGATGGTTTCACCTTAAGGTTTAATTCTGTTCATTTATTCTGCACTTTGGAGGGATAGAAGCCCTCCTCCTTTTCATTGTGGATTTAGTTTGAGCAAGTTGTAGCTCTTTGTTCCTGAGTTAATATTGCCACTTGCCATAACTCCTCCTTACCCCTCCTGCCCTCAGCCAGCCCTGCTCTTGCTGCACAAGGCAGGACAGAATGGTTGGGACTGTGCAGGACAAGGGGCTCTCTGCTCTGGGGCCGTCTGGCTGCCCTCCCCTGCCCCGTGTGCTGGAGGGGGTGGGTTCTCAGCAGCCACAACCTGAGCAGGGGTGACCTTTGGGCTGTGTCCCACCACTCTGTGCAATGTCACTTTTCCAGCCACTTCTCCTTGTTCATCCTGGGATCACATTGGCAGTTAAGAGTCATTCTGTGATGAACTGCATCGTCCACCTTTTATTCTCTTATACTCTCCAAACCATGAATGTGTGTTATTGTGAGAAATCACTGTGATTTTTTTGTGTCATGTGCTGAGCTTTGATTTTCAGTGGCATTTGTAGCTGCCTGTTCAGAAGATGTTGAGTATCACAGCAGATACTGGTGATCTTTGGCATTTGGTCTTGGAAAAGACCAATGTTGTAATATCATATCGAGAGGATCAAATTTGTAATGCACAAATGTGCTTAGAAATCCTCTTCAGGTGTCTCTTCAGTGCCTCTGAAACTCTTGATTTTTCTTCAAAAAGATTTCTCTTTAAAGGTTGTGGATGTGCATTGCTGTGTGGTGATATTTTTATCCTAACATTTACTGTGGAAGAATAATGAGATAAGTCTGCTCAGCTCTGCTTTTTATTGTTTCTGTGTACAACTAAAGAAATGACTGTGGCTGTCTTCCCACAGAAAGGTGAAGCGGTTTTGGTTTCTTTCATGGTGTCTCTTAACTACCATCTGGCCATGGAATCACATCCTACTGCCAGTAAACTCCAAATGCCTGTTAATATTTTCTCTCTTAAGATGGTGGATAGTTTTAAAATCCTGATTACAGAAGAAATTCCTATAATGTCTGTACCAAGTATGTTGTATTTTTTTCCCTTCCATTATGAACCAGTGCAGTAGTAATGGAAGCACTACACTAATGTAGTTCTCATGGTATTAATAATTGGAAAGCTACCTTTATTTCTTGTAATCCTTCTAGTAATGTCTTTTGTTGATGAGGCTCCCCAGTGATTTAATTATCATCTTGAGATAAGAGGATGAGGACTAGAAATTTAAGAGGCTGTGTTTTTCTTGTAACATAATCAGTAGAGGAGGAATCTGTTACTTTTGGTGAGAAGTAGTGCATTGTTTGGTCAAATCAACTGGCACACTTTTCAGTAGCCATCATCATCCTGTGCTCAAAATTGCATTTCATCAAAATCTGCCTTGCTTCTGGACCTCAGCAAATAATTTTGTACTGAAACTTTGCATACAAAGAAAACTAAATGCACAATGAAGAGACATCTTAACAATGGGTCAGCTGCTGTAGTGCTAAAGTCGCCACTTATTAGAGCTGCAATAAAAAAATACATTCTTATTTTAAAAAAAGAAAAGTCACCTAATTCTCAGATGATTTGTGTAGTTGCTTCCAAAACATGGGAGTAATGTTTAGGTTTCTCTGGAACTTGTACCATCAACTCCAGATACGGGAGGAGGGAAGCAAAAGCTGGATAACACCAGCCTGATGTAGAATAGGTGTAAGAACATACAACCATGAGTAGAGAAAAGATGGGTCAGAAATATTGCTGGCAATGGGCAGAGAGGTCCTAGAGCTGGTGTAGCTCTCGCCCAAAGTGAGAGGGCCACTCGCAGTCCTCAGTGTGGGTTCATGTGAGCAGAGTATCCTCTGATGTTTAATCACACCGTGTGCAAATTAATCTGGGAACTATAACTCAGAGTATTGGATTCCTGACTGTGGTATTTAATGAACTGTAATTAAGGCTCTAGTGTTTAATGCCTTAGCTTGTGGAAGAATACGATGCGTTTTTACCCAGACAAGTGTTCCAGCATCCAGTTAAACTTCTTTTAATATGTAACTTGATATTCAGGTGGTGATGCTTGACACATCTTTAAATTTTCTTTAGCTTGTATGTATGTTCCCAAACATACATGCAAGTTGTTCAGGCTGCGAGTGAGCTGAACTGGTTGGGAGTGTTTTCTTGATTCAGGATAGCCTGAAAGCCCAGCAGCCAGTGCCAGTGAGCAGGGACACGTCCTGTGCTGTGTCTGAGTTGCTCTAGGTGCTGCTTCTGCTGTGACTTCCACTGAAGCTAACCCGGGGTATTTTCAAATACTGTAAATCTGCCAGTGATCCAGCACTACTCAAAACAGGTCTGGCAATTTTTTTCCAAATTATTTTATGAATCGAGTACAACCATTTCCATATTAGGAATTTTCTGTACTTTTGTACATTTTTAAACTGAAATGCTCGTGGCAAGGAAGCAACGAGCAGGGTTGCGAATATTATGAAATGCTTAGGTTCTCCAAGTCTTTAACAATCTGTAGTAACTTCTGTCTCAGGAAATTATTTTCATGCTGGAAACCGATACTGCCACTTGAATGTTGTGAATAGATTAATTACTTGTTTGATCATACGCTCTTCTGAAACAAACTAATTGTTGCCTTTAATGCTTAGAAACCTTTTAGCTAATGTGGACAGAACCTTTTATTACATAGAGTGATATTTAAATTAGAGATGATGTTGTAGTTAGTGCCATTTTACAGTCACTTTGGGAGCCCAGTCGCAGGCTGGGCCGCAGCCCCTGGCGCGCGGGTGGTGCCGGGAGGTGAGGGCAGCGCTGCAGGGCTCTGTGCTGCTCGCAGCACTTCGCAGGGTGCAGGCCGAGGCTGCTGCAGGCTGGGCACAGCTGCTCTCCTTTATAAAATCCCGGGGCCTGGCTCTGCAGTTATGCAATGGCATCTGGGGGCTCTCTGCTGTTTTGGTGCAGTTACTCCTGCATCCCTCTTGGCAGCCGGTCTGACCAGCACGGAGGCTCCACGCGTTCCCCAGTGCAGCTGGCAGTGCTCTGCATGTCCTGGCCTCCATCTCTTGTTTTAATGTTCTCTTGCACCAGGATGTCTAGACTCTTTTTGCCTTTTAAGGCATGGCATCTAAGGGGGCCTTCGGGTTACAGTCTTGGGAACGTTGGGATTGCAAGGACATATTGCACCATTTCCTTTAAACAAAAACCCAAAAAGCTTCAATGGATTCCGTAGGACTGCTTTAAGTTCTTGACTGTTTTCTCATTAAAATTCCTTTCTTGTTTTAGTATCTGTGGGATGTTTGATGTTTACTCGTAATTGGGATTAAATGGGTTTTTAAGGGATACAGACTGATTCTGATAGTGATAAAATAGAACTTTCACTTTTTAAAATAGCCAGTCAGGCTAGTTAAACTAGAGGCTGTGCAGAGCAAATACTTGACAAATTTTATGATTATACCTTTACTTCTAAAAACTAATAAATTAATTAATTTATCTGTTTGTTACCAGATTTACAATACTGTGTTTTAATATTGTTTTGACTAGCCAGGTTTCCAGCACAGGCTGGCCTGTGAACATGGATGGGAACATGAAGCCTGTTCAGCAGTGTTGATTTTTCCATTTTTTAAAAGCTGAATAGAGAATTCTCATAAGTGAAGCAATTGCTTTTTTTTTTTTACTTTATTTAAAAATCATGCAAATATGACCTCAGTAATGTGCTGTATTCCAGCAGACTGTGTGCGTGTGTGCACCTCACAGAACACGTGTGTGCAGCCCCAAGACAAGAGCAGGGCGGTTATATCTTCCCATTTTGTGTAAATAGCAAATATATGATAAGCTCTGTGTTCTCACAGCTTGACTTAATGGAAAATGCCAGGAAGTGGACTGGAGAGGACACCTCACCCTTGCTGGGACGCTGGGGAGGAAAGGTGGATGCTGTACTGAGAGGTACTTCCTGAGCATCCCACACAGGTGGTACTAACAACTCATCGATGCTGATATGAAATGCTGACTTTATTGACTTCAGTGACACTAACTATTAAATTATCTGTAAGACTGACAGGAATTGGCAGTGATTTTTAAGGAAGGTATTTATTTCCCTGCTTTGGTGCCTGAAAGTGAGGGTAGCTAACATTCAGGTTATTAAATGAGGTTGGCTAACTGAGCAGTTAAGCTGGATTTAGTCTCCATTTTGTTACCTGTAGGCAGTTTTTGCTCTGTGTTGCTATTGTGGTAAAGCCTGCATGAGTAGGACTACAGCAGCAAATGGGACTAATGGGAAAATATTTTATTCTTCCTTCTGCCCCCACTATTTGCAGCTGGCAGTGACTGAGGAAGATGCAGATGACTCAATGCATACAAAATTACATTGTGTGGCACCAAAGGAATGCATGATGGTTTCTTTGACCTATTTTTGCCTGTCTTGCTGAAGAACATGATATGCAAATGCGGTCAGATTGTGATAAAATTGGACTTGAAGAAACCTAGTTGGGTAGTCCTGCTGTTTAAGAATTTCCACTCAGTGTTGTGAGAGTGCTTTAATTATGGTTTTTATCAGCACCCTGGAGCCCTGTTCTGAGGTCTGGCCACACTGCAGTGGTTTGTGTGCAGAGTTCCCTGGGCTGGTGGCCTGTCCCTCTCTGCTCCTCTGGGGCAGGCAGGGGGACACTGAGGCTTCTTGAGAGAATTTTACTGTCTGACCTTGGTGAGCTGCAGCTGCCTCTGAGGAACCTGCCCTGTCTGGCACCAGGGAGCATCGTTAAACAGACCACCTTGTGGTGCTTGGGAATTAGAGATGGCTGTAAAAAACCGTGCCTGCAGACACTGCCAGACTGAGCATGAGACAATGAATGGGAAATTAAGCCTCAAGTATCAGGATATGGTGAAAAAGGGGTGAAGAACCATCTTCCTGTCGTTTTCCTGTTCGATGACACTCACTGTAGCCATTGGCACAATTCATGTACTGTAGATAAAAAATAAACCTTTCCATTTGTGAATTGTTCACTTCACTGGGTTGTTCAGGAATGAAGTGCTTAATCCTGAATATGAATGGGCAAGTTAGAAATACCATACTCTGTGTTGGGATTTTGTTCATTATTGTCTTAAAGAACCTGTTGCTTATGAAAATATTTTGATTTATGCTGCACAGGAATTGTAGTTTCTGGGGACTGGAGGCACAGGCTCCTGTGGAGAAGAATTGGTGGGACAAACCAGTTATGTTCTGCATGTTCTGTTTGCCTTTGTTTAAAGCATAGCTCTCTGTGTGGTCTTCAAATGAACCTTCCTGTAGGATGGGGTTGCTAAAAAACTGTTGGTGGGCTTTTGTTTACAGGACAGGTGGCACCCTACATTCATTCTTGTCTAATCTGGAAGGTTTGTTTGAATCTCATTCAGATTTCAGTGAGGAAATGTCACATGCCTAAAACAAATACCTCCTTGCGATGTGCCTTGGCTTCAGATTCCGCTCAGTGGTTCTTCCGTTCATCTGCTTGTTGGATAAAACTGAAAATACATCTAAATCAGACTTTTTTAGGGGGGGCTTCATGGTTTGTGTTTTCTTAGGAAGAACTATGTTTGTTTTAGCTGTCAAAACCTACCATGTATTTAATGGTACTTGAAGTGGAATTGGTTTTGCATTTATCTAGCAGATAAGAATGTTTGTTGTATAAGTGTGTCCAAGCAATAACAAAACTCTGTACTAATGCAGTTAGCAGGAAATAAGTCACCACATCATGTCTGCAGATAATTTTTGTTCTAGATTCTGTGATTAAATTCATTTTTTAAATTGATGCATTTCTGTTATAGCCAGTTGAGAGTCTCTTCTGTTCACTTAGTACAGTTCATTATTTTTTTTAGAATAAGCATTAGTTTTGATGTCATAAATGTTTCAAAACAAATATCATTTTGCTGTTAATTTTGAGTGTTGATTACCCTCACTCTAAAATATGACCCTTTCTCCTAAGACACCATGAAAATGTTTCAGGCCTCAGCAATATGTTCTGTATTTAGAATTGGTCTTTTGCCTAAATTGAGACGGGGGAATCTGCAGTAGCTGAATCTTAGGATTATAGAAAACTTCTGGAGGTGGCAGAAGATCAGCTGGTTTAGTAAAGATTCCACAATATTTAATGCACCGAAGTTTTGCCACATTACAGCCAAAAGTGAACTAATAAATAATGAAAGCTTTGCAGCTCCATGTAAAACACTAGAGGTGCAGTGATGATCTGAAAGTCATGTTTTGTGCAGTTACTTCTATCACCACCACCAAGACCAGATCAGAAGTGAATTGGGAGGCCTGGTTGGATTTCTCTGGGTTTGTTTGATTGTATTTGTGCCATTAGAGAACAATTTAGTTTATCCAGGGTGCTGAATCACTGGTTGTGCTTAAGCCTCACTCTCTGGTAAGCATTGTTTTCCTAAACTTTCTATCTTGCAGAGAAAGTTTAATGTTCCTTTGTGATTTAAGGCCCCTTGCAGCCTCTTACCAGAGTTAATAACACTTTTAATGTAGCCTCAAGGATGCAGACCAGGAGCAGGCGGGAAATCAGGCATTTTTTGCTTAGGGTAAAAGATGGTTTCCTGCTGGAGGAGCAGGGCTGTGTTTGAGCCATATGATCCCAAATATTCATATCTGTGCCAGCTGTTTTAGATGTGGGAAGTGCATGTGCTTTGCAAGGAATGAGACCCACTTCATTTCATGCATAAAGTTGGGGCTGCTGGGCCAAGTAAATGAGAACAATAAATCTAGATTTTAATTCAGGAAAGTTCAATGTCTTCAGATACTTTAAGTGGTATAAAAGCAATATATTTCTTCCCTATTTTGTGCATGTGTATTCTGCTGTACCATTAATTTAAACAGTCTGGAGGTAAAAATGTCTTGCTAGTGTGACATTCTTACGAAAATTCTGTGGGTATTTTTCAGGCAGGAAAAATGCTGACCATTTTGTGGTTTTTTGGAAATCATGCGTAATTATGTCATTTAACCACACAATAAGGCTTTCTGTGGTAATGTTTTAGATAAACAGGAAAACTAATTTTTTACTTTTTTTCATTACAAAGCTCTTTTTTTTAACTTTTAGTGCAATGTTCTTCGATTATTTTCTTCAAAAAAATAACGCAATGTATTCTGACAGGAAAAATACACCATTAGCAACCTCCTAAAAGTTCTTTTTCAGCGTTGGTGCCTGTCACAGCACATTTTCTCCATTTTGGGGAAATACTGTGTTTTATGTCTGATGTGCCTGTGTTGCCAAGAAAGTGATGTAAATATGAGCCATTTACATAGCCCCGAGGCAGATGATTTCTTCATTAAGGGCCCTTCTCCAGGGGAATTTGCAGGAAAGTTGAGATGAGTACAATAATGGTAGGAGGCTGATGTGGCTAACTCCAAGGACACTGGATCCCAGAGCAGAGGCTGTCTTTTGGGAATTCCATGGCCCTGAGTCGTGGGGACTTCATGGAGCTGCTCTGGGGGCTCAGTGCTGTTCAGGGCTGGAGTTACCTCGGCAGTGCTGTAACCCCAAGCAGTAACACTGGCTGACAGCTTGCCAGTGTAGTCAGGGCTAAAAGCACAAAATGGCATTATTGGGAAGTGCATCTCATACTTAATCCTGTGCTTGGGGCTTTTTCCTCCTGCCTGTGTGGTGTGGGGGTGGGAGATGGGGGATGGAGGGCAGGGGATGCTCTGTCACAGCCCTGGAGCTGCACTGCACACTCTGGCAGAGCCAGACCTTTCCTCAGCTTACCCCGAGCTTACCTCATTCTTTCTGAGCCTGCTTTGTGGACCAGATTCTTGCCAGGAAAAGCTGATATTGGGGGTAGCCTCGGGTACCTCTGCATGGACCTGAGCATCCAGAATTAGCTGATGTTTCCATCATGACAAAGTTGCATTTTAAGGCAATATTCACTGTACTTACTTCAAGAAGAGTGGAAGTAGATGAGAAACCAAAAGCAACTGTTAAAAATGAGAAAGTAAGTAATAAAAGGGCTATACAAATTTTAGGGTGGTGGAGGAATTAGTGGAATAGAAAACTCTCCAAAGTCCTTGGTGCAGAGAAAAACAGATGAAAAGGTTTGTTTTGTCCATCAGAGAAAACTTTCTTGCCTCAGCCTGAGAAAGCTGTAGCTGTGTTGTTTGTGGGAGAGAGCAGTAATTAATATAAAAGGAGATTTCCACCACATTCAACTTCTCATTTTTCCGTGGTAAACCAGCCTTGAAACTTCTGCTTGTGGAAAAACTTGTCCAATCTCATCACCCTGAACTATGAAAAGATGTGTGATTTGAAAGTGGGGGTTGCCTCCTGTGTTTGGACAAATGTCAGGGTGTATTTTGTTGGTTAGGACCTGTGGTCTGATATGATGCTGGTCCTGGTTTTCTGGGGTTTTTTAGCTAGTCTTGGAACTGCAGTCGTGGGAGGCAGAAGCAGGATCCTGGATCCTGGTTTTTGAGTGTTACAAAGCAAGGACTGAGCTTTAGCAGCTGGGGAGTTGGGGTTTTTCTCTGTAGCTTTGTGTCTCAGTCACCTGGAGCAGTGCAGACCTGGATGGAGCATGGAGGCTTCCCAGGAGGGCTGGAGGGTCTCGATCCTTGTTCCTCTTCCAGGAGAGTGTGTGCGGTCACCATGGAAAGGCAAGGCACCGGTTTTATCTGGGATGTGAGCTGCGGCAGGGGGAGGAGCGAAGGAAGTTCTGGAGAAGGGACAGTCTGCAGTGGGACACTCCAGGGCACCTCGCTCTGCTGTGTGGCTGTGCCAGTCAAGGGGTGTCCTGTGTTAATTCACTGCCTCAGCTATGTACACTGTCTCAAAAATTATTTATTTCATAAATTCAAAAATGCAGGGAAAATGAATGTTAGCACATAGTTGGGTTTTTTTTAATGAATCTTATCAATGGATGAGCTGCAGCCTTTGAGAATCTGCTCTGGCTCACGTGACAGCATTTGCACAACACTTTTAAGCTCTCTGAGTAACTCATGGGTTTGTGGAATCAACCCCGTGTATTTCACTTTCATTTCATGTGACCTGAGTAGTTTGCTTTTTTATTGAAAACAAAGTCAGATTCCTCTGTGAGTGAAGGGCCAGTGAAAGTGATACTAAGTATGTTTTTATAGAAGTTTCATGTAACTTGTAGTTAATCAGAAGGATGCTTCTGGCAAGTTCATAAATGTGTAGGAGGACAAGATTATCCTGATGTTTTAGAAAGAGTATATTTTGTATTGAGGACTGACATTTCCATTGTGATTAGAAAAAGGGAAGTTTCTGTGGGAGGTTAGCTTTTTTCTGATGTAGTGATTAACGTGGATTTCATTTTTTGTCATGGCTTTGCTGTGGGACAGTCATGGCAGATAGCAGGAGGGTATTTTCTGTAGCACTGGCAGGATGGAGTCTTTGAGAAGGGGGACATACATGTCTATTCCAAGAAAAATAGTAACACATTTAGTTGGAATCTGATTTGAAGTACCAAAGAGTTAGAAATAAATTGTGTGTATGGGAGTGTTGTCCTTTTCCTGTCTCCCTCCATCAGATAATTGAGGTTTTCTCCCAGCTGTCTGAAGAATTTATCAACAGGCTTGGGCTGCCACACACCAGGCCCCTGCACACTGCTGCTGCTGCACGTCCTAAACTGGTGGCACATCTTTAATTGCATTGGAAGTGGTTTGAGTTCAGTCAGGCCTAAGTGTACACAACTAACACTTCTTTTCTTACAAGAGTGTGTCACAGGTAAATGCATTTCATAGTTTCTTAAGGGATAAAATGAAATCTAAATGTAGAGTTGCTCTGGAGTTTATTGATTCTGAGCTTGGGAATATGTAAATAATGCAGGATTATTTGAGCTCATTGCTCCAAGTGCCTCTTCAGTACATAGTTAATTTCTAATGCTGCACGCGGGAAACTCTTTGGGCTCTTTTGAGCTTTGCCAGCCAAGATGGGTGTGTTAGCCTTGAAGAAGCAATGCTGCCTGGTGTAGAGAAGAGTCAGTGTAAAAGTTTATCAGCAAAACACCAGAGTTGCTGCCCAGCCCAGCAAGTGATGTGCCAGAGATTTTGGCTCCTTCAGCCAGAGCCTGGTGGCACAATTTGGACTTGTTTGTGTTTTGAGAAAATGAACCTAATATTTGGGGCTTGTACTACAGTATTTCTAGAGAACACTGCAGAACCATTTATTTTAAAAGAAAAAAAATTACAAGTGTCATAATATATTAAAAATAGTGGCAAGAAAAATAGAAACTTAATTATATTGGAAAATCCAGAAATAAAAATTTTGCTGACTAACATTTAGCATTAATGTGACGTTGATCCTTCTTGAAAGAGCAAAGATTGGTTTTTAAAGCTTTTGTTTTTTTTGATTGCATTTAGTGCCATCTTCAGTTTTGAGGCTTGTGTTTACAGAGAAGATGAACTTCATTACATGCTAAGACATTAGAATGAGACTGTGTCTGGGCAGTAATGTTTTTTGGTATGTGTCATTGCTGAAATTGTAGTTTGACTTTGATTCTGTTTTAATGCTGAATATTCCATTTCATGCATGATCTTTCCTTCTGAAGCTATTCAATGTCAAAGATAAAATCTGAAGTGTTTAATCACTGGGTATCCATTGAGAATTTGTTTGATGTGAATTGGCCTTCTCTGTTAGCTGACAAAAATTGGCGTGGCATGTGCTCTCTTTAATGAACATGTGCTAAGTGAACTGTGAGAGGCTTTCCAGCCAAGTGTGAGGTTTTTTATTAGTTTTGCTGAGTTTTAATCAGTTTTCAAACTCATATTTTCTACTGTATTCTGAAGTACCTGGCAAATGAACATGATGGGTATTGTCCTTTTCTTAGAATTACTGCTCGTGTTAGCGGCAAAAATGGTGACTTCTTTCAAAATCCTTTTTCTTCATTTTGCAAGTTTTGTTGTGGGAGGGAAAGACAAACCAATGGGTGAAGCATAAAAAGTGCTTGAAGGAAGTGTATCTGCAGAACAGTGAAATTGGCAAGGAAGGATTTAGCAGAAATTGTTTTTTATTATGGCTTCTGTCAATCTTTTCAACTTATGTTTGTGCAAAACATTCGGATTGTTGAATATTTGGCTCTAAGGAAAGTATTTCCCTTAGTTCCTCATCCTCAGATTGGAGCGCTTTCTGCAGCCTTGTTAGACTTTTGTGGCACTGCAAGAAGAGAATTCTTTCTAAAAAATGTCAGTGGGTGGATGGGGTTGGTTGTCCTGAAAACCAAAGCAAAACACTCTTAAGGCCTTCCTTGCTTGTCATGGAAAATGCAGAAACCCAAAAAAACCCGACAAAAACCCCCAAACCATCCGTGCAAGTGCTTCTCTTCGGCCAGCTGTGTGTGAGGAGGAACCGTCCCGCCCGTGGGCGCGGTGGGAGCGCGGTGTGCCCGCGGTGTGTCAGCGGTGCCACTGTGGTGGCAGCTGTCCCTGCTGCAGGGTACTGGGCTCTGGCCTTGATACGCTTTAGTTTTGTCCCCCGGGCAGGCTGTACTTTAAAGTACAGCGAGTGTCAGTGTTTTATCCTAAATGGTGAATTCAGCTCTTGCCAGAGCCCACACGTGTTAAACTCTTCCAAGAGTTAACTTCTGAGTTTAGTGTGACCTGTCATTATCCCATGTTTGTGTTTGCAGCACCAGGAGATTTTCCTTCATCTCTTAGCTGCTTGTTTTATTGTCCTATAAGGGAAGGATAAAGTATGTTTTTATATGAAATATCGTGTTCTGATGATGATAAATGTAAAAAAGGCAAGCATTTTTGGAGGCTAGTAGAAATCCTGAATCTATTCTATTTTGAATTAACTTAGATCTCAGTTGGTAGTGAATTTAAAGTAATAATCTTTATTGAAATGTCTCTCACAATCACAGAACATTAATACCATGTAATTGTGCTTGAGATTGACCCAGTAGACAAATGCATTCCATCTTCTAGTTTTGGAATAGTGTATCATGAGTGAAAAATGAAATAAAATGTTTGCGGTGCTGTTTGCACGTTAAGCCAGTGGCCTGTGGGGGTTTCATGATTTTTGGGGTGTCTTGGTCATTTTGATGGCAGAATCCTTGTAATGTTGCTAAAGTGTTCTTTGTTGAACGGGACAAATCCAGAAAATCTTACATTAATTTGCTTTTGTTTTTGCTCCTTAGACAGTGCCCTGTTGTAAACTAAAATCACACATTCCTGAGTGTAAACCGATCATGTTCCCAATGGAAATTTCAGGAATACTTGTGGCTACTTTCAAAATGTGGAAATCTATTTATTTTTTTTTCCACTTGTTTTTCTTCCCAGCTTTTGGCACTGACTGCGTTCATCTGCATAGAGACCATCATGGAATGCTCCCCTTGCGAAGGCCTTTATTTCTTTGAGTTTGTGAGCTGCAGTGCACTGGTGGTTACCGGAGCTCTCCTGCTTTTGTTCAGTCTGAACCTTCACACAAGAATACCCCAGATCAACTGGAATCTTACTGTAAGTTCATGAGAATTCTCACTTTGTTAAAAATAGCTACAGATCTGGTTAAGTTTGTTCTTAGGACTTGGCTTTCTCCTGTTAATATTGTGTATGAGTGTTCTTTATGCTGAGTAAGGTATACATTTTATTTTTATTCATTTTGAATGCTTACAGCAGAATGTAGCTGTGAAATGTCGCAAGATTAAACCACACCAAATAGAACTAAAATTGTGTTCTGGTAGATTGTCTTTGGGAGGACAAACTTCCTTCTAATGCCAGCAATTACGTTTTGTGGATGAAGTGGATAAAAATGCAGCCTGCAGTTATTTGACTTTGACAGATGCTGTATTTACAGTAGCCCATTGTTCTCTCTTAACCTGGGGGTTTTCTATATTAGGACAAATTTGCTACCTATATTTTCTTACACAGACTAATGCAATCATTGGGCAGTAGTGTAGAGAATTGTTTTCTGTGAAAATCAGGTGTTTTGTATTGCCTACACATAACTGTTAAACATTGACTGTCAATGCTTAATGTGTTCTCAGATAGGAGGAGGTTTAGGAAGAGAACTGCTGGCAGTGCACATTCCTTTTGTACAAGTCTCTATTTTCATGCTGTATTATGAGTTAAACTTTCAGATTGGGTTGCATAAACACAGGTCACAAAATCAACATGTTAAGTCACTTTAGCAGAAGATCTGTCAGCTTCAAGGACAATATTTATACCAACTTCTTTGGACAGTACAGACACAATTGTGCCAGTGATCTGTTTTATGTTATAAAGTAATTTTGCAAGTACCGTTGGAGTCCCAGAGGTTTTTAGGCTTCTGTGTGATTTTTTAAAAAAGTAGTTTAAAACGTAATTTATTAATGTTGCAATTTGCTTAGTTTCTAAGCCTAAATGGCGTGTCTAAATTGAGACTGGAACGTGAAATTAATTGATCCTTTCTACCCTGGGGCTGCATAATCTATTGATGAACTCCTTCTAAGAGCACTTGGTAGATAGGTTAGGTGTTCTTTGAGCTGTGGCTGGTAAACTGTACAGCAATTATCCCTCTCAAGCAGCATCAATTGTCTCTGCATAGCACCTGTTAGGAGATTTTTTGGGGAAGGCGGGGTTAAAAATCCAATCAGTTGTGCTTTGGGGTTTGGTTTGGTTTTGTTTTGTTTTATAAAGGTATTTTGGTTTTTGAGCAGTGGTCACGCTCTGAACCCCCTGCCTAAACAGCATTGGAGCAACATGAGCAGGTTGGAGATCAAACCAAAGGGCACCTGGAGTACACTGCAAATGCTTTGCTTTAGTTCATATTGCCAGATCCAGAGGGAGAAGGAATTTGCCATGATCTCCCAAGTCTCACTCTGATAGTTGTGTACTGAAGATGAAATGCCTCTTCCATCCTTACACCAGAGTTCCCCAGAAGTGAGAAGGGAACTCGCAGCTCATGTCTTCCATGAACTGATGAGTCCATCCTTGTTTCTGGTATTTCTTATAGATTTCATCAATCTGATTATATTTGATTTTTATTTATGATTATTTGATTTTAGCAAACAGGTGGGACTGTTCCTCTGACAGGAGTGAGGGAGTACCTTCTTTAATTCAGAGTGCTTGGGACCATTCTGTGATTCTACAGCTGTTCCTGCTCCTGCAAGTACAGAGTGGGAGACCAAAGGCTGCTGATAAAACACCTGTGAGACATTACTTTGGCCAAGTTAGTAGGAAATTTAAGAATGTAGGGTTCTGCCTGGTTTTTTTTGTTTCTTTTGCTTATTCTGGCATTTTATTCCTTACAATTTAAATGTATGTTCATATATTATTTGCCTCTTTCAATATTTATTACTTTCCTGTGTTTTGGTGGTTATTTTTATACTTTTGCAGCCTCTGTATCTGACCCAGTTACTACAGGAGTTGCTTTCTGAAAAACCATCTTTCACATCCCTGAGTGCTTTAGGAGGAAGTCACTCCTGCTTATGTATAAATTCATCAAGATACGCGCTTAAAAAAATATATGTGACTTTATAATGCATATTTCCCTTATGGAAAGTCTCAAACATTGCTTTTAGAAGCTGTGTGAGAGGAAGAGACTGTTGCAGTGCTTGAAGGAATTTAATCTGCTTAAATTTAGGAAGAAAGCTTTCTTTAAAAACAGCACTTCTTCCTAGGAACCACTGAAACCATTTGCTTTCAAATGATCCTGTGTATTAGAAAGTACCTGGTCATCGACTGCTATTGTCCAACACAGGATTATTTCCTTCAAAAGTTTATTAAAATTAGAATTCTTTCCAGTGTGTTGTGGATACTGGCAGAAGTCCCCTGTCTGTGGCTGGAATGAAAATGTGGATCAGTATAGACTAGGATCTAACAGATATGCAAAGTTGCTAATTTTTAAAAAAATACGTATTTCAGCCATTTGGGGAAAAGAGATTTGTTTTGATCCTAATTAGAGACTTGCCAGTCATTTTCATATTTTCCTGAGGTAAACGTGCAAGAAACATGGAGCTGGTGAGGGCAGAAAAGAGCCTTGTCTGGGTGTGCTGGAGAGAGGCGGGTTTGTTCCAGCAAGATGAAAGAACAGTCACTTGTCTGTGTTATGCAGCACTATCAATATTATGCAAAAATGCAAAAGCTGGGGAACCTGTCAGTGGAAATTTCCATTTCCTTTATGCCTCACAGCTCAAAGGGAGCCCATTCTGGAGGGAGACAGGAGTGGCCCAGGGGAATGGGGAGCGCAGCAGCTCCTGCTCCACCAGGAGCTTGGACACGTTTGCTTTCAGAGAGAACTAATGAATTTTGCTGTAGTCTTGTCTTTGCTTAAATTATCCTTTTGTTGTTCTTCTAGAATTCATGATTTGGATCTCATGTGATGTGCAGGGAGAGCTGAAGGTCTGGTAGCCAAGGGGCGAGTGTGAGCTGGCCCTGCAGGAGCAGGGCTGGGCAGGAAAGGTGCCAGAGTCCCGGGGGTGTGGTGTGACTGGGATCCTCTCTCCGTCTCAGGGAGACACCTCAGTGCTGCCAGAGAGATGGGAACACTGCAGTTTGGCAGTGTCTCTTGGATGGGCGTTTGTGTGACAAGAGAAACCTGATTATCCGAGTACCAATGTAAATCACTGCATAATCAGCCAGTAGAATGATCTGTTTGTCTGTGTGTAGGGAAAAAAATCTTCCAAGACATTTTGACCATTGATTTTTTGTTTTAAGCAGTGTATTTTGGAGTGTGTTTGCAGTTTTGACTGCAGAGTATTTCAGCTGAGAGCAGCCTCTGAAGTGAGGCACAGAAATGAGCACAGCACAAGGTGAGTTCCACTGGGCTGGACTCAGTCCCGAGGAAGCAGCAGGGAGGAAACGGGGTCCCAGGTGTGTGTTAGAACACACAGACCAGCTGGGGAGTGCTGTGCTGCCTGAACACTTCTTTCATCATCTCTGCAGGGTGGGCTGCTTTCATTGTTGCAGCAATGAAACCTTGTGTGCAAAGCAACTGACACTCGAAGGAGTTGGCAGAAAATTTCATGTAGTGCCCGAATGACAAAGTGTCCTGTGCCAGCCTTGCCTCTGCAGAGTGGAATTCCAAAGCTGGAGCTCATAGGGCAATCTTGATTTTTATCTCTATTTTAAATTTATTTTCCCCCCTTCTGTTTTGAACAAACATCTTGCTTTTCTTAGCTGTTGAATGAAAAATTAAGTCAGTCATCCTTGGCGTTTATGTTTACTGCTCTCAAAATAGCAGTACCTATTGAGGATAAAAATGGGCATTTTATAAGTTTAAAAAAAAATTGTTAGACCTAATTTCCTCTGGGCTCTTCATGGACTGTTCTCTTTTGGTGCATGGTGTGAATGTTATTCTGTAGTAAATGCAGTCTCAAGTTTTAAATACAAGAAATGTCATGTATTTTGGTAGTTATTGCAGGTGTGGTCTGTTGCTTTGTGACAGTAACTTTCTGAAATTGATGTTATGGACTCTTTTATTGGGGAAGCAATGCTTAGTGTATCTTGTGTTTACCAAGGTAACTCTAAATAAATAGGGAAAAAAGAGAGGGCAGTTAATGCTCATATGGTTAATGTGGTTCTTTCTACCTAGCACTTATTTTTGCTCGAGGAACCATGTTTTCGTGTTTAATTGTGGTGCAAAATACTCAACCAGTGTGTAATAACACAGCAAAATTATGGAGTTTGACCAGAGGTGCTTGGTTTAGAGGACTGACTGGTGTGTTTGTAACCTTAACTTGATAGCTTCACATAGAAGCAAGGGAAAATGTTCCCAAACCTTCCAAATAAAGTACTGGTTGGAGGAAAAATCAGGGTCATTGTACAAAAATTTAAAATAATAATTAAAAAAATACTAATAAACACACTCATCCTCCCTTCCGCTGACAAACAAACCAGCAATCCCAAACAAAACTAAAAGGAAGTGTTACTTGGAGCTCTGTCTTCTGTGGAAGACAAATCACACACCAGCAGGCCACTGACTTCTGTCACCTTTTGTAGCAAATCAGGCTGTTGAAATGTGCAGGCTTCTTTTCCAGAGAACATTAGTTTAGCCTCTTTAATCTCCATCTAGATGTAAACGTTTGGATTTCAGAAAGCAAATGACAAAGTCAACCACCAGTTTAAATGTCATATCTTTGCACAAGTTACAATTGCACCTTGGCACTGTCTGCCTTTTAAAGAGTGCCTGGTCACTTGTGCAGGATGAAGCACAGGATAAAAAGGCAGGGCAGGAATTTTGATTAAATGATTCTTAAAAGCTTGTGTGAAGTTGTGGAGAGCTGTGGATAAAGGCACGTGGATGTTACTGACGCCTCTGCGCATCAGAGCCAGCTCCTGGTGGTGTCCCAGCCTGGAAGTCTGAGCAGCAGCCTGGAAGCTGAGGAGCTTTGCAGCCCTCAGGAGTGACTTGATGGCAAATGAGAGGTCATGTTAACATGTGAACAGACCTCACATTTGTAGCACCAGTTCAGCTTTTCCATCCTCTCTAGTCCAGGAGCCATACCTGCCTGGACCCTTAGAAACGAGAGTGTAGGATGGTCACAGAATCACGGAGTGGGGTCCCACCTTTACAGCAGAATCAGCAGAACTAAAGCCTTGTCCTTTTTAGCATGAAATATTTATCTTGGCACAACCCCATCTTCTTCCACGAGTTACAACACCTCCTCTGCCTTGTCCTCCTTCTGAGTGGGACAGAGAGCAAATCCATGGCCTTGGATGCTCTCCTTTGGACTGACAGGACCACTGGGGACTAAACAAAATAACTTGCAAATAAACTAGCAAGTGACCAGAAGTAATTCTGGAAAGGGGAAAGGGAGCAGCAGCAGCCTGGAGTGGATTTGATTCGGCTCGAAGATTTGATTCTGTTGTGGATGGCAGCTCTGTACAGTATTTTATGGCACAGCACACTGTCTCACGAGGTTGCTGTAATTTCAGCAGAAATTCTTCTACCTCTGTGATGTGGTTTTACTTTGTCTATAAATATAATAGCAAGAACTTCAGCTCCATCGTGGCCAGATTTGAAGCAGCTCATCTTTTTTCAATTAGTTTATTCTTCTTATTGTCACAATTACTCATTTTCTCTTACGTGGAAAAAACTTAGAGTATTTTAGGGAGCGTTCTCTACTTCTTGCTTTTATTTCTGCTCTGACTTTGCCCAAAACCCTTGTTTTTTTCCTATATTTCTGCTCTAAGTAGTAACTCCCACATTTTAGATTAAAAACCTCTGCTGCTATTTGCATCTCTGATGTTACCATTACATGTGTGTATGACTGTGTCACTGCTGTCATTGCTCCTTTAGCTCCAAACTGGCTGCTCTTGGGGTATAAAAGATCATTTTCATTTTAGCTTTTTCAGAAACCAGCCTTATTTTATGAATGTAAAGCAATTGTTAATTGCATTAAAAAGGTTTGACCTAAACAGGGAAAATGAAATTGTGGAGATGAATAAATTGGAGCCTCAAGATAGAATCAATTCTTTAGATTTAAATTGTTGAATTCTCTGTAAGGACTTTGATATTCTTTGTAAAAAGTAAAGTAGAATAAAATGCCAGTGATGATGACAAGTCCCTGATATATCAAAGTACATTAGAAAAGGCATCAGCAGTTTAATCTCAGCAGGATTTTGTATTCTATTTTGTATCTCAGACTTCTTGAAAGAAGCCTTCCAGGTCCATTTGTAGCATGGAGCTGGCTGGTAAATGTGTCATGTTGAGGGCAGGCCTGCTCTTCCTGCTGACACTGTGGTCCTCTGGAAAGGTCCCCAAGGTGACAGATTCTAAAACTCAGAGGTAGAAGGATTCATTAATGAGCACATCTGAGCCCATAAATGGTAGACCATCATGTGTCATCCATGTAATCTTTAAGTGTGGTACTAAGGAGGTACAAAATGTGTGTCTGAGAAAGCATAACCTGGATTGTAAGAAGGGAAAGGATAGAATATTAAATACATCTTTGGTTGCTTGTTCTGATGATTAGATTTCCTACAATTAAAATTAACTTCATTTTGAATATGACTTCTGCCTTAACTTTGCAGCTGTTGATTTTGTTTTGCTGTTAATTTGGTTGGTTTTCTGATGTAAAGCTTTTAAAACAACCAGTATTTTTGATTGTTTGAACACTGGAGTCTTCATGTACCCAGCTCAATCTTTTTACATGCAAAACAGTTTAGGTTCTTTTGATTCATACTGTGAGAAATGTTCTCCTCCTTTCAATAACCTCTGTGGCTCCTCTCTGTACCCTGTCCAATTTTTCAATATTCTGTTAAAAATGTGGGTACCGGAACAGACGCAGCATTCCGGTGTCCCTTGTGAAGGTAAGAGTGCCACCTATCGTGTCCATATGCCCAAAGGAGTGCAAAAGTGATTTTTCTCCTTTTTTTCAGTCATGGCAGCCCCTCTTGAGATGCTTGCCTGCAGTAATTACTAAGTTCTTCTGGATTATTTCCTCTAGGATTTGTCTCTGTTCTGTAGGTCCTTCCCGTAGATGCCAAATGTACTCCAGTAGTAAAATACACAGCTTGACCTTGAGTTGAACTAATTAAATTTTTTCTTAACTATCGAAGAGCATAGCTGCCCTCTCCTCAATATTTAGTTCCCATATGTTGGTGACACGTGTATTTACATAGAGACTTGGTGGAAATGTTGACCACTTGAAGCTGGATCTGTTGCAGATGTAGTGAGACTTCCCCTCTAGTGGGAGAAAGGTTTGTGCAGGTGAGAACCACAGCTCGTGTTGGCAACTGCAGGAGCACAGTTAGAGCTGTAAACTCCGAGCTGCAGAGGGGCATGCTTGGAGAAACTGTGAAATGCCATTTATTTTCTAATACTTACATTTATATAAAGTTTAAACTTTATCGCTGCAAAGGAAAAGTTACATAATTAAAACTGCAATAGCTAGTTAATAGAATTTGGATTTGTGTGATGTCCTCAGTGCCAGGTAGCATCTATCTCTATAAGCTTGAGCAGGGATGAAAAATATCTCTCTGTACAGGCAGGTGAAAAATTGGTAGGAATTTGTGAGACCCACAATTTGGTTCTGTTTCTTTACTATTTGATAAGAGCAAAGGGTCTTACTGGGCTCATGACATCTGGACATGAGCGTGGAAGTGGCAGTGAGCCGTGGAAGCCTCTCTGATTCCTTGGGAAAGTCCCTGTTGAAGATGAGGATCAGGCCACAGTGGTGCCTCACGCAGTCTGTACACTCAGTTTGGATAACCAGCTGTTGCTGAGTCAGTACCCTCAAAATAGATAGTTTCCTGTGAATGACACAGTGCCAGAAGCTCCCATTTCTGCTGTTGCTTTCTAAAGCATTCTGTGATCATGGCTAAGAGAAGAGATGTTTTGGGGGTGGCTGGATGGCACTGTTCCCTTCAAAGTCTTTGTGCTGTGTAACTGGAATGTAGTTATGGGATTCATACCCAGCAGAGCAAGTTTAGACTTACGTCTTAAGTTTTCCAAGCCTGACTTCTTATTGCACTTCACAAGAAGCACTTTGGGGAAAAAAAAAGTAATTTTTAAAAAATGGACGAAGTGAAGGAGCTGTAACAGGAAGTGAGCCTGCCTTGCATGTGGGAGAAGAGAGTCATGTAGAACAAATTGTCCTTGAATTCTAATTATTGTGATTGTTTTTATATGGTGGGAGTTGCCGTGTTCACTGTGGTTTTGGTTTGTGTAGGTTTTTTGGGTTTTTTTCTTTACCTCAAGCCTGTTAGTTGCACAGCAATCTTGTACACAGGTTTTCTTTCCATCCCTTCTGCCTATGGTAGTATTGACTTCTCACTGATTTCATGTTTGTGCTGAATTGTCCTTTCTTGATCCTCCACCCAGACCTCACCTGTTCATTGATGGTTCATTTGTGGTTTGGGAATGGTGTTCCCCAGGTTAGTGGGAGCATGCAGATAGTGCAGTGTCCATACACACCAGGTGTGAAAGGTGTCCTGACAGCACACTGAACCCCTTGTCCTGAATGAATCTAGACTCTGTTTCTTCTGTTATTTACACCCTTGAGTATTTTTTCCCTTGAGTCTGATCAGTTAGTCTTGTATTGGTATCATGATTTTTGTGCAAATACCTGCCAATCAGAATTCTTCCTTTGGTCCCAGTGACATGTTAATGACCCTGATCAGGTGAGGCATGACAGCAGCAGCATCTAAACACTAGTGACATGTGCACCATGTGAATTGTGTGTAGCAAGTTGTTTTTCTTGGCTTGGAGCAAAGCAGGAGTTCTCCCTGAGCGTGTTGCTGTGCTTGTGTTCTAAAATGTCTGCTTGAAACCATGTTTATGCAGTAAATAGGTAAAAATCTCTGTGTTCTTACACTACTGGCAGCTGTTGGTCACAGAAGTGCACAGGATGTGCAGTGTAGTACAATGAAGGCCTCAGGGAATGGGCAGAAAAGCTTCTGCCTGGTGTCTGGGCAGGGCACGAGCACTGCTGGGGTGTGGGGAGCAGGGCTCCTGCCGCACCCGGTCTGACAGCCAGGCTGGTTCAGCACCAGCCGGGGCCCAGCAGGGTGAGCCCCTCCCTGTGCTGCCAGCTCTGCCCGGAGCCAGCCCCAGCTGAGGTGATGGCCCGGGGCTGCAGGGTGCTCTGGGTGCTGTGGGGCTGCAGCTCACACTGCTGCTGCTCCTGTGTGACAGCCTCTGCCCTCTGTGGGACACCTGAGCACCTGCTCAGGAAGCGGCAAAGCGTTGCTGCAGTTCTTGTTCCAGCCTTCTGTGTCATCACTTCTGATAAAGCAAACAATCATCATTTAGTAATGCTACTGAATTTATTTTTTTAGGATCTGGTCAACACTGGACTCAGCACTTTCTTCTTTTTCATTGCCTCTGTAGTACTTGCTGCTTTAAACCATAAAACTGGAGCAGAAATTGCTGCTGTGGTAAGAATTTAAACTTTTTTATCTGACTCTTACCTTGTATTAAAACTTAAAATTAACTTTTACTCATTGATTGAATACACCTGTTGGCTTTGCCATCACAATTTACTTCTAATTTTACAGATTGCTATCAGTTCCTTTATTTTAAGAGTGTTAGCATCCTTTGTCTTAAGGCTTGAGGCAAGAACAGTGGAAAAATGACTTGCAGAGAACACTTTGCAGTTGAACTTGCCTTTCTCCATAGCTGCCCTGCATGATCCTGCTCTATGCTGCAAGCCTATGGAAAAGATAGAGCCAAAAATTCAGGAGAAATTGAAGCGGCTTAAAAATAATTTGCTGAGTTCTCACTCGGTACAGATGATTTCTGTGTTCTGTGGAGTGAGTGTAGCTGCACTTGAGTGTTTTAAATTAAAACAGTCGGTTCAAGCAAATTAATTTTGTGCATGAGTTGGCATCCTCTTTTTATTTTCTTTTTTATTTTCTTTTCAAACCTGGTTTTTAAAAATCACACGAGTCCTGCAGAAGCATAGAGGAAAAACTGAAATGCAGCTGCTTCTCCCGGCTGACGCTCTGGACTTGTCACTTTTTGTGTGCACCCTGAGGAATGAGCTTTTGGATGAAGAGCTGGTTTCTTTACAAGAGGATCTTCCACTGGGCTGCACTGCAGGATTTAATTGTCATGTTGGCAGTCAGAGAACTTTGTTTTCTGGGATCACTGATCTTAGTCACTTCTGCAGATTCTGTAGTTCATTGAAGAAGGAAAACAATTTCCCAGGCCGTGATGATTTGTCAGTGCAAATAATGTAGGAAACGGAACTTCGGAGCACTTCGCTGTGAAACTGCTTTTCTTCTTGTTTTCAGAAATTGTCTTTGACAACTCTTTGTGCTTCTCACAGGTGTTTGGTTTCCTGGCAATGGCAGTGTATGCTGTGAACACGTTTTTAGCCATCAAGAAGTGGCGAATGAGCAGCAGGCAGCAGAGCAGCCGCCAGACCAGCGACTACATCCGCGCTCGGACAGAGTCCAGGGAGGTCGTGCACCGCCCGGAGATCCAGCGCCTGGATGCGTGACAGTGACCCTCAGATGGGACTGAAAGGGAAAAGAAGCCCTCGACTCCCTCATGGAATAAGGGTTTTTGCTTTATTTAAGGAGGAAAAGGCAGATCTGAGGGCGGCGAAGGATGCCCAGCCCTGCGCGTGTGCAGAGATGCATTGAGCCAGAAGCTGCTGTCATGGAGGCAGAAAATGTTGGTCATTCCAAAGGAAGGTCCCTTCAAGATCTCCACATATATATGTGCATATATTATACAGTTCATATAATATATAATATATAACATATATATGTGCTGAGATATGTTATTGTTTCGGATAACTGCACAGTAGTTTCCTCCCCGCTCTGAAGATCCATTGTTCCTCCATCTGCCCCAAAGACAGAGCAGCACTGCCTCGGCTGGGTGACGGAGGAGGGAGATCCCCAGGGAGCAGCTGGAACACCCAGAGGTGCCAGGAGCCGGGGGCACACAGCAATAACTCCAGCCACGGCCCGTGTCAGCCAGCGGGGTCTGTCCATCCCCAGCTGGCTCTGCCTGTCCTCCTGCTCCCTTCTGCCCTGCAGCCCCTGGCACACCTGCCTGCCTGCTGGATAGCCATTCCACGTGTTCTCATGGATGCAGCGTGCTGGGAAAGGGCCACTGGCCAGCTCTGGACTGGGCTGAGGCTGGGGTGCTCACTGGTGGCCACGGGGGTGCACTGAGTGTGACTAGGTGGTTGTCTGCTCATGTTGGGACACATTCCGGTCTTCAGTCCAAAGTGGGAAAATAAGTATATTTAGGAGACAGGGTGGAGAAAAGGGGCTTGAGGGGCACAGTAGAGAATGAAGGGGTTGTCATCCTCTAGACTTACATTCCAGCCATGGCTTTCTTTTCTTTTTCTTTTTTTTTTTTTTCCTTTTTTCTTTTTTTTTTAAAGGTTCAACATTTCTTGAAGTTGTTGCTAGAACTTGCTTTCCCTCCAAGCCCAGGGTAAGCAAGAACTAGGAAAAATTTATGTGCTTTTAAAGTGTTCCTAAGGTTGCAATGTTGTGATTCATGTAAGGTAAATATTTCTTTTTGGAAGGATGGTTGTTCTAAAATTAAACCCATTGGTAGTAGGTAAACCTGATTTTTATTTTAACTGGGTATTTGTGCAGATTTTTTTCCCTTAATGTTTCTTGGAAAAATGAATTTAGCTAATTGGAAAAGAATGTGATTGTGTTGATTTGTTTAGAAATAGTTGTAGTTAACGGAAGTTTTTTTTTTAAATTTTCCTTGTACTTCCAGTGAATGAATTACATTTTCTCTACTCGCAACTCAAATTCAGCAGTAATTGGCTAGACAATGTCACAATATTATTAGGAAGGTGTCTCTGGAGATTTTTCTGGGTTTTTTGGTGTTTTTTATCTCTGTAGTGCATTATTTGGCATTTGTGTGCCTGTGTGAAGACAGTGTGTGTGGGAGAAGATCTCTGGAGCTGAACTCCTTTCTGGTGTGAGGAAAACCTGTGGAATCAGTGGAATTGTTTGCCAGGTATGCCTGAGTTTGTGTGTCCTGGTGGAGCTGCACTCCTCAGGGTGGGTGTAGTACCTGGAGCCTTAAGGACAGCTGGCAGTGGATTGTGGATAAGTTATTTTAACCATGAAAACCAGGTTACACCAAGCAGGAGATCAGGAGAAGTGCCTGGGCTTTTATAATACTGGAGGGAACTGGGACAGTGAAGGTGTGAACCTAATGCTGCAATACTCAAATCGAGCAGCAGAGAATTACTTTGATGAGAGAAAAAAGGTGACAAAGATGATGCCTTTTCATTTTTCAGTGTACTGACATCTACAGTGCGTTTCACCTTAGTGGCTAAGATGGAGATTAAAATTAAGAGTTACTGATGAGGTTAAAGAAAATTTGCATTTTCTTAGTGAGTGATGGTTTACCAGTTCCTACAGTAACATTTTATTGTGCTTTATTGGATGTAATGCCAAAGGGAACAACAGGTTAAAAGAAGATTGAACCAACTCTTGGTGTTGGATCAAAACAGAGACATTTCACAGAGGGTTGTCTCACCTGGGTGAATTCCAGGTGAGACAGCACATGACAGTTCCATGGCCAGGGTGGTGAGAAATAACAACTTGTTATTGCCAGAACTGCTGTGACAGCCTCGCTGTTTGCCAGCACTGGCCAGGACTGGCAGAATTTGCAATGTCAGTCATTAAAAGACTTCTTAAAAGTAGCACAAGCATGCCCAGTCTGGAATTGTAAACTGCCATCAAAGCAGTTTGTATAAAGACTGTAAAAAACCCCAAGCAAACCCAAACCAAACAAAACCAAAAAAACCCCAAACATCCCACACCAAAACCAAAATCAAGCCAGACCCACCTACTGAAATACAAAATGCAGTTCTCCAGAAGATCCATGCTTTTGGAGTGGAGCTGACCTCTGAAATCAGGGAACAGGATGGTGTCCCAAGGGGATTTTGTCAGGAGTCTGTCCTGTTGCTGGCTGCTGGCCAGGGCTGAAGGAGCATTCCCAGATCCTCTCCCGTGCTCCCTGGGCTCACTGTGCTTGGGGCAGAGCTCTGGGAGCTCTTGTGCCTCTCTAGGTTTATGAATTAGGTACCTTTCAAACCCTTACACCTTTCCTTTCCTAGAAAAAGGGTAACTCCGGGGGTTTTCTCTGGAGTGAGGTTCCAGCTCCCTCTGAGCTGCAGGGACAGAGCAGAGTGAGGCAGTCACACCTCCAGTGCAGTGCAGTCCTTGGGGCTGCTGCAGGTGGGGTAAGTTGCCTTCAGCTGAGAATGCCAGGATTTGTTACTTACACAGTGCCCTGAGCTTAGCACGGCTCTCAGGGTAGAATCCAAAAGAGAACAGTAATTTTAAAAACACTATCTGATTCACTTTGTAAAAGAAAAGCAAATGTAAATTTGTAATTTCCTGATTTTTGGGACCAAAGATGATTTTAGTATTGTACAGTATATGATCCCTAAAAAATCTTAAGCACGTACTGCTCTGCAGAGACATTATTTACTATTTGGATTATATAGAAGGGAAATGAAGTAGCTGTGAGAGACAACTAGGTTTGAAATATTAAGATCATTTGATGTATACATGGTTCATTCCCCCTGAGTTAATTTTACACAGTGTGTTGGAGAGGTACTGTTTTAAGACTGTTATCTAAACTGCAGTCACACAAGAAAACCCTTAAGGAAGAAAACAGAGTAGAAAGTTAAATTTTTTTTTTTAAACTTGCTTAGAAAAGTGACATAAATTGCTTCTCTCTCAGTCTTGCTTGTAATTGCTAGCACATAGGGATAATTTCTTTTAGTCCTTAAGGATGCTGTTTAGCTCCCTAAAGGGGCTCAAACCCCACTGTAAATAGAACTAAATTACAGCAAACACTTGACCTTGGTAGGAGCAGGATGCTGGAAACAGTAATGGTTTGGATGAGTCCCCTTTGGTCAAACAAAGCCCTTAGACCTGGAATCTCTGTGTGTTTCTGCGTGTAGAAATTACTAAATTCTGCAGCTTATGCCCAGACATCAGAATATTAAACAAAAAGATCTGGCTGGAGCAGCAGCATGGGAGTTGTTCCACAGGGCTGCAGGAGTCTGTTCGCCTCCCACTGCTCAGGGTTGTCAGCCTCAGGTGAGGTTTGTGCCACATCCTTGTCATGCTGTGCAAGTGGCCCCAGCAGGAGCTCCTAAAGCACAGAGGAACTCAGTTATATGTCTGAGTAAAGCCACTTCCTTCTTCCTCTCCACTTTTTCCTTTCATTTGGAATATTTGTGCCTCATAAATCTAATGCTTTAATTCTTGCTAAGCCTTGTTTGTTGGTCTGTGCAGTGTCTGCTGCAGTGCCAGGAAGATCAGAACATGTCCAACATCCCTTTATTTCAGCTGTGGTGCTCTTCCCTTTGCTGATGGCTTAGGAGGCTGGGCTGGGTATTCTTTTCTGTTGGACTGTGGAAAGCTGCTGTTTGTGTGAGATTCCTGGTACGAGCCACGTGCTTGGAGCTTGGGAGGGGTAGAGATTGATCTCCCTGTACCTTCTGAGAGACAGGCACTGGCTCCAGAGATCTGATGTTTCAGTCTGTTCTGCTCACTGGATTCAGGAGCACAGCATCAGCAGAGATCTGTGCCTTGGTAGCAGCTCCTCATCTTGCACTTATAAGGTGTCTGTTACATGGGGTTTCAATGAAAGGAGCAGCGTGTGTTCCTTCTTCACTGGCTTTGTCATGGGGTGCACTCTGCACCTCCTGGCATGGTCTGGAGTTGTTTCACCTCTCTGGATTTCATTGCTGCTTCTAGAAAGAGGAGGGGAAGGTTCCCACTCTTCCCTGAGGTAATAGTTAATTTTTTCCCCCTGTGCATTGCTCTGTCCCATGTGCTGCTTGCCCCCTCCCAGCAGAGCAGAATTGGTGGTTCATGAAATGCTGTGGACTCAGCAGGAGAGTGGATCTGTTGCAGGCTGCACTGCACTGTTCTGAGTTAACCACTAGCTTTTTGTGAGCTTTAAGGTCTCTAAATGAATCTGGTATTTGTGACCTCTCTGCTGTTTTGGGGATGTGCAGGTGCAGCAGATGCTTACCTAATATGTGGCTTTATTAATGCAATCCTTTCTTCCTCCCTCTTCCTTAGGCCTCTTTCTGTATCTGTTATTTTCTTGTCTCATGACAACTTTGTAATAATTTCTACTCTTTCCTTTCATGAGGGAAAAAAACCTCACCAAAAATCTAAAATAACCAAGAAGAATGTTGTTTAGGGCGTAATTTAGAAATGAAACCAAACTTAATAGCAGTTCAGATAGTGCAGAAAATAATATCCTCCCTCCTGCTCAGCTGGGATACTGAACAGCTTTATCCACGGAGGAGCATAAAGAACAGTTCTTGTCCTGAAAGCTCTGGAGCCAAAAATCTTCAGCAGGTGCTCAGGATAATAAAAAGGCACAGTCTGATAAGGAATTTGAGATGTGAGAAGGACACTTAACAATCCAGTGTTTTTAAAGTGATGCATGAACAGTGAGAACCCGCAGCGGAGAGCTTGTGCACCCACGGTGGTCGTGGTGACCTCGGCAGCTCAGGGGGGCTGAGGGAGGGCTGGGATTGTCCAGGCTCAGCTTCCAGCTGGCTCAGGGCTGCTCCAGAGGGTCCCTGCCCAGAGGGGGATCCGGGCTCTGCTCAGTCCCATGGCAAGGAGTAAAGCCAACGTGTGGCACTTCTGAAAATCAAGCACTTGGCTTGTGTTATTTGTAGCATGAAATAATGGATTGTTTGTTGTCTGGAGGGCCAGCAAAGCTCAGAATTGCTGTGCAGATAGAGGTGTCCTGTGTGTGGATTTTAAAGGCAACAAAAGCATTCTAAAAGGATCCAGAAAATCAGTACAAAAATGCACGGAATGTTTGAAAATACTTTGTAGAAATTATGCCGTGTTCCTCTCTTTATTTTGACAGAGGGAGTTGGCTAAAATGAATTTATACAAATACTTAGGAAATCTCTGAATGACATTTTAGAGGTTTTTCCTGGTACATTATTTTCTCTGTCAGCCACTTGGCCACCTTGATAGATCTGCTTGACCAAGTCGGAGTGGTGCTGTCCTACCTGAAAGGGTTCCCTTGTTTTGGTCTTATTTTTGTGTTGTATTTTTTAATCTGTCTATAATTTAACCATTTGTATGCTAAAAATAATCTTTAGAAAACCTGCTTACACTGTGATTTCTGGTAGCCTTTAATTTAGAGTATACAACACAATCTAATTTTCTTTTGGGATATGCAGCTTTCAAAAGTGTTCTTATATATGCCCAGAAATGAAAGTTGTCTATTTATCATAGGAGTGTGATTAGATAAAGTTACCTATCCAGAATCCCAGTGCAACTCTTGATATGTGCTGGATGGACGAGTTAGTGAAATTGCCTTTTAATCTCTATGGGTTAATAAATATTTTTTTATAACTAGCCACAGATATTCCTTTTTAAATTATACTTGGCAAACAGAAGATATTTAATTTTATATACAATATACATAGTTACCTTGATTGACATATTTATAACATAGAGCTTTGTGTTTACTATGAAGGTTTTATCTGTATCCCATGGACTTCATGGGTAAAACTTTAAAAAGCCAGTTAGCATTTATGGAAGGATATGGGAACTTTCTTCACGGCTTCAGAATGAGGACATGGGAGCACTAAAAAAAGGCAATAGCCAGATTGTTTTAACAGAGTATCTGGGGGGGTTCTTATTTTTTGATTGGGGCTGGTCCCTACAGCTATTTTAATAACATCTGGATGTGAGTAACAGAACGGAATATGAGCATCTGCCTCTTGTGACTGTCACAGGCTATTGTCTAGAGCACAGGAAATTTCAGGGTATTGTATTGTTTTGCTTTGGACAAATGTCTCAATAGACGTATTTAATTAAAACCTTCATGTGTCTGAAAGAAAACATCCTCTCTTAACTAGGCTGATTTATCACTTTTGGTAACCTTTTAATCCCCAAAGTAGTGTTGTCTAAATATTTTTAGTGATGGTACAGCTGTCCTGATGTCTGCAGGTTAAAGTGGTCCTGGCTAGCACCCTTTTATTACAACAGTTGCTACCTTCATTTTTCTACTGTTTATACTTTAATCTTGAATGTTTACTGGTTTCTATTGTCGGATCTCGTGGAGGGAAGAGTGTCTTAGCAGTACAGCTCACCCAGCTTTAACTCGTACAACACAGTCCTGGAGTAAGAAAATACTTTGATTTATATATTATGGCCAATTTATTGCATTTTAAAATTATTTCTATACTCTAGACACAACATTTATGACATAATAGGATGAATGACTTAGCTAATCATTATATCTGTCTAGACTTATCTCTTCTGTGTTAGTGTTATTTGAAACTATTTGTATATGTTGAAGTTTGTAAGGGTTCAGGAACCCAGGATAAAATAGTAAAATATGTATTTATTTCTCATTATAATGCTCGGATTTGATTTGGAAGTTGACACTTTGTATGTCTTTTCACAGAATTGTAAACAAATACCGAAAAACTGCTTCACCTAGGGTGCCTTCCATGTGTGGTACAAACACTTGTCATTCACAGGAATAGAGATGTAAATTTATTAATCCAGTAAACACTATTTTTGTAATGTGAGTCACTAATGCAGCTCTGGCCTCGTAGTGCTTTGTTTCCACCAACACCAGGTTTATGGCTGCTGTGGTCACTGCCCTCCCTCCCTGTGTGCACTAAATCTGACCCCTGGGCAATCACATTGTGTCTCCTTTGCTCTGCCCTCGGCTGCCACCTGAGCCTGGACATGAAGCACATTTCTGGTGCTCCAGATTTCCTTCCTTGAGTCTCGTGGAGGGATGCTCAGTGTGGGATGTCTGTATCCTCAGGGCTGACTCTGGGTCCTCTACACAGACTGCAGCCCAATCCAAACATTCCAATTCTAGCTCATAATTCATGATTTACGGCTTCTGAGGAGGGAGCATCCAGGCCTGACCAAAAGACTTTATCCCTCTGGCTTACAGGTGCTGTGTTGACAGGTTTGTAACTGCAAACACTCAGAGGTACTATGGAAATACCAGGTTAGAATTCCATTCAGGCTGAGCAAAGGGGATGCAGTTCTCCTTTTATCACATGAGCACAAGTCTGCTGTGTAATACCTTCGGTACTTTGCTTTTGAAGTAAAACCTGCGATGTTCTGTCCTGGAGAATCCTCAGAGCACCCCCGGTGTGCAACACCCGACTGTTGTCCTTCCCTGGGCGGTGCCCCTCGCCCCGGGGGCTGCAGGCCAGGGCTCCACTGATCACCAGGTCCTGCTGGGGGACTGGAGGAGTATCAGCAGTCAGCACAGTTCACCTGGAGACAGATCAGAGCCCTGAAGCGTTTCCCATTGTTCTGCTGAGTTCTGGAGTCCTCACAGAGCCCGGTGCTGCAGCAGCTGTTCCAAGGTGGTGCCTCCAGCTGGGAGCACCTTCCTGCCGTGCCCACAGCTGGAACTCACTGGTGGCACAGCAGCAGCTGCCAGCTCTGGCTGGGAGAGGTGTCCTGGGAATGCCTGACCAAGCTAAAAGGCAAGGTACTCTACAAGAAAACAATCTCCAGCTTGTTCCTGCACCAGTAACCACCTTTCAGTTTGTCGTGTTCTTTCTGTTGGTGTCTGTGCTAATCAAAAACCACAAGCTGAAGAATTTTTAAGTCTTGCAATACACAAAGCAGTCTTGGTTTTAAAATCCATTCTGTTGCAGCATAATTTAAATGGTGTATTTATCAGTTTGAAATGTCATTTTGCTTTTCCAGTCTTTTGTATATGGGCACAATACTTTTTGTAAATTTTTTTTTTATTTAGTTGTCTTTCTGTCTTTCTGGTATTGGAAGATTTGAGCTCTCTGGGTTTTCATGGTACTCTTCTGATCATTCTTCATAGTGGTAAAAGTCTGTATTTTTGTATGTAGGAGAAATGGTAGTTTTCTAACACTTAGCCCAATCATTATAGTATGGAATAATTTGTGAAGGACTTCCTGTTTAATAAATGGACATATTAAAGTACTAAAACAACGTCTCCATCTGTAAACGTGGCCTGGGCTGGGCGGGGTTGGGATGATTTTCTTCCCAGTGGCCGGTGTAGGGCTGTTTTGGATGTGTGTTGGTAACAGAGAGCTGTTTTTGTTAGTGCTGAGCTCACCCAGAGCCAAGGCCTTTCCTGCCCCTTGTGCTGCCATGCTGGGGAGGGGCTGGAGGTGCTTGGGAGGATGGGAGGAGACACAGCCAGGACAGGTGACCCCAGCTGACCACAGGGCTATCCCACACCTTATGGGGGATGTGAAGGGGGCAAGGAGGAAGGGGGATGTTTGGAGTGATGGTGTTGTGTTCCCCAGTCACCGTTCCAGGGGATGTGGCCCTGCTCTCCTGCAGGTGCTGGACACCTGCCTGCCCATGGGAAGAAGGGAATTCATTCCTTGTTTTGCTTTGCTCATGTGCACAGCTTTTGCTTTCCCTATTAAATCACCTTTATCTCAACCCAGAGGTTCTCTCACTTCTCCCCTTCCCATTCTCTGCCTGATCCCACTGGTGGGAGGAGAGCGAGTCCTGCGAGGGGCTTGGGGGCTGCTGGGGTGAAACCACCCGAAGAGGCAGCACAAGCCCTCAGTGCAGCACTGGGGGGGTTCCTGGGTTCATAACCCAGCCAGGGCAGCTGCAAAATGCACTTCATGTGTGAGGCAGCGTGGGGGTTAAACACCACCACAGCAGCCCCAGCTGGGGCTGTCCCTGGGACACTCCTGGATGCAGGAGTTAATGGGAAGCCACGGGAGAGGCCTTGGTCAGAGGTCAGAGGGAGCAGAAAGAATGTGGAACTGCTCTGCTGCTCTAGTGCTTGTGGTGGAATTGGTCTTGGAGTGTTTCTGGTGCACTGCCATGGGCTGGAATGCTTCATCCTGGGGTTTGCAGCTGCCCGTTCTGGACTGGAAAGGGATTTCGGGGCTGAAATGCCCCAGGGAGTGGGGTAATACTCTGCTGCCTCATGGGCTGGGGGTTGCAAGTGATGCTGGTGGGATTTTTGGTTTCCAGGTGCTTTAGGTATGAGGTGAAAGCACAGAGTCAATACAGGTGAGAGCTGTGGAAAGGCACGGAGGGATGGATGAGTTTGTGAAGGGATTTGGGAATGTGGATGCTGCACTCCGAACACCGGGGAGGGATCAGGGGCGTGTCGGGAGGTGGGCACAGGTGGTGGCACAGGGGAGGGATTCCCTGAGGGAGCCTTGTGCCCTTACAAGGAGCCAGTTCATTTTGCCTGTGTGGGGCTGTCAGCAGCACTGTGGCGTTACCCAGGGTGTCACCCACGGTGCTCCTGGGTCAGGAGCAGCTTCATCAGCTGCCAAATTAAAAGAAAAAATTATTTTGTCTAACTTTTAGATACTGGATCTTCCTTCTGTCTCCTGGGAAGACTGTAATTAATTTATTCATGGATCAGGCTAACAAAATGTGATGGGCTGTGTCCAAAATACATAAAAAGAAAAGGACAAGTATTTCTTGGTGAAAATTAATGTTGGAATCAGTACTTTCCTCTTCACGGAAATAGATTTAAAAATTGACTTATTTAAAAAAACAACCAAAACCAACAAAACCCCACAAAAGCAATAGCAACAACAACAAAAAAACCCCTAAAAATTCCAACCAACCAACCAAGCAAAGAAAACTCCCGTAACAACCCCAAACCAAAAACGCCCCACCCAAACTCCTCCTCCCCAAAGCCCCAGTCAAAATCACACTTAAATTTTCTGGGTAGCATTGTTTTGCTTTCTGAGCTGCAAGTTTTACAAAACACTGACCACTGGGAGTTCTTCCACTAAAGGAGCGATCTATGTTGCACTATGGATTTTTTGATGCATTCCTGTTTATTTATTCCTAACTTTTTAAAGATCCTGACTTTTAAACCAATACTCCATGCAAAAAGATGTCTCGAGCATCTTGTAACAGGATTCACATTCTCAGTGCTTACCTAAATTTCTTCTGCTTCCTTGATATATGCTCTCTCAGAGGATTAAAGGATGGCCAGGTGGAGCTGCTGTGCACGCACTGACTCATCTGGCATTTGCTCCTCCAGGGCAGTTTGTGTCCTGGTGCAGATCTGGAGTGAAGCCATGCAATGACATTATTTCTGATCAGAGATGTGCCCGGTGAACATCCTTAGCAGAAGGATGATGAGTGGAACCAGGTGCTTGCTGAGCAGAGCATCCAGTTGTGTTCTGCCTTCCAGCACACCAGGCTGTTCTCTACCACCACAGCAGCTGAGATACTCTGCTCTCCCTTGGTATCCTGGAAGTGACTCTGTCAGGTGGAAATTTAAGACTTGAGGAACTTCAAACAGTATCAAGTGAAAAGCAAAATTAGGTCGAGTAATGGACAGAGTGAGTGCTCAAAGGACAACAGAGCCTCTTACTTCAGTCAGAATCTAAAAAAGCTGCTTGGAAAGGTATTTGAATTCCTTGGAAAGGTATTTGAATTCCTTAGGTCACCTGTCCAAAAATCACTGCACAAGTCTGAAGAAGTAATGTAAATGTAAAATATAGATAAATGCAAAAGCTTGGTAGGAAGGAGAGAGCCCTTCAGGCAGGTGAGAGCTGTGTGAACTCACCAGAGGTGCCACTTTCCCTTCCTGTCAGTGGCACTGAGTCAGTGTTGAGATCACAGAACTTCGGGCATTGTTTGTGCATGGATTTGTCCACACTTGGTGTTGGCAACTCCTCCTCAGGCAGGCCCAGGAACTCCAGGGGGCAGTGGCTGCGCTGGAGGTGCAGGGATTGGGCTCAGGGGGCTTTGGAAGAGGCTTCCTGTGGGACACGAGTCACTGATTGGAAAGAGGTGTCTGACGAGGCCACTGAAATCAGGACTTAATTAAGGGCTCCACACTGCAGGTGCAGTGTTGTGTTTGTCTCCTGAACTGCAGAGAAACCAACGCTCCCAGAACCCTTCTGATCTTGTCAGTTGAGGAAAAACAAGCAAACAAACAAACAAAAAGCCAAAAAGCCAATCTGACTTTTCCTCCACGTGCCCCAGACCCTGAGCTTGGTGAAGTATTTATGGCAGAAAATGGGCAGAAGACTGAGTCAGCCCCCTCCACCCCAATCCAAACTGGCTTTAAAGTAATTATTTTAAATTTAATTTTCTGAAATTATATTCCTAAAATACAGAACTGTGTTTTATTTCAGTCATGGGAACAGACCTTTTTAAATAAAAGGCTGGGATCTTACACAAGTGCCTGACCCTGGGAGCAAAATAAATGAAGTCATCAAGTATTTAAAGGCCAGTAAGGAAATTCTCTGGGCAGGCACCTCAGGCTGCTAAAGCAGTCCTGAAGCAACTGATGAACATTTTGTTTGCTGCCTCAGTTTACTTTAGTCCAGCGTGGAAAAGATGACCAGAAAACCTCCGTATCTTTTGGGTGTGTGAGGGGTGAACCCGAAGGGGACTTTGCTGTTTCCAGTGTTATTGGTTGCCAAGAGAGAGCACGGCACGCCCAGCATCCACTCACTATTTCAGAACTAATTCCTGGTTAAATTCCTTCATCTTGTGCCCTAAGGAAGAGGTTTGTCCTGTGGCTGGTCCCCAGGGCTGGCTCTGAGCTGTGCCACCTCCCCAGCACAGATTTAGGATTCCTTAAATCACTGTCCCTTGTGCTAGGCAGAGGCAAAGCAGCAAAATCAGGTCTCCAAATGAGTAAAGACACCCAACACTCCTATTAAAAGAGGTTTAATCCAGCATGGTTTCTAAATATTAACCATGTCTCCAGCTGTGACATGCAATACATTTTTTACTTAAAAAAAAAAAAAAGAGAAATACAAAATGAACATAAAAATGAGCCCAGGTCCCCTGAACATCACAGTGTGTGCCAGTAAAATATGACAAGAGAAGGGAAAGAAACACAGGATTTCATACAGGAAAAGGTCCAAGGAGATCTGTCTCATAAAGATTATTTGTCACATTTAGAAGCAACCACTTGTTTTGCATTTCTTCTGTCAGTGGTCAGGAAGCAGGAGATGTAGGAGCTGCCTGCTGGACAACTCTGAGCCTGACCAGCACCTTCCCTGCTCCCTGCCAGGTCCCCTGTCCTGCTGTCAGCAGCCAGCTGCCACAGCAACTGGAACCCAGGTGCTCATTTTATTCCAAAGGAAATCTGCCTTTATTGTTTTATCCTTGTTTTTCACTAACTCTGTTAGTACCATCTGCTCTCATTTTAATTACACCTGTTCTGGTACTGTATTAATTTTTAAAAAATCTATACAGGTTTCTTTGCCACAGACCTGTCTGATGCCATCTCTAAGGAGGATGCCACGCTCTTCCCAAGCATTCCCAAGTGTTTAAAAATGGACACAAATATTGCAAGGTAGGTTGTGCCACCTGTGAGAACAGCTTGTAAATTCAGAAGGCTTTTCCCCTGGAATACAACACCACAAGATAAATCACATGCTTCTGGGGGGAAAAACCAACTTAGCCCACACACACACACACTGAAAAAAGGGGGCTGGGGAGATGAATTCATTGCAGACATTCTGTAGTTTGGGGTTGGTTTCTTGGCCTTTTCACAGTGGGGAGGAGGCACTGCCCCCCTGGGGCCTGGGCACCCTCAGTGTGGCAGCACAGTGCCAGTGGCACAAGTCCAGCGCCGGTGTCACGGCAGCACCAGTGGCCTCAGCACAGAGCAGGACACCAGGCCGTGGTGCCTGGGACACAAACACTTGCAGGTTTCACCAGGCAGGTCCTGCTGGGAGGTGTTTGCCAAGCCTGCATTCCCTGGCTGTGCGAACACTTCCAGGGACTTCCCCAAAAACAGGACAGGGGCTGCCCAGAGCTGCCTCACCTGTTCCACCACAGCCTGTGGTGAAATTCCAGCAGATGGGATGTGACTCCATCCAAGCAGCTTAAAAAAAGGGATACTGAATGTTTGATGAGCCAGCTGCCCTGCAGCACCATTATACTCTGAGGTTTGCTCTCGCTGCAGATTTCCAGTTGTCACTTTTCCTTGTCACAGATAGGCAGGAGATACGAAGCTATTGAAACCAACGTGTTAACTGTAATCCAGGCCTTCAGTGCTTGGGAGCACTCAGACTTCAGATAAAGAAATACTGTTAGTTAATCAAGAAAAATACAAATAGAGGCATCCAAACCTCTCTTCTTTGGCACGTCAAGAAGTATAAAAGCTTTAAGTGTTAAAGGTTTGGAATTACAAAAGCGCATTGAAAGCTCTAAATGTTAAAAATGCTGTTCCCGTTTACTCAGGACATGGATGTGCTGAGTGGGGAGGGGCAACACAGAATGGAGCTGTGTTGTTTGGAGAGGAACTACTGTAGGATCCGCAGTTGTGAAGGAGTGTTTAATGGCACTGGGAATAGTCTCCTTTTCTACATCACTGCCCTGTCGGTGCTCTGGCGATTCCACAAACAGTGAGGTGGAAAGAGGCTGGAATGAGGGGATATTTCACTTGGCAGTGCATTCAGCAAAGAGGAAAGTGCTTGATCATCTTCCCTTCACGCTTGGTTGGTGTTTGGTTCTTCAGTCTGAGTCAGAGTCGGAGTCCTCATCTGAGGGGTAAAACAAGGAACAAAAGTGAAAATGCAAACTGGAAATCCCCCCCAGCTGTGGCTCTGGCTGAGAGAGAGAGGCTGCTCCAGCACGGTGTGCTTCGAAGGACACGCGGGTTTGGGAATGAACACTTCTGTGAAATGAGTTCTTGCAGAGGTGATGGGACCTGGAACGGTGTTTGAAGGAGCTGGGAGATGCTGCTGAGAGGCCCTGCTGGCATCCTTGCTGCTCTGGGCACTGCTGTGTGCTCTGCAGCTCAACACCTGTGAGAGCCAGGAGCTCTGAGATGCTGAGAAACCCCAGCAGGCGCACAGAGCTCCATCCTTCTGGCCTCGGCACTCGAGAGCCCCCGTGTGAACACACGTTTGGGCTGCAGGGCTGAGCCCTCCTTGCATGGTCACAAACACCATCCCCAAGCTGTGCAACTGCGCTGCTGTGAGTTTATGTACTTGTGTCTCCACCTCCAGGGAATTAGATCTCATCTGTATCCTAACTCTGTACCCTTGCCACCTGATCATCTTCTGAGGGCAGTTCAGTTTTTAGCTTTTACAGTCTGTTTCCTGGTCCTTTAATTCTTTTTTTCTTTGTCTCTCTTTTCAGCCTAAAGCTTGGAAAACACTCAGCAGTCTTCTAAAATCCCCAGAAGAGACTTTCAGTGCTGCTGTTCACCTCCTAGGAGTCTACACACATCTTGGGTGTTTGGTTTTGAGGGGGTTTTAAATTGGGTGTTTTTTGGGAGTTGGGATATTTTTCTGTTTGTTTTTAAGCATGGAGCAGTTTTTTAATCCATGTGGGTGCAATAAGGAGTCGCAGGGACATGATCCCTGATTTGGGCTCCCGGAAACTGCAAAACAGCTACCCCTGTCCTGACCTGAATTGGATTTAAACACGCAACACCCTCTTTTTGTCTTTGTCTAAGTGGATCTGTCTGATCTGAAGTAGACAGTAATAAAACAAAATTGGTAACAATCTTGTTTATTTTATGTTTGACCCTTGGATTTCAAGGCCATTTGGCCACAGATGGTTGAAGCTGATCCTAAGAAGCAATCATGATAAGGAAATGATAAAGAGAAAAGCACTATTTGGACATAAAAGGTTGTGGATTGATGGATGTTAGTTACAAGTTACCAAGAAATAAAAGGTAGATGTTCGCTTGTTTTTACAGTAAGACATTTTAATGGGGAAAGAAAATCTGTGCTGCATGGTAATTTCTGTAACTGGATTTGGGGCCTTTCAAAGTTAGATGTTGTGAAACTCTGAGAAACTTCGCATTCCTGGCTTGCAGGTTATCTTTATAAACCACTGAAATTCCATTTGCAGCTTCCTAGCTGAGCAGAGCTGTGGCACACAAACCCAAGGTAGCCAAGAATAGAAACTGTTCTTACTGAGCAAGAGCTCTTGCTCCCTGCAAAGGGCGAAATGGAGAGGGAACTCTCACATTGCAGCTCGTGTAACAAAGCAGGGAATTTTACCCACCTTCTGTCTTGCCCCCCTCGGGGGAATCCGAGCTGCCTTGCTTGAGGAAAGTGACCAGGTCGTTGAAGGTTATGTAGAAATCAACGGCAAACACGATGGTGGCTGCAAACCCAAACACCTGAAAGGGCAAAATAATGCTCTCCTTAACAACAGCTCACGTCTGGCAGGGACAAACCAAAATGAGCCAAACCGACACAAGAAAACTCTGTGGTTTTTTCAGTGCCTTTCCAAAAAGGCAGGGAAGGGAAATGGTTTGTGACACACTGGCATCAACTGAATTACAGCTGATTTGGGAGCCTGAGGAATGACCAGGTGTGTCCTCATCCCCTCCCTAGACTGCATCCCTCTCAGCCTCTGGGCACGTTCTGGGCATCAGCACTGCTGGGAGCTACAGGAGAGCACCTCCTGCACCTCCACTGTGCCAGGGTACCTCTGCCACCAAGAAATCACCTCCACTTCTCTGGAAATGATTTTCCGCTTGTTTGCAAGGAGATGTGTCTATTGCTGAGTGAACTAGACTGAGATTAAATGATTCTGGAGTTCCCAGAACTGTGCCAAGCACAGGCTGGGTGCTGCTCTGGGAGCCTGGGCTGAACACACTCCATTGCTCCGTGTCTCACTGCAGGGACAAAGATTAAAGCAAGGTTTGGGCTGGTGTTGTGGGGTGGTTTGGGAAGGGCTGCTGGCCAACACTACTGGGCATTGTTCTTCCCAAGCTTAAAAAATTGTTATGCAAATTTTATTTATGTTGCATACATTATTGATGCTTAGAGTCACGTTGCAGATGCAGGGCCTGTATTGTATTTCTGACCACAAAATACTGATGGTGAAGGCTCTCTCCTGGGCAGTCCTTGTACTGGAGGGTAAAATGACACTGCTCTTGTTTCCACTCATCCAAGTAAAACCGAGCAGGAGAGGCAGGAAGTTGAAATTACATAATTTAGATTGGCCTTAGCAGTTAAGGTTTGGTTTCTTTTTATTATTATTATTATTATTATTATTATTATTATTATTATTCCCTCCATTCAAGGACCTTGATACTCTTTGCAGGAGCAGTTTATCTTCCCTGTACAGCTGGCAAAATTAAAAAGCAGAATAGGTGCCTTCCCTAAGGGTACAGTTAACACTGGGCAGCACTGCTAGGATGCAAAACTACTCATTGATTCAAAACATGTTTTTCTGAGTAACCGACCATTTCTTCTTTGCTTTAGGCAAATTAATTCTCAGTTAATTGAAGAAGCTTCTGTTACTTGCAGCGGGGTCATATTTGAACTGTTTCTTAAGTATGTGCATACTCAGTTCACCACAACACTCAGGTGGAAAGCTCATGCCTACTCACCCCTGCTGCTTTAGATGCTCCATCATTGTACTTTGAGACAGCAGCAATTGAAATGGCAAAGTAAATAATGGCAGCGGTGACACAGCGCAAGAAATCCTGTGAAAGAAGCAACAGAACATTTTCAGATTGGTCAAGGATTTCCTCTAAAAACCATTTTGGAAACGAACACTCGACCCCTCTGTTGTTGCATCAGTGGCCTTGCTGGCATGTGACCACAGCCTGGTTTGCTTTAGAGGAGGGATTGCTTATCTGGGAAGTATTTCAAAGTAAGAGAAGACCTGAACCTTGGCATAAACTTCTGCTCTTAAAGATGCTGGGATAAATCCTGCTTCTACCCTGCCTGTGTCAGGCAGACCTTCCTTCAGCCTGGGAAGGGCTGTGCTGGGGTGTTTGCCATGGAGCACAGCAAGGGCTGTAATGGAAAAATCGTTTGAAATGCCTTAAAATCCTCATGTTTAAGCAGAACTTCTGCGGCACCAGTGGCTCAGGAGGTCTCAGCTCCCATGGGAACAGGTGCCTGTCTCTCTGTGGGTGCAGGTCTGTGTGGTGATCTCCACGGAGACCTGTCTGTGAACTCTTCATTCAGGAACCAAACACTGGTTTAGTGTTGGAACAATTGATAGTTCCTGTGTCCACTGCCAGCTCCACCAGCCCGCCCCAGGGGCACGTGCCTGGTGTGATCCCTGGGACAGTCCTGCTGAGCTGTGCCCAGTGACACCAGCAGGGATGTCTGCAGTGAGTTTTAAACACAGAGCTGTGGTTCCCAGGGCACCCGCAAATCATGGGGTCTGCAATAATGGTACCCTCAGCTCTGCTCACAACTAGCCCTTCTGCCTTTCCAGAACAAATGGAGGAGTAAGATCCTGTCTCAAAGCACAAATCCTGCAAGAAGCTTGACTCCTCTCAAGTCAGGACAAGGTCAGTTATCTACGTTCTGTGCCTGCAGCATGTAATGGTAATGGCCATAATAAACACACAGGTGCCTTTTTTGTTGTCGTTCTGGAACCAGATGCATGTAGAAAATGGAAAAATGATGGAACTGAGATTACCAGCTGAAAACTGCAGTTGTAGCCAAAGTCACTGATACTGTTTTATCCACCAGTGGCCTTGCTAAAGTTATTTTTATACTCTTGAGAGCTCTAATTCAAACCTCACTGCAACGAACTGTTGATGGTACCAAAAGAGAATCCAGACTGATAAGACCAGCAGGGTTTTTTCAAGTATTTGTACTGCGAGGCAGCTGCTCCCTTTGCAGTGATATTTGAGGCTGCAGGGACATCCAGTGGCCAGGGCTCTCGTGCAGCCCCAGCACTGCCCCAGCAGCCACTGGGCTCCTGTGTGGGCTGGAGCTGCCCCTTCCAGAGCAGCTCAGTTTGTCTGTGGGTGTAACTCCACCTGACAATTTAATCACAGCCTAATAAAGTCTGTCCATTATCAACATCACACCTGTTTCCCCTTTGCAAGGGTGGCAATAAGGAGCCCCCAGCAGTCAGACTAACTTGGGCTGATGCTGGCCCTAAGCCATTTGCCTAGAATTGGGCTTAAATTCAGTGGTTTGATAAAGCCACGCTTTGTATCAGCACCCAAAGAGCTGCAGTGCAGAGCAGAGCATACTTTAGAGTGCTCTGGGACCTTCTGAGCCAGAGGCAGCATGGACAAGTTTCTAATAGGGCAGTAAAGTTGTTACAGTCACGCTGAACTCCTGCCCAGCCCCTTTCACTCCCCTCACACTGCACAATTAACCCGGAGGGTTTCTGTTGCACATCTCACTTACCGCCAAAGGCCAGTGGGCTCCTTTAAACTTCTCATTAAGCTTGGAGGCGTAGGCAAAAAAAAGAAACAGTGCCAGCAGAAACTCTAGGAGTGGTGCCATCATGAAAGAAGCTGCCAGAGATGCAATATAGCAGATAAAGATGACAAATGACAGCACCTAAAGTAAAGGGAAAACTCGTAGTTATTCGCATGGAATAGCAGAGCCGCAGGCAGCTGAGCAGCTTTGAAGTGTTATTTTCCCAGTGTATTTCTGTCAGTGCTGCTGCTGATGGCATAGCTTGCTTCCTGCTTATTTTTCATTGGGCCAAATGATTTTTCTTGTTCAGCATGGAATAAATCTGAAGTAATGGTGTTTATTTCCATGTGCGTGAAATCGCTTTGCCGGAGCGCTGGGTGGATTTGCACCTCTCAAGTCAGTAATTTGCTCTGGATTGTAAACAGCTCTGACAACATCATTCTGAAAATAGAGTGGGGTGTTGCCAAGCAAGCAGAGCTCTAAGCTTTCAGCCATGACAGCTCTCATTTGAAACCCAAATCAGTGCTCAGACAGCCTGAAGTAATTCAGCATTTATAATCTTGCAGTTGAAAGAATAAAGTCTGCTGATGATGGATAGAAAAGGGCCAAGAATTAATTGTTCTGTGATTTCTGGAAGTCTCTGGTTCCAGTTTTCCAGCGTGGCAGCTGTCTTAGAGTAATAGGACAGATAACTCCCATAGATTTGTTTTATCTCCATGATGTTTCATAACTCTAATAAATAATAAAAATGGCATTTGTTTTCCCACTCAATTGAAATACCTTTAGAATATACCTTATGGCTCAAAATACAAAGTTTCACAGTGGGAAAACAACTGAAGAAAATGCATTTTTAGCTAAACCAGACAGTACCAGAGTGCTGTCCTACACTCCTGGACTTTCAGCTGCTGTGTTTGTAAAAGTGGAAGGTGAGGGAACCATGGAGAAGCTCGACACCATTTTCAATTGCTGTTCTGGGGGTTGGTCACTTCCAAAAAGGGGATCCAGTCCTGCTGTTCTACTGCCTTGCATGGGAACTGGTTGATGTTTCTATCAAACTAGCCTGAAGTAACAACAGTAGCCAGGACTCTGAATTACACATTATTATGTGCCAGTTTACACCTGGGCTGCTCTGTCCAGCCCTTCCTCCTGGAGACAAATCCCTGCCTTCCCAAAGCTCAGGGATGCTTTTGGCCAGCACAGCAGGGGGGACTGAGCATTAGATTAATTAGATTACACAGTTTTTTTTTAACTTCTAATTCCAAATTAGGACACTCACATTCCCACTCACACAGCACTGAAAATAAATGTATTCTTTTCCTCCAGATGGCACATCTGAAGGCACATGTAGCTTCCTGCAAAGGTAATCAATGCATTTACCTTGTTAAATTTCAGCTCTATGAAATTCTTTGCTGCTACCATGGGTTCCTGGGAACCACCTGTACCTTGGAAAAATAATCATTACACTTGAATGATAAGGCTCCTATAATTATTAGTAATTACTCCTGTAAGAGGTCAGTCAATCCTCAAATACATGTATCAAAAAACCCTTTTATGTTTAGGGGGAAACTAAGAAGTTCAATTCCACTGAAATAGTTTCTTGGTGTAATTAATTACCAAGCCTTTACTCTCAGCCTGTGTTTTGAGGAAAGCAGTCAGTGCCTGACCAGGATGCTAAGAGCTGGAGTATATTGTTTCCATCCATTAGGACTGGGTGGTGAGGTTAGAGAGGATGTGACATTTTTAGTAAGAGACTATATTTATCTTAAAACGTCTATACATTGTTCTTGTTTGACTGGGCTCTAAGATACTGATCTGGGATAGCATATAGAGCTCACTTCTGCATGGGCCTGGCAGCTGGTAACACCTGCCCCATTTGTTGGTGTTTACCCCATCTTGATTTGTTTATTGCTCAACAGAGCCTCTCTCCAGGTTTTTCTCATTTTCATACAGTGGAGGGAGCTCAATTCGTGGTATTTTCTTTCTATGAGCTCAAAGTGATAAGAACTCTTTGAAAGGAAGTGGATTTATCAGAGCTTGACAACTCCTAAGAGGAGAGAGGACTTCCTTCTTCCTATCACAGCACCTATTCCCTACACCCCAAAGAACAAAGACTGGACTTGCTTTGTGAATCTGCTTCACTTGCATTTCTGGAACATAATTTAGACACAGTTCCATGTTTTCTTGGATTAAAAAGAAATCACCATCTATACACGACAATTTTTTCTTGTTCCGGTGTTGAATAAATGTCTTCCTTTTTGTGGCTAAAGGCAGGTGTGTGATGGCTGAGCTGCAGGGATGAGGATGGCTGAGCAGTTCAGGGCTGCTCCCACCAACCACAACCCTTCCAATGGCAGATCATTAGACCCGAACTAAACCTGGTGATCTCTTAGGAAAGGATTAAATGCAGTGTTCAATAATACATCCTACTGGAGCAGCGAGGGGAGGTAGAGAGGCAAATTTCAGATACCTAAGCGGATGCTGCACAGCAGAGATCCCTTTGATCTGGATTCTGTTTGAGTCAGTAACTCCTGTGCTCTGTCTGCCTTCGCACTGAGAAAAGAGCTTTTCTGTCAAAAGTGTGAAGTGAAAGGAAGAGCCTTTGTGGTCTGTTATTATCAGCTCTATGGCAATTAGTGCCAGGGAAGGCTCCTGCTGTCTCCTCTCAGCCCTGGGCAGGCCTGAGGTTCAGACACGAGCCGAGCTCAGGGTGAAACAGGAGCTGTTCTGTGGCACGAACACACACAGGAGCCCCTGATCCCAGGTGCTGATGTGCCAGGGGATCCCTGCTTCTGTGCCAGGTAAGCTGCTGAAGAGACAGAAACATCAGTCTGAGCATTTCAACTTTCTAACTGGGTCTGACCCAGACGAGCTGGGGAGGAAATATTAGTTGTTTCTTTTAAAATCTGGTTACCAGACCAGCTACTTGTTCAAACCAAGCCCTGCATTACTGGTAGATGACAGCAGTCTCCTGCTGCCTGTTCCTCAGCCCTGAAAGACAGTCACTGTATTCCCACCTTCCCACCCTCAGCAGTGGGACTGAGTCCAGCCTGTCCTGCTCTCCACTTGTCAGCATCTCATTGTGAGGAGAACTGCACCTCAAGGCACTTTGAAAACACAGGCACCTTCTGATTCACAAGAAGCCGCTTGATTTCAGTAGATTATTGATGGTATCAGTAAAGGGGAAAGAATCTGAAGTGTGGTAACTGCTCTCCAGTTAAACACCATTCCTCATTCTGGAGGCACTCTGAGACTGAAAAGGCCCAAGGAAGATATTATGTGAAATAAACATCTATACAATAATGGACTCGATTTTGAGAATGAAGGTTTGAAAGATGATATTTTTGGATGCCTTCACTGGGGGAAGGCTGGAAGGTCCAGGAAGGGGAGGGAGGCAGACCCTGGAAAAAGCCAGAGGAACAACAGAAAGGAAGTGCCTGAGGGCTCTGTCAGGTGATGACCATGGCACTGCACCTTGGTACTGCACCTTGTTCTTTGGTTTTCTTCTCTTCCGTCTCCCACTGCAGCCCTGACATGGATTTTAATGCCAGACCTCCTTGGTAGCTTGGGAACAGCCCCATGTAATACCCACAAACTGTAGGGTTTTGATGATGTTTCTCATTTCTCCTTTTGTACAGCTCATTTCCTCTTCTGACAGGTGGAATGCACGGACTCCTTGAGCAATACTGGATATTATCTGTAACTGTCTTTTCTGACTTATAAAAGTGAGCAGGTCCTTTCCTGACCATTTAACTGCACTGCCACTAACTCAAGCATTTGATGTTATCTTAAAATTTTAAAAATACACCTCTCCTCCCACAATACAAACACTGCAGTGCCAGTCTGTACCCAGAAATAATGACACCTACCTACGTATGTTTCCAGACTTCAAGTCTTTGAGACAAACCTCTTGCAAACTGAAAGTGGCTCTAAAAACTCAAAAGCACCTCTCAGAATATACTCTGACCCTTCCAAGGACTGTCAAATATTCATTCCACTGCACATCACACTTGTTCTGCATCTCTGTTACTGGAGCTGTGTGTTTCAGGGTCACTTCAGACAAAGGTCAAGCAATGGGACCTTGTTTTTCTAACAGCTCTGTATCTACACTGAAAAAAAAAGGCAGCTAGAGAGGAAGTTTGTGAGGCTCCATGCAGTTACATGTTCATTTCTAGCACTTTCAGAAAGCACTGCTGCTTCTGGGAGAAAAAAAAGTAACAGTGTTTTATCGGTTTTGTCAGTTTGTATTTATACAGAGTTTTTCTCTTCACCTCATGTGGGATTACACCCTCAGCATTGAGAGCAGCAGAGTCTGAGCTCTTCCTGAGCTGCTGATGAAAGGTTAGTGTGACTGCTGCCAGCTTCATGGGGAAGGAACATCTGCATGCAGGAAGCTCTAATGCAGCAAAGGGCAGGACAGGAACCTTTCATAGCTTGACAGTCATAAGGGTATAAAAAATTCTGGCAAAAGAGCAGCCTGACCATTCACTGAGCACCTTTTATGCACGCTCCCATTCACACAAAAAACCTTCTTTGGTATTGTGTTTCAGAAAGTAACTTTTCCATTTAAACACATGTAATTATTACTTAATATTGCATTGCTGGGCTTCTTAAACTGGCCAGGCATTACAAAGTTATACTTTATTGTACAACCAGCTTGCAGTTCAAGGTCTAAAAAATAATCATGAGAGTGGTTAGAGAGCACAGTGTCCCTGAAGGGAGGGAGGCCTGAGCAGTGCTGAGGTCATGGCAGCTCCAGAGGCGTTTGTCTCCTCCAAGCAGGGAGACCAGATCCACTGGAACCTGCTGGAAATATGAGGATGCTGGGAAGCTGCTGGCATCACTGCACCAGCTCCTCATCTCCTGCTCCCACCTCCTGCCCCTCATCTCCTGCCCTCACCTGACCCCTCCTCCACAGGAAAGAACAGGTCTGCCTAATTTTTACAAGTGGCTAGCAGTGGTATCTTTTGGACAAGAGTGCATGTGGGTCTCGTATTCTCATCAGACAGTGCATCACTCAGTGGTCTCTGCTATTCAGTTACTACTTCTCTGTCGCACTTGTCGGGGAGGTGAAATTCCTGCTTCCTCTAGAACTGGCTGCAGGAGAGGCCTTCTGGCTACAGACCCTGAGAAAGGCACAGGGCGCTTCTTCAAAGGAGACTTCACACCGAGCAGCTGAAGTTTCAGTTATGAAGGTCAGTTCAGAGAAGACTGAAAAGACAGGAGAAAGACAGGAAAAGAGGAGCAGAACAGGCACAATGACTTCTACATCCTTTTATGTCACCACAAAGCTGACACAATTTTAAATATTCATACTGCATTTTTATAAAAAGAAATAAAATGTGGTGCCACTGCAGCTGGCTTCAGGAGATTGAGGAGATGCCAACTAAAGCAGCCACAAAAGCTTGACTGGAACAGCCGGGTGAGCAGCAGAATCCACAACTGGGGATCTTGCCTGGACAAGCTCTGGCGGCAGTATGAGTGGCTGTTAAATAGTTCCAACACAGGACATAGAGAACTGAAAACTGCATCTCTTGAAGGGTGGAAAAGAGCATGGATGAGATGCTGACTTTCAACACAGCAACTGGAGTATTTAGGAAAAATGAGTATCTTAACAAGAGTGTTAAAATACGTGAAAGAAATCATGGCATGGGAGGAGAATAGAAAGGGAAAAAGATTAACCTGTAAGATTAAAAATGGTGATTAGAAAATGGAGGGAGTAAGGCAGTGAGAATAAATAGGATTAGGAGAGACAGTGAAGCTTATAAATGTATTTGATGCTACTGCTTCTTTCTGGCTCTACAGCTATCCCAGGTGGAATAAAAAATTAATATGGCAGGTTAGTGGGGGGTTGGACTGGATGTTCCCCAGAGATCCCTTCCAACCCCAACCATTCTGTGATTCCATGGAGATCAAAAGAAAAAGCAGCAGGGGATGGGGGGAGGTTAACTTCCTTATCTGAATAAAATTTGAGATTATAATTAAGCCTCTAGCAGCAATGAGCTCCATCACCAGCCTGACTTGTTCTAGGGGAAGCACCAGGATGCCCAGTTTACATGGGTGCTGCACCAGAGCAAACTACACCTGAACATCCTAAAGATCCATCCTCCATGTGGAAACGCGTGGAAATGTTATTTTCAAAAATGGCTCGAGAGCCAGAGAAATAAAGTGCATTTCTGGGGCATTGCCAAGCTGCTGAATAATGTGACATTTGTAACAGTAATGAGGACCCCACTTTGCTTCTGAACAAAAGGCACTGTTCAAAAAGTGTATCCATGAATATTATTTACATACATTTATGCAGAACCCAACCCCACCCCACATTAGCACTGTGTCAGAGGAAAAATTAAACATTCAAGACAAGAAATACAAAGCTAAAGATGAAACACAGATTTAAACCATGATAGATATAACTTGGACTCCTCTTCAATTATTTGGCACTGCATTTCTCTAATTGTATACAGGCTGCATTTACTCTGGGGCCTGTGTTGTCTTCAAGGGTTTCTTCTGGCAAAGCTGAGGCAACTGGAGAAAAACTACTGCTGCCTCTTGTCTGCCAGGAAACCAAGTCCTGAGCATGTGGGCTTGGCCTGCAAGGAGCACAAGGAAAGCTCTCGGCAGATGGGATTTTAGAGCTGCTTGCAGCCAGCCAAGCCCTTGGGAAGCCCCGAGTGGCCTTACAAAGAATAAATCCCTGTTTTGTCAAGACAGAGCAGTTTTCATTACTCCAAGGAGGCATCATCAGAACTTCTCTATGACAACAAAAGGGTGAGTCTGATCCCATGACCAGAGCAGTACTCCTCCAGTATGTCATCATTCTGAGATGTTAAAAAGCCAGGCTGTCTGAAAGCCATCATTTAGTGGCTGTAAGCTTGTAAAGGAAATTCCAGTGTGTGTTATAGCATGTAACAAAAATAGGTGCCAAAGGAGCCAGGTTAGCTGGGCTTTGGTATTTTCTAAATGTGTGGTTTTGTAAACTACAGATGCTGGATGACTGATGGGGGTACCTGGAGGAGGGATGGGGTAGCTGGAATTATTTGGGTGGAGCTGATAAAGCCCGTGGCCAGCTGCTACCCAGCCCAAGGCTCTCCCTACCACAGAAGTCATCCTGGCCTCCTGAGTGAATGCTTTTCCTCTCAAAGCCAGCCTCACATCTGGCTGTTCCCCATCTCTCTGCCACAGGGCAGTGCCTGCAGCCTCACCAACTCTCAGAGCTGGTCCCCACCAGCTGGTCACAGACAATTTTGCCTCCTACTGCCTGTTCCTTACCTTTCTTTTGCTGGAATATCCTTGTTACCTTCCCTGAGCTAGCACAGTGGATAGCCAGAGACACCCTGCACATCTGAACATTGCTCCGTGGACTTCACTAGTAGTTTGGGCTGTCCTGATATCTGACTATCTGCTGCCAAAACTCCAGCTAAAACTCCAGTAAACTTAGTGTTTGAATTTATCTTTATTTCTAGCAAAAATTATGCTGAATGTCTAATTTCAATCAACGAGCTTCCTATTCAGAAGCTAAGTTTTGGTGTGAAATACCCACTCCCCATGGGGTGAGTGATCTCCTTCCCTATCACGTGGGTACTGTTTCAGCTGTCAGGTCTTAAGCCTTTACACATACAATTCCAGAAAGTCTCACACCACAGTCACTGCCCTGGCCCTGCTGCCACACTATTGCTGATCCAGGCCAGATGTCCGTGGCCTTGTGCCCACCTGGGCTGGTGTCCAGCCGCTGTCACAGCACCCCAGGGCCTTTCCCTCTGGGCAGCTCTCCAGCCCAAGGGCTCCACAGCAGTGAGCAAGCGCGTCCCCCTGAGGGTCAGGGACACACACAGCTTCGGAGGGCTCGGGACAGCAGCTGAGTGACCGTGATGCACAGCCCGATGCCACACATCATAAATTAATGAGTCAAGTCTTTCCTGACACACTCAGGACAGGCTGCCTCCTAACCCGGCAGCAGCCGGTAACGCAAACCGCAGCCGTAGTGGTTACTGGATTCACACTGCAAATAGCTTAAAACGAAATCAAAGCGCCTTTTTACTGAGAAGGGGTCCTCGACAGCAGAACATACTTACGGCTCTGGAAGTCTAACGTGACAAGTTTTGGTTTCTAACGTGCTCTGCCTGAATTACGCTAAATCCATTACGCTCTCAGCCCTGCAGTTCCCCCACTCCGGTACGGCTGTTTCCCCATTTTCCTCTCGGTTGTTGTTCCCCCATTTTCCCCTCGGTTGTTGTCCCCCGTCTCCCCTCGGTTGCCTTTCCCCCAGTTTCCCCCTCGGTTGTTGTTCCCCCAGTTTTCCCCTCAGCTGTTGTCCCCCCTCTCCCCTCGGTTGTTCTGCCCCAGTTTTCCCCTCAGCTGTTGTTCCCCCTCTCCCCTCGGTTGTTCTGCCCCAGTTTTCCCCTCAGCTGTTTTTCCCCCTCTCCCCTCGGTTGTTCTGCCCCAGTTTTCCCCTCAGCTGTT
>VZRQ01000459.1:114281-139272 GCA_013397975.1 Machaerirhynchus nigripectus
GGTCTGGGCTGGGGCTGGGCTTGGGCCGGCCTCGGGCTCGGACTCAGCTCGGGCTGGGCTCGAGCTGGGCGCGGGCTCAGGCTCGGGGTGGGGGGTTGGCCGTGGATTTTTTTTTTTTAAATTTTTTTTTTCTCTCTGAAGGAGGGAAGCGGAAATCGTGACACTGCGGAAACGGGAAAAAAAAAGTTTCAGCATCCCCAGCTGTGGGGGGCGGCCCCAGCGCCCGCCCCCAGCCCTGGGACAATGGAGCAGGGCTGGCACCTTCGCCCTGTCCTGTGCCGTGCTGCCCTGCTGGACCGACACCAGGGAGCCAGGGGGCTTCTCGTCCCTGCCGTTCTGGACACACAGCACAGAATCACCGGGCTGGGGTTGGAGGGGGCCGCTGGAGGTCACCCAGGCCAAACCCCGCTCAAGGATGAAATTTCAGGATCCTGATGCCTCGGCGAATGCTTTAACATGCAGTTCACATGGCACAAGAAAATCTTTCTGAAGGATGGTTACTGGGACATTACGTTTTTACTTTACTTTAAAATGTACATTTACTCTAATGTACATTTTTTCACTTAGTAAATAAATACGGTTAAATAATGCACTTAAGCCCGTTTGTATTTTCTTTTTATTAGAGAAAGAAGACAACCATGAAAACAGTTTTCATACAGGTAAAAACATAACTTTAAAAAAACACGACCATTTTCTCTGAACCTTTAACTGGTGAAATTGCAACACTGAAACTGCATTTGGAGAAGTATGAAACCTTATGAATGATTATGAATGTTGCAAAAAACATTAGTGCACAGGAAATTCAAAAGTGAGCACATAAAAATACAAATTCTTTAAAACAGAGTAGGGAAACAGAATGGAGAAACCATTCTTCACTAACATGTCAATCTTATTTGGCAGGAGCACTCCTTCCTCTTGCTTTATCAAGGCTAATCTTCTTGCAAAGAAGAAACGCGTCGGTAAGGCAGAGAACAAGCAATATAAGACCCAACACCTACAAAAATAACCATAAAATTAGTTCCCCCAATCAATCTCGAGCTTTTACTGTAGTGACTCATCAAGGTAGCAGTAGACACACGCTCCTAACTTGGTTCTGGCCTTGAAAATGAGTGATTTGAGACAGCTGATAAATTAAATAACACCCACATTTAGACAAAGCTGTCTACAGCTTGCTCTGTTTGATGTTTGTGTGAGGCCTTGGAGATCGTGTGGTGCTCTCCTTGAAAGCTAAGCTAATGCTGCATTATGCCTGTATTGGGTCTGGCTGAGGTAAAGCTCACAGCCCTTACGGTGCTGAGCTTTGCACTGGTAGCTGGACGGGTGCTGGTAACAGAGCAGTGTTTTGGCTCCTGCCGAGCAGTGCTGTCCCTCTGACATTCCTTCCCCCACCAAAGGGATGGAAGTGGGCGAGATCCTGGGAGGGGACACAGCCAGGCCAGCTGACCCAAATTGGCCAAAGGGATGTTCCATACCACAGGACGCCAGCTCAGACATCTAATCTAAGGAAGAGAGGAGGAACCGTGACGCGTGCTGAAGCCCTGCTTCCCAGGAAGTGGCCCAACATCGCTGCTGATGGGAAGTAGAGACTGATTTATTTTATTTTTTTTTTCTTCTTTAGCTCTTGTGTGTGCAGATCTCCGCTTGTTTCTTTCTTTTTGCTGTAATAAAACTGCCTTAACTCATCCTGCTGGTTTTTACCTCCGTCTCATTCTCTCCCATGTCCCAGTGGGAAAGGGAGTGACAGAGTGACTGAGTGGGCACCTGGCACCCAGCCAGGATCAGCCCACAACAATGCCAGACAATGCTTTTATCTTAAAGGAAAGCTCTTCTGTCTCTTTAAAGGTTGTTTAATTAATGGGACTGGCCCTGAGAAGAGCCAAGGGGAAAAGTCAGCATTTGTAGAAACAAGCCCAGCAGGAAAATGCTCTTCTCCTCTGAAGCTCTGAATGGGAAACATATTCCAAATTGAAGAAAATGTACAAAAGTATTAAAAAAATAGACAAACTCAGGCAGGTAACTGGAAAAATGTGTTTGCAGAAGAGCCACTGAGTTAACTCACTCAGCTCCTGCCCTTCAGCCCCATCCCACCCGCACACAAGGGTTTTTTATGCAAGCACTGAATTACCTGATCAGGGGAGTTATTTTCAGAAGAGCTCTTGGGAGAGCACAGCTCAAGGCAGTTTGTGCCTCAGAAAAGGCTGGGAGTGATTCTGTCCCTCCCAGCATTGAAGATGTCGCATGTTCCACCCAAACTTGTGTTCCCAGCTACCTGCTTGGTCTCCTGCTCCCACTCTTAATTTCTGTGAACTTCACAACTGAGAACATAAATTTTATCCCAGCACAGTCACTCAATCAGAAAATCTCCTTTTTGCTTAGGATGCCATTGCCAGTGAAGCCATTAGCTTTCCACATCACAGCCTAAGCTGAGTTTGAAAGACCCCAGTGGCAGGTTTTAGGTTTCTTTTGGTTGCTTGTCACATTTCAGCTTATCTTGTAGGGTTTTTTTCCCCTCCTTATTGTTTATTAAGGTTAATTACATTAGTTGCTATTTGAATTAAAAAATACTAGTCGCTTAAACTATTAGAGTGGTTTGATCTTAAGAACGCAAAATTCTTACAATCATAGTATGAACAAAACCCCTTCTCAACTGACATAGTTCCTCAGTTTGTGTCAGAAAAAACAATGTGCACGTCAGGAGGGAGGTACCAGCAAGCCTGTTGAAAAGTTTCAACTCTTTTTAGCAGGACTGTTGGCATTTCTTCTCAAGTAGTGTAACCAAACTGGATAGTCCTAAAAGAGCTAAGGATTCTCCCACCTAGGATTTCAAGCTATGGAAGCAAATGTAGGTTACTTAAAATCTCTAGAAATTTTCAGTGTTTCAGTATTTCTCTGTAAGTCCTAAGTCTTGTAATATCTTTAAATTACTAGTGATGTGAGGATTATTTTCTTTTAATGAGATACACTGAAGTTATCTTGTTTGCTACTGCTGAGTGTGTTCTTCCAAGACAGTTGTTTGCATGGTCCTACCACAATGTGAGTGTACCGAGAGGTTCAAATCACACGCACTTTAAGAACTGAAATTCATTAACAATGTTTCTACTTACTCCTCCAGCCAATGTCCCCTTGTTGGTCCTCATTATTATTGCAAACAAGCACACAACGAGGAGGAACAACGCTGCAATCACCGAGTTCAAAATATCCTGAAACAGCCAGTGGAAGCAAAATGTTTATTCTGAAATAAAGGCCTGAAGGAGAACCTGGAGAGCTCCCAACACAGAAGGGATGGTTAAAAATGGCTGGATTGCCATGAAAACAGAATTACAGCAACATTCCTGTGAGAGGACACTGACACCCAGTGGTTTGATGGTAAAAAGAGCGTTTGTGGTAAAACTTCCTCATTTTACCTTTCTTCTCTTGTTTTTGAAGTCAAATTTATGCAACTTGGCTACACTTGATAGACTGAAGCAGCAAATACACGTACAGAAGGGAGGTAAGAGCAGAACTCGTTAGTATTTGAGTGAAAGTGTGTGACTAATTTGTGATGTGGAGGTGTTACACAGCCAGGCAAACAATGCCCGTGCCGGGAGGGGCTGTTATCAGATCTAGCAGCCATCCAGGAACGGATGGAACAGAACGCGCTGGTAGGAAAAACTGCCTCAACCTCCATGGGACACTGGGGCTTGCCTGAACTCTACAGAAACCATCACGGAGCTGACTGACAATGTCCCCTGGGGCAGGTGATCCCTTCTGTTCACGTGCCTGCCGGTGCTCACAGCCAAGCCAGCGGCCGGAATAGCCAGGGGACAGCGGTCCCCACAGCCAAGGGGACATTGGTACCCTCAGCCAGGGGACAGCAGTACCCTCAGCCAGGGGACAGCAGTACCCTCAGCCAGGGGACAGCGGTACCCACAGTTACGGGACATTGATACTCACGGCCATGGACATGGTACCCATTGCCAGAATCCATCAATACTCACAGCCCGTCAGTACTCACAGCCAGGGCACCCCGGTACTCGGAGCCCACAGGTACTCACAGCCAGCGGCCAGAAAAGGCACCGCATCCGCGCGTCGAGCCTCAGAAGGTAGAGCAGCAGGAACAGGAAGGTGATCAGCGTCTCCATGCCGGCCAGCGCCGCGTAGGCCTCGTGCGCTTTCGAGGCCACGAAGCAGAGGAGGGTGGCCAGCGCCACCAGCTGCGGGACAGGAAGGGACGGGGGTCAGCGCCGGCCCGGGCCTTGCCCGTGGGCCCCGGGCCGCCCCCGACCGTACCGTGCGGGAGATCTTCAGCACGCCCCGCACCGAGCGGGGGTAGGCCCGGTCCCCCTCCAGCCGCGCCATGGCGGCCGCGCCGTGCCCGGCGGGACCGGGACCGCGGGACGGCGCCGGGAACCGGAGAGACGCCGGGGCTGACGCCGCAGGTGATGCCGGAGCCGATGCCGGCGCTGACCCAGCCCCGCCTCAGAGCGCCGGGCCGGAGGAAGTGATGGCGCGGCGGCNAGCGCCGTGCCGGGCTCCTCAGCGGGCGGGCTCGCCACTGTCGCTGCCGGCCGTAAGTGCGGGCGGAACCGCGGGGCGGGACGGGCGGCCGCCCCTGAACCCGGCCCCGGCTCCGTGCGGGCCCTCGGGATGCGCTGGAGCGGCTTCGGGAGAGCAGGAGCAGGGGCAGACCCGGGAACGGCTCCGGGGGAGCAGGAGCCGGGTCAGACTAGAGCACTGACCAGCGGGGACCGCCGAGCCCGTCCCTGCCTTCCTGCCGTGCTTGGCTGCGTGAAGGGTCTCGTAAGCTCAGCGTGGCTTGCATAGGTCTTATACCAGAGTTTTGAGGTGTAAGGGGTCTGAACTGCTTGTTTTGGAGCTGCTTTGTAATCCTCGCCCTTACTCTGCCAGGTATGTGAGGCCAGTGGGTGCTTCTCCAACTGGTCTTTCCAAAATTCACTTTTCCCGTGTGCAAACCCACTGAGGAGCAGCAGGTGTAGCAAAAATGTGGTGAAAGTGTGAGCACTTACCGTTGGACTCCTGGTAGCGTCAAGGACAGTGGTGAACTTCAGCTAAATCTGTGTCAGTCTGTGCCACATTACATGACGCAACAATCACCTAAAATCTTGAAGGCTGATAATTTAGCAATTAGTCATATTAAGCCATAGGGAACCTAAAAATATCATGGAGGGTCTCACATTAAGAGGCTCAGTATAACTAAGTTATGAAGACTGCCTTGATTTTAACTGTAGTTTATTTCCATTCTAGATAAGCATCTGATGAAAAAAGATGCTAGAAAGAGAATTGTAAGTATTTGCATTTTGTTCAGAAAAGTAAAAAGTGCAGTCTCTTTCATTATAATTCCATTATGATTTGAGTGTGTGTGTATTGGCAGCTGCAGGCCGTGGCTGTGTCACTGTGTGGTGGTGGGTCTGTCACTGGGTCATACTCTGTGCAAGGCGACGCTGGTCTAGTTCTGAAAATTGTAATAAAATTGTGAGAGATTTGTGCAAAAATTGTGAGGGTTTGTGTCAGGACAGGTGGCAGTTTGGGGTCAGTGTTCCATGTGTAGCCTTGCCATTGCCCTATATAACCCCTCTGGGCTATAAATTATTTTAAGACAGTGGTTTATTTTAGTTGTTTAGGTTTCTGAAAATAAAAATGTGATGCCTCTTAAGGTTTAAGCTATCTGTATAATGGATATTGAAATTATTACTTCAGCTGGCATTTATTTTAAGATGGGAGTCAAGTCTCTGAGGTGGGTTGTGGCAGAGTGAGAAGCAGCAGCAGCCCAGCAGGTGACCCTCTGGAACTTCTGGGGCCCTGGGAAAGGGAAGGAAGCTGGAAGCAGGGCAGGGGCTGGCTGTGGGGGCACCAGGAGGGAAGGCTGCCCCTTGCTTGGCAGAGACAGTTGGTTTATGTTTCCCAGGGAGGGAAAAAGTGGTGGTGTGAGGGAGTCACAACATCCAAATGGATCCCCACTGCCTTCCCATGAAATGATCTCCTCCCAGTGTAGGGAGGTGGCACGCTGGAATGGGCAGGGTGCATTTTTAACACACTGTTCACTGCTCTGCCACAGTGTGGGTCTCAAAGTGACTGTTTTCCACCAGATCTGTATCGAGGGCAACATTGCGAGTGGAAAAACAACATGCCTGGATTATTTTGCACAAACCACCAGCATTGAGGTACTGCATGCACATTGCTTTGTCCTTATTTCCCTCAGTGAGCAACTGCTTGTCTTGACAGATGCAGCAGTTTAGAAGTGCTGTCCTTGGGTGCATGAGGAGGGAGCAGCAGGGTCTGAGCCAGGGGCTTGCTGGGGCACCACCCCAACCTTCGATTAAATTGCAGCAGAGAAATGTAGATCACATGTAGTATATACTGGATGCCAAAACACCAGTAAAACCTGTGAATCAGTTTGTTCCTTTATAAAATAACAGCAATCCCCAGAGCATGGGCATGTTTGGACTTGCCTGTTTGCCATTTCATGTCACTGAAATCTTAGATGGGTCTGGTAAAAGCAAAGTAAAGAATAATGATGTGAAAATAGTGGTGTCATGTAACTGGGATCCCAGTGAATAGGTGGCTTTTTTAAAAAAAGGAAAATCTGTTAGAACTGTTTCAGGAGATTTCTTAGACTGATCTGGTATTTGATTTTGTGTTGCTTAGAACCAGGTTAGGGGGAAGGGCAGGCTTGTTGTATTTTAAACAAAATCAAGATCAAACCCCAGTGAACAGTTGTTTTTGTGTACAACAGATACTAATATATACTAATACTAATAACAGCCCTGGCAACACACTTGGTAAAAGTTTTAGGAATCCTCATAGAAATGCTGGGTTGCCAGATGCTATTTGGTAATTTAACAGGAATTGTCCTTATGAAGTAATTAACTGTTAATCCAAAGGATAGCAAACTTTAATTTGCAAATAGTGCAGCATTTTTTAAGTAGCTACTCAAGTTCCCAGGCTGATGAGATTCCCTTAGGCCTGACTCTACAGTATCATTGCAGAATTAGACCCTGTTTGAAGCAGGCAGGTCTGATTTTAGCTATTCAGGGTAGAAGCTTTTCTGATTCATTTTGTAAAAGATTTGAATACATTTGGTTTGTTAGAACACAAAAATAAAATGAAAACAAATGTGGTGTTGAGGCCAACAGCTAGTCTGAAGGCTTCACAAATCCTAAGTTGGAGATGGTTAGCTTCTATTAGTGAGAAAAGCCTGTGACAAGAAACACAATTAGTTTCTACCCTTGAAAATGCAGTATCAACAGAAGCAAGAAATCCAAACAATAGAAGGAGAAAACCAGCAACATACAGCTGCACCTGTTATTTTTCTAAATGCTTGAGTGCCTATGCTATAGGTGTCCAGTGGTAGTATATTGTAGTTAATATAGCCAGTGAATCTATTGTAGTAACTTAACAGCCAGTGACTGTGTAGCACAAATAATAACGTACAGAAGTGTATAAAAAAAGAGCTGCTTTGTTAATAAACAGCTTTTTGGCCCTTAATCGAGGCACTATCCCTGTGTGTGTGTGTGTTGTTTCGGCCGCCCCAACAGCGACAATGTGGTAGCAGTCTGATCCTCTTCCTTTGCTGGCAAGTGTTGCTTTCTGAGAAATTAAATTGTGAGGGGATGGGCTTGTCATTGAAATTCTAATTACTCTGCTAAGCTGTTCTTTCCCTTACATGGCACTGATTTTGACTCAAAAAAAAAAAATTCTCTCCAGGCTTATTAGGTAATCCAATGAGTGTTTAAAAATGCTAAGAAGACGTTGTATATTGACATTTCTCTATTTTTATCAGTTTTCATTATTACCTTTTGTGTTACAGAATTCAGTGCTGTTTTTTTAAGAGGGATGAGCTTTCCAATACAAGTCCTGAATACTCTAATTTACTGCACAAGTATTCCTTAAAAATAGTTGTAGACTTGTAGGGTCACATTAAGTATTTTGAATCTAAGATGTGTTTAACATGGAGTGATTCTTTTTAACCAGGTTTTGAAGGAACCCTTGACCAAATGGAGGAATGTTCGAGGTCATAATATCCTGGTAAGTGGCAGAAATTATTTCTGCAGTTACAGTGACTGTTCTTTTAGCAAGACATGTGTGATGGCTTTTTATCAGCCAGCAGAACTGTTATGAAAGGTGTGATCCAAATCTCACATGGCAAAAATGAAAGCTCCGTGAAGCAAAAGAGCTTCAACTGCAATTAAGACATGCATGTAACAGAAACACTGCATATAAAATGTGGTTTTGGCAAGGACTGCGTCTCCAGTGGGGTGTGAGTTCAAGCAATTCCCAGGAAGGTAAGCCCTGAGTGTGGCAGGTGTTTCTAAATGTGCTCGTGCCTGTTTCAAAGAAGGGGAGGATGTCACTCGAGGTGAGGGGTGGATCTGATCAGTTAATGTTGTTTGACTGGAGTTCTGTGAACAGCTCTGGTGCCCCCAGCACAGGAAGGACCTGGAGCTGTTGGAGCGAGCCCAGAGGCGGCCACGGAGGTGCTGAGGGGACTGGGGCCCCTCCCCTGTGAGCCAGGCTGGGAGAGCTGGGGCTGCTCAGCCTGGAGAGGAGAAGGTTGTGTGGAGAGCTCACAGTTCCTTCCAGGGGCTGCAGGGAAACCAGAGAGGGACAATTCCTCAGGAACTGGAGGGACAGGACAAGGGGGAAAGTGGACAAATTGAAAGAGAGGCAGTTTAGGTTAGATGTATGGAGAAACTGTTCCCTGTGAGGGTGGGCAGGCCCTGGCACAGGGTCCCCAGAGCAGCTGTGGCTGCCTCTGGATCCCTGGCAGTGCCCAAGGCCAGGCTGGACATTGGGGCTTGGAGCAGCCTGGGACAGTGGGAGGTGTCCCTGCCCATGGCAGAGGGTGGCACTGGGTGATCTTTAAGGTCCATTCCAACCCCTTAACACTGTATTGTTCTGTGATCCTGTGGCTGCTGCAGATGAGGAAAATTCAGCCCAGTGAGGTGTTGAGGGCTTCTGTTGTCTTTTGGGTGGCCACAGCTTTTTGGAACTGTTCCCTGCAGGTCTGTTCCTGGGTCCCAGCTGCACCTGCACACTGGCCTTTGCTGGGGTGCTGGAAGGGGTTCCTGCTGTCAGTCCTGTGCCTGGGGCTCACCTCCTCTGCAGAAATCCCATGGCTGGCTGGGGCAGGGATCCGTGCTCGGGCTCTGGAGTCTGCTGCCAGCACAGATATGTGGGCACACCCCAAACCATACTTGCCCTGGCATGTGTTAGATACCGGTCAGCCTTAGCACACGCCCCCTGGAAAGGTAAACTGTCTCTCCGAGGAGCTGCTGATGCCTTTCTGATTGTTAGTAAAGGGGTGGGGCACGTGTTGCACGACACCACAGCAGCCTTGGAGCACTGGGAAGGTCTCATCTTGGGCAGGGAGAAAAGGTCAGACCTGTGGGCTCAAGCTGTGCTGCTGGCTTAAAACTTGTCACCTCAGCCAACAGACACCGAATGATGTTTTATTTAGGGTGAGAACCTTTCTCTGCTGTGCAGGATAGATTGTTGCTTTTTAGGTTATGTGTGTGTGGAATTGCAGCAATCAGAAAGTGGAACTACCTGAGAGCTGCTGTGAGGGTCCTTTGGGAAGAACAGCTTGCCTGTGTTCAAGGACAGCTTTTCTGAGGCCCAGACCATACTTAAAATTGTATATGATTTCTGGATGGACTGGGTGTACTGAGAGTCTGTCAGTGCACAAAAATAGAGTAGTAGGTAGGTTTTTTTAATTACTCGGTTCCGACCGAGTATCTGACATGTAACCTGACGTGCAGAGTAACTAATTCCTACCGACTTCAGCCAGCCTCCCACTCAGTGTCTGTAGGGACAGGGCCATAATTCTACATCTCCATTGTGGAGAGCAAATGATCACTTAATTCTTGTCAAAGCTGCTGTCAGCTCTTTTAGTGCACTTCTTTTAGCATTGCTGTTGTACTGCAGAAGCTTCCTAAATACCCAACTTCCTGTTGTGCTGTTTGTCCTAACAAATGTCCATCTGTCTGGCTTCCATCTCTGATCCCAGGGCTTAATGTACCAGGATGCATCAAGGTGGGGGATAACTCTGCAGACCTACGTCCAGCTGACCATGCTGGAGCAGCACACCAGGCCCATGGTAAGGGAACTTCTGGTTTTATTTTAAAAGTAATTAGATGTGGTTATGCGTGCTAAGTCCTTTAAACCTTGTATTTGAAAGTTAAGATGCTGTGTGTGTTCGTTCTTTGTTCCTGCAGCGAGTAGGAATTCCTGTGGTGCAGACATTGATCTGCTCTGTGTGTGTTCTGGGGGTGAAATCTCTGCCTCCTGTCTGCTCACAGCTTCTCCAAACCGATGCTGCTGTTTGGGCACACCCTCAGGAGCTAGGCTTGCACAAATCTCTTCCTCGTTTCATGTCAGTGGCTTGTCTGTAATTTCATTATTTTGAATCTTTGGCAAACACTAAGTAATCTTCTGTTAAAATTCATAGTTCTGCTTCATGCTGTCTAGTACAAATTTAGCCGTTGCTTCTTCTGTTTAGGCAAAATACTTCCACTACCATTTTCTATTTCTTTTTTTCAGATGGTTTACGTCTTTTTTTTCTTGTGATTTTTCTTCTTTTTTAATCACATTCTACCTTTTTACCAAGATTTTGTTCATTTTTTTTTCCTTCATACACCTTTTGTTACATTCTATGCTGTCTTCCATCCCCTGATTACAAGACCTGGTCTTTGATGCCGTGCTTATATCTTACTGATGTTCTTATGTTGTGTTTTCTGAGTTTGTGTCAGGGCAAACTTTCAAACTTTCAGCAGTGCCACATAGGAGAGTGGTACTGCTCATAGAATCATTAGGTTGTTGGAAGAGGTGTTTTTCCTTGACAGTAGAAATCCTGTTCTGTTGGAGGGTTAATTAAAGGTTTCCTGAGGATTTCCCTGCATTTCAATCTGAGCTGTTTTGTCATTTGAGCTTTGCCGGAGCCATTTTTGTTTGTTAATGTGCAGAAACCTGGGTTAGAAGTTGCTCTGCCAGGCTGCTTTGCTCTGCCAGGCCCAAGAGTGTCAAAGGATCTCCCTGCTCCAACATGACGTGCTGGTGGAACACATGCAGGGCTGGCTAAGGCCAGGGCTCTGGCAGCTGCAGTTACTTCTTTTAAAAGTCCTGTTTCCTTGCTTGAGTGTGTCTGATGCCAGCCCTGTGCAGTGACCCAGCAACACATGGGATGGGGCAGAAATTTGGGGAGCAATAGTTCCCATTGTCCTGCAGACCCCAAGTGGATTGCTGCTTTTTCTACCCTGGGTTACCTTCCACTGCTCAGCTGAATGCTGAGCACTTACCTTTGAACTGGTGTAGGAATAACAAATTAGAGTAACATCAGGAGTCCTTGTTTGTTCTGTGGTTCTCACCCTCCCAGTAAGTTTGTTTATCACAAGATCTGAAAGCCTGGTGTATTTCATACGATGTGCCGTGAGTGTGAAAAGAAACAAGTGTGACAATGTACAGAGTCAAGTTGTATGTTGCAGATTTCCCCCGTAAGGATGATGGAGCGATCGATTCACAGTGCAAAACACGTTTTTGTGGAAAATCTGTATCGAAGGTATGGGATGTGGTTTTCTAATTTACTTTCTTGGATTAGTTATTTTAAATATATGTATAATCAACTGATAATTTCTTTGGTAATGTGCATTTAAGTGGCCTGTGAACTCTGCCAGTTCTGTGTTGGAGTGGCAGTGTTTGGTATGGGATGTGCTGCCCACTTCCTGTAGGATTCTGGAAAACCTTTTTCAGCAGTGCTCCTGCATATTTAGAACTCTTTATTACTTAGACACCATCTGTTAAAGTTATCTGCTCTCCAGCTGAATACCCAAATCTTGCTTGGATCAAAAGAAACACATGCTTGGACGTGTAAAAAACCATGAGGATATAAAGAATAACACTGTAGGAGGGAGAGACCTGGGCAGAGTTCTCCAGCCTGGCATCCAGGAGTGGCATTTTTTGCAAGCAGGGACTCGACCCCTGTGCTCTTGGTCAGAATCAGGATTGACAGGATCAAAATAGACTGCAAGCCTTGGGAGGCTGTGAGGAAAGAATGAACAGTCACCTATTACCTGCCCCAGGGACCTATTACCTGTCCCAAACTGACTGAAGTAGTGCAGGAATCAGGTTTTATTTGGTTTGTTTGGTTGGAACGCTGACCTCCTGTTGAGGAGTATATGCAACAGATGGGTTTTAGTGGGTGTTTCAGTGGCCTTGAGGGACAAACCCAGTTTGTTGCCAGCAGGTGTCATCCATGCTGCATGAGCACCTCTCTGCCACGGGAATGGCTTTGGAAGTGGAGAGAGACACACATTATTTATTCCAGTCCATACACAGTGGAAGCAGCCTGGACTATCCTCATTTTTAATTACTGGCTTCTATTTTCATTGTAGACAAAGTGCTTTTTTCCCAAAGATGTAGTTGCTATGAGGCTAAATCTGCTTGTGTCAACTCTGTGAATTAATTTAATAATAATAATTTTAAGGGCATCTAAGATGTTTTGTGGCTTCAGCACTTTTTAAATGTTGGACAAAAGGCATTTGCTTTGTTTTGTTACAGCAAGCTAGAAGGCAGCTGGTAGTACCAACAGCCAGCCAAAAGAGAAGGATGTGTAAAAGGATTATAAATAAAACAAGGAATAATTGAGGAATGTATGAAAGTAGCTATTTTGTGACACATTAAAAAATGTGTAAATCTGGCTCTGTTAGGTGAATTTTAAATGTGTGCATGTGAGCATGCAAGGTGTGCTGCACGTGAGCACTGCAGTTCACTGTCCCTCTGAACCATCATTAGTTACGATAGAAAACTCGCTCTGTTCATGTTGAACTTAGGCAGTAAAAACTTTACTTGGTAGGAGTCAAATGTCAGCAAACTCTGGAAATGAAAACACCATTTTGTGCCTTTTTATATTCCCTGTATCCTTATGGATCTCGAGCCAGAGTCCTCACAGGATTACCCAGGGAAAGCAAAGGCATGTTGTCTACAGGGCAGGTTGATGCAGAATTGACTTGGATGTACCTGTCTTTTAGGGTAAGAACAGTGGAGCTTCTTATTTCCAATTCCTTTTAACCTTCCTGTTTCCCTCACCTATCCTGGAGAAAAGAAGCAGAGTCAGTGTTTGGCTGATGTGGATCCCTGCTACCCAGAACTGATGTATTCCAAGAGTAGCAGTGACCAGTGTTACCCCATTTCTGGCTGGCAGATCAAGAGGGGAGCTGGTACAGATAGGGATTTTGCATTTTTCCATACCTAGGGAAATACCTTTATTACTTTTGCCAGTGATCAAAGCAGGTTGCCAGGGGAATGGTTTAGAAATCTGTGGAATATTTTTCTTCAGTCCTGTTTTAAAGGCCACAACTGGTCTTAATCATTCAGCTGGAGAGCACAGGAGCCTCCCAACTCCATCTTTTTAAAAATTTTTCTATTGCAGAAGCATTTAGGAAAGAGTGTGGAGTATGTGTTACTGGCACCAGTTTTGAAGTCAGGATACTGTAAAATTAATAATATTTGACAATCAGGACTATGGTAATAGTTGAAAATTCGTATACTAATAAAAACATAGTATGTGAGTCTTGACGTGTCCTCGGTAACTCCCTTTTACTTGAGTTGTCTGATATTTTATTTTTGTTGCTGAGATAACTTTGGGACATTTGTCTCCAGCATTCTGTGCTCTCTGAGTTCAGAGTTCCAGATAAGCATATTGAATATTTCAGTATTCTTTCCACAAATACTTCTTACAGTGGGAGTAAGTTTATTGACACATTCACGTTATATTTTTGCTGCCTTTTTTACTGTGGCTTCTGTAAGGAATTGTTGGTGCTGCTCAGTAAATCCAGCCCTTCTGGTGACATGCCCTGGTATAGGTTTGAACTGATGCTGGTACAAAGAACCTGAGCAATAAATACCATTGGCACTAATTTATTGTTGTTGTGGGAATGTCACCGAGCTAATGCTTTTCTTCCTGGTCACCAAGTAATTTTTCCTTAACTGTAGTGGAAAAAATAATGTTTTTAACTGCTAATAATATAAACTTTATGTTAATAAGTACTTTTTTTTTTTAAAGAAAAAGATTTGGTATTTCTATTTTATAAACAATGGTTTATGTGGCCTTCAGTTTGGGTGGGCATAATGTTGGCCTTCTTTTCACAAATGTTGGAGTAAATGGGGAGTGATTCTGGTCAGGTGAGCAAAGTGAGAGTTTGGAATTGTTCTCTGCATGCTGCTCAGTGAATGATGCCTCTTGTGTTTGTTCAGTGGAAAAATGCCAGAGGTGGATTATGCTGTCCTAAGTGAATGGTTTGACTGGATCCAGAACAACATTGATGTTTCAGTTGATTTGATAGGTAACATTTTGATGGGTCTGGAGGGGTGTGTTTGTGGGTGGGTTTCCTTTCTGGGAGAAAAAATAATTCTTGTTTCTTGGCTCATAAATAATCACATTATTCAGTATAAAAGTAAACACCATCAGACAGCTTGGGTTTGTGGGTGGTTCATGGATAGTGCCAAAAGGGAGGTCCAGTGGTGGTACCCAAGTCAGGATTCTTCCCTTCTATAGTTTGTGAAGTGAGTTTCTTCTTTGCTTTTAAAGCTGATCCTTGAAGATAACTATTACAATTTTTGTTCCTGCAGTTTATTTGCAGACATCTCCTAAAGTTTGTTATGAGAGGCTAAAGACACGATGCAGGGAAGAGGAAAAAGTCATTCCTCTGGTAAGGAGTTCCTCTGATGTATGTGGTTAGAAGGAGCTTTGAAAACATAATGATTCCAATCTAAATACTAAAATTGTATCCTGAGTGTATTGCCAAAATGTGGTGCAGCTGTTTCCACTGCAAACTAAACCCTGAGTATTTAATTTTGATTTATTTTTTAAAAGTGATCTGTCATGCACACTGACTCTCCCAAGTGTTCTGTTCTAGTAATCAGTGCACTATAGCTGACTTTAGGTGCAGTATTAATCAACTGGTAATCTTCTCTAAGATGTAAAAGTCAATTGCTTTTGTACCATTAAATGGCATAAAAGCCTGCAGGTGAAGCACAGATACTGGGTGTACAGGTGCTAGGATTTCCTGGGCACGTTGTTATCTGCTATCACCAGGACGTTTGTGCGTGAAAAGTGTCTCTGCTGTGGCTGACAAGAAGCAACTCCTTGAAAACTGTGAGCTTGGGAATCTGCTTTAAAACAAACTGTAGTAATGGAACAGTGACTTTCTGTGCCAGTTTACAGAATGGCCCCTCATGCCACAAGGCTTCTGAAGAAGCCTGACCAGACATAAATGTAGTTCCCTCTGCATGTCCTCTGCAGCTCTGGTGGTGGGTGGCTCAGGAGAAGCAATTGTCAGTTGAAGATCTGTGCAAAGAGCTAAATTTTGGGCCATGTGAAATTTTGCCTTGAGACTAAATCCTCCTGTAGTGGATATGAAGAGCCCTTGTGTTATTTTGCAGCTCTGCTGAAGAGGAGGGGAGCAGTTATGAATGAACAATGTGAAGTGGTCTCCACGAAGAAAAAAACCAGTTGATGACAGGCAGAAGAGCTTTTAGAGGAGATTGAGTTACAAGAAAGTGAACTGGGAATTTTAGGGAAACGTATTGACACAGAAAGTTCCTCCCATACATATTCTTTGCAGCCTTGCCATTTTTGTCCTTACTTTGTTGTATTTTTCTCTGTAAAATCTTGAACCACATTTTACCTGTGGGAGAGAATCACAGTTGCTTGATCTTAAAAGGAGCTGAGAGCCCTGTGCTCCTGTAAGCTGTGTCTTTGAGGAGTTAAACTTTATACAGAGAATTAATTTTTCTCAAAAACCTTCTGATGCTTTTTATTTTTTGTTAGTGGAAGATATGTGTTGCAGGCTTTTCTATGTGTCTCTTAAGTACTTCCCAAATGGATAAAGATTGCAATGTGTGTGTCATCCCTGGGCATATGTGTTATTCCAGTGCCTCTCTTCTAGGAATATTTAGAAGCTATTCATGAGCTCTACGAAGAGTGGCTCATTAAACGTGCACTGTTTGAAATTTCCTGCCCAGTACTTGTGAGTATTATTTTAATTATAACCAATTAGGCATGTGGGGGATTGTGCTTTCCAAATAATAAAAACATTGTTTAGTGGTAAAAGTAAATAAATTTGCTTTTCTGGTAACCTTTGGAGAAGGACAGCCTCAGAAAAACGTGATAGCTGTTGGTGTATAGCACAAGAGTGGGGTCTGCCATCTCTCCAGTGGAATTTGAGGGGCTGTTCACTGGGATTGCTTGCTGGATCAGCCGTGTAGCTTTTCAGGGAACGCCAAATTCCCAACAGAAAGCAGCTTGGACAGATCCCTAAGAGTATCCCAGTTTGGCTGTCCTGTTCTTTTTTGCTCAAAAGAAACCAGGTTTTATGGTGTCAGTTATTTCTGGTGTTCATCTTCTTCCCAAGGTTATTGGAGCTGACCATGACATGCAGAAAATGATAGAGAAGTATGAAGAAAACCGGGACCAAATACTGAACCCACCTAACAGACACCACCATTTATAGAAGTCTGTGATTGTCGTATCAAAAATCATCTATGAAGTCTGATTTGGTACTTTTAATATTTAAATATAATGGGTATTGGTTTTGCACTGTGCTTTGTAGAATGTTGTGGACTTAGTGCTCTGGAATGATCAGATACCAATCAGGAACAGAATATGAGCCACTTCCCTTTGTGTTTTTAGGTTCTCCATCAGCTTTACTGTGTCAGTTCTCTTCAGCTAAAATATGGCTGTTTCTCTCATTTCCCAGTTCACTGCTGCTTCCTAGAAGTAACTTTAGTTTCTTCTTTTTTTTTCCCCCAAAGACAACCTTGTTTTTGTAATTTGGAATAAACGGTTTGTTACAATGGCCCTCCAAGGGAGGGTAACTGAGGTTCCTCTCAATAACCCCCTTGGGGTGAATGGGGGTGAAACAACAGCAAAGGACCAGTGTGTATGTAAGGGAGGTTTATTTATTACAGACCGGTCAGCCTGTCCCTGGGGCCCAGCAGATCATCCTGAGTGTCATCTCATGGCTAACCATGGGATAACCACGGGATCAGACCCAGCCAGTCTGGGTTTAGGAAGGGCAGGTCCTGCCTGGCCCACCTGATCTCCTTCCATGACCAGGTGCCCCTCCTGGTGTATGAGGGAAAGGCTGTGGATGTGTCTCCCTGGAACTCAGCAAAGCCTTTGACACCCTCTCCTATGGCATCTCCTGGAGAAGCTGCAGCCCACGCTTGGCCAGGGGCATTCTTGGTGGTGATGCCTGAGATGGCCACCTAAAAACAGAGACTAGACAGGAATAAGAGAATAAAAGTCGGTATTTATTTGAAGGGCCCTCAAAGGTACATCCTGGGCAGCCAAAAGGCTACACCCAAGATGGATGCTGGGTCACAGGATCTTCACACTTTTATAAGTTTGGTCCATTTGCGTATCAGCATTAATTCCCCAATTATAACTTCAGTTAATGGTGTAATTACCCCAAGTTTGTCCCTCCTCTTCAGAGGCTTTTAGTCTACACATTTTGGGGCCTGGTGTCCTTGAAGAGCAAACCTAGAGAGGCATGTGAGAGAACAGTAGTTAACAGGCCACATGGAACTTCAGAGTTGCACACGAGGCAGTACAGGATTTGAAAAATATAAAAGTTAAAACCCAAGGCATCAGCAGGGATAAGAACTGGCTGATGGCTGAGCCCAGAGTGCTGGGCAATGGATCCCCCTGGGATAAGTGTTGGGACCAGTCCTGTTTAACACCTTTACTGATGATCTGGAGGAGGGCAGTGAGTTTACCATCAGCAGATTGGGGGTGATACCCAGTTGGGTGGGAATGGCTGGAGGGCAGGAAGGCTCTGCTGAGGGACCAGGCCAGGCTGGATGGGTGTGCCAAGACCACTGCCATGAGGTTCAGCAGGGTCGGGCAGAGTCCTGCACTTTGGCCACAATAACCCCCTGCAGCTCCAGGCTGGGGCAGAGAAGCTGGAAGTGTGGACGTGGCACTCAGTGCTCTGGGCTGGGTGACGAAGTGGTTGGTTACAGGCTGGACACAATGACCTCAGAGGTATTTTCCAACCTCGGTGATTCTGTGATTTTAGAACAATTTAATTGCAGCAGAAAGGAGGGGTGCAGCTCTTTGGGTTCTTTTCTATACAAAAATACCACAAGGTATAGAAAGCAAGGGTAGGAGTAGGTAGCAGAAAGGTCTCACAACCTGTGGATCCAGGATGAGGCTGGATTGTTATAATGTTGGTATGGTCGGAGCATGGGTCAGTCGTGATCCCTTGGGGGTGGGGTCCACAAAACAAAAGTTTCAGAGGGGTACAGACACTCCAGTTGGCATGGGAATGCCCGGATCCCTCCCCAGGGAGGGAATTCCTTGTGTCTTGATGTGTTTGTGAGATCTCAGCCCTGCTGTGGCTGAGGTGAGGAATAGTGAAACTACAGGGTGTGTGGAATTGTATTTGTTTTTCCTTTCAAATAGTTATTAAAAAAATTCCCAGAATTAATTGATTTTTACACTGTTTTGAGTTCTTTGATTTTACTTCTTTTTATAAAGAAAAACACAGATGGTTCTTTGGGTTTATATCATGATCAGTTTATTATGACCTGCAAGTACTTGGAGAGTGGAGGAAACCAGTGGGGGTTTCATTCTTGCACTTGCTAAATGAAGTGCTGAGTTGCCCTTCATTTGTGCTTTAGCCTATAGAAGTTCTCTTCAAGGGCATCCTTTCAATGCAGCACTTGGACTGTTCTCTCTTTTTCTGGGTAATTTCAGGGGAATGATCCCTGAAGTGCAGAATATATTATTTCCCCTACTGGTTTTGGTTGGTTTAGCTGGTGCAAGCAAGGCTTCATTAGCACTTTGATCACTTTTTACAGACATTTGTCTGGCACTTACTGCAGGATAGAAACATTCAGTTATGTGGCTTTTCAGCAATATCTGATGGTGCTGCTTTTGTAGGGTTGTGGTTTGCCTAAAAACCATTGCACTGAAGGAAGCACACCAAGTCAGGAATTGCAGTTCCTGGCCTGTTATTCCCATCTGATGAGCTGTTTTTCTAAATCACTGCAACTTAATAATGATGAGTGCCCTGAGAGAGCACTTCCTAGTGAAGTACTAGGTACGAAAGCTTGTAATCCCAGGAATGCCCGTCTATTGCTCTGTTGTAAATCTTTAGAATTCTAGCTTAAAAGTAAGATTTTGTGTGCTAAGTAGTTATCTTACTTATTGCAGCTTCTTTGTAGGGGGATAGTGGATATTCTTGATACCTTCTGTTAAACTTTCAAAACCTTTTCTTCTCTAAGAGTCCAAAAGAATGATTTCCGTGAAAATGGTTCTATACATTTGAAGCTCAGCTGTCTGCAGTTTGTTCTTAATTCTAATTTCACTATGGATAAACATTTTGCACAGTACAGAACATGTCACTTAATGGTTTAGTACAGAGACTCTTATAGCTCAAAGGATGGCACTGTTATTTGTCAGGGCACAGGCCTGTGAACACTTTTTGTTCCTAACAGCCATTTCTCACAAGCCCACCCAGAGCTGAAGGCAGTCCTGTCACCTGGTGTTACCTTGGGCAAAATTCTGTTTCTCCTACTGGAATCTGTTTCTCCTGCTGGAATCAGGGGATGACAGAATTTCAACCATTAGTTGTTCAAAAAGCAAACCTTTATATTTTAGTTCCTGAGGTTTTTCTAGTCTAATCCATGTGTACTCCTCTGAATTTTTTCAGGAATGAAAATCAGTTATAAACAACTCAAATTAATTTCAGCTATTTTAACTATACATGAAAGGCATTTTTTACCATTCAAAATTGAGCTCAATATTAACCACAGTGAAGAAAATTAACTATCCCAGCCCAAACCAGCACACATTTCAATGCTAGTGAAAAAGCTACCTGAAATAGTATTAAAGTGTCTTTCTAGGTAACAAGTGTATCACAAAATCCCAGAATTTTTAGGGTTGAAAGGGACCTCTGGAGGTGACCCAGTCCAAGCCCTGCCCAGGCAGGGTCACCTGGAGCAGGTGACACAGCAGCATGTCCAGGTAGGCTTGGAATGTCCCAGAGAGGGAGACTCCACATCCTCCCTGGGCAGCTATTCCAGGGCTCTGCCCCCTCCAGGGAAAGTCCCCCTTATGTTAAGGTGAAACGTCTTGTGTTTTAGTTTATGGCCATTGCTCCTTGTCCTGCTGCTGGGCACCACCCAAAGAGTCGGGCACCATCCTCTGGCACCCCTTGGAGATATTTGTATGAAGAAGCACGGCAGACTGTGCTGAAGTACAGTAGCAGTGTGCTTTCCTAAATTAATTCAGTGCTGTGTGTGACACAGGCTGTCAGTGCTGGGACCCCAGCTTCCAGCTGATCCAACACTCCTGAGCTTTTCACACAGCACCCCCACCTGCAGGATATCCCTGATCCTGCCTGTGCTGCTCACTGGGATCCTTCTCTGACCAGATTTTTTTCCTGCCACTTAAATGGCGAAGAATGAGATTTTTTCCCTTCATTTTAGTGAGATGAACTGGCCTGCAGAAGAATTCTGTGAACTCCTGGTGCAGAACTTAGTGCCAGGAGCAGGGGCAAGTGAAACAGCAGCAGTAGCTGGACCTCTCTCTCCCGGTGGCAGTGAACAGTTAAAATGCTCAAGGCTTCTCTTGAACATTGTGGTGGTGGCCACAAAATACTTTGGTCACAAATGGAGGCAGATCTAAAACCTGTAACAGAGGTTAATACCTCTACAAAACCAAGTGTTCACAGGGCTGTTTGCCTCTTTAAAGCTAAAGGAATGTTATCAAACTTTCTAAACCTGTTTTTGAAGTCAGGAGGAAAATTAGCTCAGACACAGCTTCAAAGGAATGCAGAGAGTTAACCAGAGTACACCCCATTATGGCATTTGTAAAGCCGGGGCTTCCAGTTTAGAAGAATTTACCTTGTACTGGAAGAGTATTTCAGGAATAGGTCTGTGAAGGGAAGAAAGAAAAGTAGGATGCCCAGCTGAAGAAACCTGTCTGGCATTAAGAACAGCCAGAAGGAATCTGATGAATTAAATGGATTTAAATTTATGGAAGTTGCCTACCCTTTACAAAGGTGACCATTCAGGTTTCCTTGCCAAAGGGACTGTTAAGAATTTGTGTAACTCCTTCTGGTTTTTACTGTCCCAAAGCAGTGATGTGGTTGTGGGTTTTTTGAAAACTCTTTTGACAAAGCTAATTACCTGCTTGGAAACAGGATCAAGGCCACAGGTGAGAGGACAACCCCCGAGGCAGATTACAAATAAAGCACTACAGTGTTTATTACACACCACTCAAGTGGCTGCCCTGACACATGCTTGGTCGGTTCTGTCGATGATGACGTAAGGCTCCTGGGTGTCAGCCACTGGTGAGTTACAGCTCTCCAGCTTCCCTTCACTGCCTCCAGCAGGGTCACGTCCAGGCTGCACCAGGCTCCTCCTGCCCTGTGTGCTGGCCCTGCCCCTGTGTGAGGGCCGCACATCAATGCTTTGCGGGGGGATGTAGGTGAGGTTGGGGGGCTCTCTTATGTGCCTGAAGCACTCGGAAGCTGGGTGTGCCTTAGCAGGATCCATGAACAGTCTCTTGCTGTCAGAACCAGTAGTGTGCCCAGCTGTGCTTGCTGTCAGAACCACTTCTGTGTGCCCAGCAGTACAGCACAGACCTGAAGATGGCTCAGTGTGTGAAACTGCTCTCTTGTGCAGCTCAGCATCCATCAGGTATGTATGTTTTATTTGGGAGCGATTAAATTCCCTAACGTGCCTGTCACTTGTTCCTGCATATGCCACTGCCTCAGGCAGGCCGGTTTCCTCTACTGGATACGTAAGTTCTTCCTGAGCATCCTTGATTTGTAGTTTTGTGAAGGTTAAAGAGAGCTCACAAACGTCCTCTTCCCTGGGGACACTGCAGTTTTGGGCAGAGGCAAAGTCCTTGTAGGGCAGAGACTTCAGCTCAGTGGGTTCGTCATGAGGGGCTGGGTCTATACAATTTATGGCATCATTAATTTCTGCTTCAATTGATTCTTCTGGGACTTCTGGAGCTTCAAACTCCAAGGTGGTTTTGCTGTTACAGGAGCTGTCAGCAAACATGGCAAAGGCTGGGGGGCCACTGGCTCCCGGGGACAGAGGTGCAGGCCCCAGTGCTCGTGCAGCTGACTCTGCAGCCACTGCCAAGGCACACTCCTCACTCAGACTGGCTCTTGGCTCCTTTTCCAAAGCCTTTGGAGAGAGATTCTCACTGAAAATCGGTGTTTGTCCTATGACAATGTCACTGTATTTGATCAGGAAGTCCTCACTGTCGGAGCACTTGCCCGGGAGATGCGCGGTGTTGACGCCTTGCCTTTGGTGCTCCTGGAGGCTGGCAGGGGACGCAGCAGCTCCTGACTGAGCTACGTCCCCTTTGATCCTCGGATTCCCAGCAGCTTCAAAGGATACAGCACAGGCAGCTGAACACTTTTGCTGGGGAGCAAGGCACAAAGGTGTCTCATTGTTCCCTTCATTTTCCAGACATTCAGCATCTCCTCTCGGGGTTGTCTGATCTTCCTCATCCTCCTCTCCTTGATGCCGATGTGTTTGTGTTCCCTGCTGCAGGCTCGTCTCCAAACTGCCATGTTTTTCTTCATTTGTCATTTCAAGGATGGCTTCACACTCGATTCTTGCCAGGAATATTTCAAATGCAGTCTGCTTTGTTTCCTCATTGTTTCTCTTTTCGACAAGTGAAAACTCTGTCGCTGTAGTTGCAACATAACCTATTTTCTGCAGGACTGCTTTCACAGTGTCCTCTGGGAGCACTGGCTGGATGTAGTAGACAAAATTCCCAGTGAAGGTCTGGAACAGAACGCAACATGGTAAAGCTGGTGAACACTGGGGGAGTGGGGTGCAGGGAAATTTCCTAAAGATCAAAAACTCTTCAAAACTTGCTTACTGCTTTCAAGAAACAGTGTTCCTGGAAGTCTGAATTTTGAATCACAGTGAGTGAGGCTTTTCTAACAGCACTATTTTGGCAGCCTCTCGAGCATTGTAGCTGTGCTACAGCACATCAGTTATAGTGAAGTTATGCCAGTTTAAACCTGCTGGGGTCTTGGCTAGGAGTACCAGTATTCAAAAAGGAAGAGAGTAAGGAAATAATTTTAGTCAAACTAGAGAAAATCAGAAATAAACCTGATGTGTTCTACTGAACCTAAGCTTTTAAAACAAACAGAGGTTCATAGAATGAATCCCTGAGGTCTTTTCCTGAAGAAACAGACATGATGCACTCACGGTTAATCACATTTCTGAGCTGCTGACACGTCTGTAACATTTTCTTTTTCCATGGTTCAGACTCCTGCTGTGAACTTTACTACGGTTGAATTAAACTGCCATTGTTTGAAAGCACCTTTCTGAAGAGAGACTATTCTAACAGAAATATTGCCCAAGCTCCTCTCCTGGCACAAGCTGTCTGCAAAACACCAATAAAATGCTGCTGCTGTGCAACAACTTAAAAAATTGTTCAATGTATGCTTGGTTTTACAGCTACTCCAGGCACGAGGCCTGGTTTGTAAACTGGAAGTGGTTTTTGGTTTTGTCTGAAACCCTGTGACAGGAGAGACTATTCTGAGCTAGGCGTGACCAACTCCTGGCAAGTTAGAACAGAACAGAGGTGGGAATGCAAAGCCACCATTTCCAGGAGAGGGGTACCTTGTTTTCAGGCTGCCCAGCTTGGGACAGACCAAGGCTGACCCCTGGGCATTAGTGTCACAAGCAAGAGGTTCAGGAGAACAAAACTGACCCCCAAAAAGGCCACAGTAAAATTCTCACATAAATTTGTCAAGAGTGCCCTGCACTCCCCCCCTTCTGTTCCTTCTGGAGGTGGGGGGGAGCTGCAGGCACTGGAGGGACATCAGAGCAGGTGAGAGGCAGGACATGGAAAATACAATTCCATGTATAGCCAGTAGCTTTTTATCAAATCTGAATGTATGCAAGGTGCTGGCTGTTCTTCAGCTTGTGCCTTGCAGTAGAATTATTTCGGGCCTGCAGCAGGCTGTCTGGCACTTTGGGTTACCCACAGTGCAGCCTAGGATTCTCGTGTTAAGAAAAGCTGAACCCGCTGAGTGTAGACCTGACTATCTTATGCTTTGCCCTGTTTAGGGAGTTGATTGAGGAGAACAGGAATCTACAGCTGATTGAGAACCCACAGGTGAGCCCTAAGTGCAGGAAGAAGCAAAGAAATGGCTTTTCCTCAGCAGCACCTGTTGCCAAAGCAAGGGAAATAAGGTTGCATTTGGGTGTTTGGGGATTCTATTTAAATTTGGGATGTGCGAAGATGGCTGTGTCTTCTGGGCAATGAGATGTGTTCAGTTTGCTGGGGAAGTGGGGTAACCGTGACCACACTGCTGCAAAAAGCAACAGCATTTCCTCTTTCCAAGGGGCTCTCCCTGCCCACTCCAGCAGCTGCAGGCTCTGAGCCAGGATGAGGGACCAGAGAGGCACTGGCCCACCTGGACTTTGGCACCAAGCCACTGGAGATGGCCACTGCTAAAAATATCCCTGCTTATAGGCAGATTTTTTATAGGCAGTTAAAGCTTAGTGTGATGACAGGCAAAGCCTTTTAGAGTAGCTTTTACCTTCTCGCTGTCTCACCGCAACCGAGAGGCTTCGTTCCCAACCCCTGGAGCTGCTCAGCACTCCCGGCCTCAGCGAGGACAAGGCCTGTGAACTGACCTCTGAGCAGCCCTGCACCGTGCTGGGCACCCTGCCCCGAGCAGGATGTGCCCCTGAGCCCGCTCCAGCTCCCGGTTGCCGCTACCGCGCCCCGGCCCGGGAAAGCGGCCTCGCAGCCCCGTGGCGGGCGGCAGTGCCGTACCTTCAGGGAGCGGATCTCCCGGCGCCAGGGGCACAGCAGGAGGTTGACGCAGAGCAGCTCCAGCAGCTCCAGCGCCTTAAGCAGGTCGCGCAGGGCGCGGCCGCCCCGCGCCCGCCGGCAGCGCTCGGCCACGCCGCGCACGTCCAGGGCCCCGCGGCGCCCCGG
>VZRQ01000459.1:139473-187345 GCA_013397975.1 Machaerirhynchus nigripectus
TGAGGTGAGGTGAGGTGAGGTGAGGTGAGGTGAGGTGAGGTGAGGTGAGGTGGTCTTGGGGTGTCGGTGGCTCCCCGGTGCGCAGCGCCAATTCTCACACCGCAGGGAGGTGTTTCTGTATTTTAACCTGGTTTGCACAAAGCAGGGAGCTGGTGGTAACCCAGCAAAGGCTCGCTGATTATCAAAACTTTACTCTCCTTACATTTTAACAGAGGCATCAGCACTCATTGGTCCCAAATTGTATAACTTTTGTGTTGATTAGTACTCAGACCCCTCTTTGCTGGTTATGTCTCAGTCTGATGGGCCCTCAGGGGTGATTTTCCCTGCTTTGGGCTCTGGGTCCATTCGTTTTCAGTAGGTGGTCACTGAGTTGGTCATGATCTCCCATTGCTGGAACTGTCATTCCCCAGGCACTGCTTAGTCCTGCTGATGCCACTCCTGGTGGCTCTTGGCCAAATGGCTCATTCCCCTTGGAACTGTCTTCCCTTTTCCAATAAAAGATCAGTCAGGCATGCAGAGTTTACAGTACAATTGCTGCCTGCCCTGCTGGAGACCACCTGAGACAGGGCGTGATCCCGGGGGCTGTTCTGTTCTCCTGCTGGAAGCTGCCTCTGGATCCCTGGGCTAGGTCTTGGTAAAAGCTGAAAGAGTTTGTGCCTGCTGTGGGGGCTGACAAGTGTCCTGCAGAGGGGTTAAATGGAGGTTGGATCCAGAATTTGGGAAACACACCTGTGATCCAGGTACTTTTCTAATCTTGATTTTTGGAATCTGAATTCTTGAGTCACCACCTGTGGCCACCATGATGTGGTGCACCTGTGTGACTTCACAAATAAATATGCTCTCATATGATGATTATTATTTTAATTCACAGAAGTCTATGGTTATAATTTTATGTAGATATTATTTCTGTAGTTTCAGGAGTGGAATCATTTGTCAGACTGTACCAAGACCACTTAGATCAGTTTGATGTGTTTTCTCTTCAGGAAATATATCTTTACTCACCTTGCTGTGCTAAAAAATGATCTGTTTGAATATTTCTGGGATGATTGGGCTGTTATTTCCTGGCTTTTCATCTTTTCCCTTGGTGATATGTTGCCATTTTCAGGACCTTCACTTCAGTAATTTGACTCTGCCCTTCTTGAGCTTGGACACTGACTTGTCCCCCAGAGCAGGAGGGACCTGACTGCTCCAGTACTTCGTCCTGTGGTCTCTGACAAAGGTAAAATCCACACGTAAGTGACTGAAGCACAGTGTTGCTTCCTCAGCAGTTGCTCAGTCGTGGGTGGTCCCAGAGTGGTAAAATGAAAAGCACAGAAGCAAACCCAAATACGTGTATGTTCTTTACTAAAAGTTCTGTATAAGATCAGTATACTAAAAATTGAAGCAGAAGAGATGACTACAGAAATACAGGTTGTTATCACATAGCAAGAAACAGAGTGTCCAGTTTTCTTTCTGATATTACTCATGTAGTAAAGGAAAGGCCTGTGTTAGGCTGGGATTTTAGCACTGGTATTAGAATTATGCAAGGGTTTAGGATAATATCTGATAGCAGGATACAAATTTCTCAAGAGCAACATCACTCTGCCAACCTTTGCTGTGATTTATCCAAGATCTGCAATATTTTCAAGCAATGAAAGCATGTTCATCGTTACAAGAAATTTCAACACTTGCAGTAGTAGCATTGGAAGCTGTTGGAGCAGCTTCAGAGCTGCAAACTTCTCTCTGTAGTGTTTTACAGCTAAATTTTTTCTTTTTAGTGCTCTCTGTTAGAGAGCAATCTGGATTTGTAGGCTTTTTTCACCCCCATCTTTGTTGGCTCTCACTCAGTTAAAAAGATTAGAAAATGCTACACCACTCCTGCAAGTGATCGTGGTAACGTATCACAGAAGGCAGCACACTCTGCCTTTAATTCACAGTTTGTTTTTTAATTAAATATGTTTGTAATGAATGACATAACCGAGGTATTCAGTCGTAACTTAGGAAAATGCTACAGTGTGGACGTGTGTGTTTTGGTTGGCTCCCAAATCCTTGTGACAGAGCAGCTGGGATTGTTTGAATTATTCTGTGATAACAGGATGACAGGATTTTATGGAGTGGTCCATGCCACAAGGGGGAGGAGACAGATGTGTGTAAGAAATGCTGCCAAACCCAGATCACAGTGCCAGGGACACTTCAGTGATACAGAAGGAAGAAAAAAAGACTTTGATTAGTTTTCTATAATCTTACCAATGCATTGCTAACATGAGGTAAAATGCAAATCTCCCATTTTCAGCAGAAGTCTACCTAAGGTCTGCTTGCTTTGTAAACCACAGATACAGAGTTGATAAAACAGGAAATCCCTGTTAAAAAGGTTAAAAGCCAAAGACGTCAAATGGGTTTCCCACTGTGCGCAGAAACTAAGCATCAGTAATGGAGCAGGGACTTGTCTGCCATGTGTAAAAAGCCCTCTGTGCCTGTCTTCAGAGGAGCCTTCAGCTTGGTCATGTTACTTGGAAGAGCCTCACTTTCAGAAAAAAAAGTCACATTTCCCTTCTAATTTGGGTTCATTGGATTTCCCCTTCAGCAGCAGCCTGAAGGAAGCAGGTCCCGGTGCCTTTCCCTGTTCAGGCAGGTCTGCAGGAGCTGCAGGCAAACACAGCCATGAAAGCAAATCCTATTTTGCACAAACCACCCCTGTGCTTCCCCTCTCTGCTGATTCTCCTGCCAGTAAATCTGGCTAGGGCATTTCTGTCTGCTTTGCATCTCTGGCCCCTCATAGGTGGTGTAGAGGTTTGTTTCTCTTATTGCAGGGTACTTTGCATGCACGAAACTGTTTAAGCTAATACTTCATGGAGAAGAGCAGTTCTCTGTTAAAAACACAAATGTGAAATAGAGCCTACCTTCCAGCAATGCCTGCCAGCAGTTTTGCAATGCTAAATGGTGAATTTTTGTTCTTTTGGGTATAATATACTGAGAATATTGAAAATCTTGCTAAACTGCAAAAGAATTCTGTCATTTTAGCAAAATACATATTTACTGTAATCTACTTAGCAAAAAATGCATGCTTACCTTATATCTCATCGTGTGCATATGAGTCAGTGATGGTATAATTTATATAGCAGTAAGAACCATATAATTACTTCCCATCTAAGTATTAATTATAATTGTGTGAATCTTTGGAGTGTTGCATGATGATTACAGTTGAAAATTATTCAGTATTTACAGAAAATCCAAGTGCAAGTTTAATAATTTGGATGATGCTTCCTTTTAAACACCATTACATATTTACTATACTCAGCTTTACATATCCTTTAGTGGGGATAGAAAATGAAGTCCATTTTTTCAGTGTAGATAACTTTTTTTTTTGGTATTTTAGTGAAAATGCCTGTAAGAGATTTCCTGCAGATGAGCCTGTGATAACTGCTGCCCTGACACAGCTCCTTGGCTCCGGTCCCTGGTGCTAGAGGGAGCCCAGGCTTTGTGAATGCCCCAAGGACTGGCTGCAGCTCCATCCCTGCCTGTCGATGTGCAGACAGTCAGTTCTGCTTCCTGCTAGCACCCAGACTTACCCAGGGGTTTTCCATTAGACATAGAACTTAAAAGTGATTTAAAAATGTAGAGTTCAAATGAAGAGCTCGACTTTCTTGCAGCAACATGTTTTAAAACAACACAGCAAAGTAGTTTTCCAAGGGTACTGTCCCAAGGAAAGTGCAGGGTTGAGCTCTCCTTGCTCTCCTGTGGGTTGTGTCCTCAGCCAGACACACAGAAGCTTTTAGATGAGGAATGGGACTATTTCAGATGAGGAATGGGACTTTCCAGGCAGAACTGAACAATAGAATCCAAACTTTGTTTTGTTCAAGGCAAAATGGAAACCTCCTTGGCTGCCTACTGTTAGATTTCAGGGCTGGCCTCTAGTCTGATCTTGCAACCTTTTTATTGCTGGGCTATAAAAAGGAAGTGGGGGAAGCAGACCTTCCTGTCCCACACATAGATCTTCCCCAGCTCAGGGTGAGCAGAGAGAACCTCGGGGGATGTGTTGTCTTTTAAACGTGTATCCAGCCCTGGGAGCTGTGCCCAGCAGGTGCCTGGGGCTTGGCCAGCGGCTCCTGGGAGGGGAAAAGGAGCAAGGGGTGCGTCTGGGTCCCTGCTGCCCTGCCCGCCCCAGAGCCAGTGCCCGTTCTGGGAGCCCCTCTGTGCCACGCTCGGTCCCCTTTAGCCGGGCTGGGCTGGTGCAGGGGAGGCTCCCTGGGAGAGCGATTGCAGCCCCGGCCGTCCCTGGGGACAAGGTGCTGCTGAGCTCCCAGCTCCCACTGCCCTGGCAGACCGGCTGGGGACCACGGACTCCCATCCAAGTGTCCAGGGCTCACTCGTTGGGTTCGTTTTCCTGCTTGCTCCTCTCAAAGCTGGGAATGCTCCGAGGTAACTGAGGTTCTGTTACTGTGCCTAGCCCAGCATCTCTTGTTTGCATCGCACTCACACAGTTCCTAGAGGTCACTGTGGTCACACTGTAACACACGGGCTCCTTATGGAAAGAGAGACTGGTTTGTGCCTGGAAATGCAGCTGTGTGTGGGAATGGGTCTGAAGCATCCTCTGGGATTTTGGTGCCCTTCCCTTGGCTACAGCAAGGCCCATGAAGGACATGCAGCTCCAGCCTGTGCAGCTGTGCTGCAGCTTCTGCAGGTAATGCCAGCTGGAGTTTGGGGACCATCTGCCACCTCTCCACCGCTTGTGAATGGTTTCTTTTGAGGAAGACTTGCAGCAGGCTTTGCAATGGCCTGGAAAGCCTGGTACCAAAGGAATAATGTGAATATTAAAATATTATTATTCTTTTTTTCTTTTGCTTCTACATGGTACTGATAATAACCTTTTTTAGGCACTGCTTTGCCTATTGAAACACATAGTTAGACAAAGAATTATTTTAAAATGCTTTGTTGTCAATACACTGAATGACACCTGCAATGACAACAAAATGCTCTTCCTTTTCCTTCTGCTCTAAAACATGCAAAGTACCTTAAAATCAACAAGGAGGCTTGACGGGATAACATTTATCTTCATTATGAGTGGCTGATTTCAATGGGATTTGCAATGCTTCAAAAAGGTCAGATGCACTGCTTGTCTCTGCTGCTCTTTTGTGCTGTGAGATGCCACAGGACACCTTGAAGCACAAAGAGGGAAGCTTAGGTAAACTTGCAAAATTCACTGTAAAAAAACCCCATTGTATCCCTGTTTACAGATATAAAATTGGTAAAACTTCCAGAGGTTTTATTCTTCCATTGGTCTGAGTTCTTCAGAAGAATTGAAGGAAAGAGCCATTTTCATTTACACAATTTGGGGTCTGATGGCCAGTGGGAGAGTGCCCTGTCTTTCTGCTGGAGCAGGTGTGCCAGGGCTGTTGTGCTCACACGCCGCTGTCCCCTACAGGGGAGCCACCTCCGCACTGGGAGATGACCGAGATGGCTGAGCTGGGCTGCTGCAAGTCTTGCAGCCTCACTGCATAATTTGCAGCCCATCCTGTAGTCCCAGATGCTGCTTCCTCTTCCTGGCTGATATAGATATTTATAGATATTTCATTTCTTTGGCAAGGGTCCGTAAGGGAATATGGGGGGGGATCATCTGTGGGAATATATATTTGTGTTGCTCCTGGTCCCACACATTCATCATAGCTGGAAGAAAAAAAGAAATATTAATTAGATTCCTGGGAAAAATACCACAGCACACTATTTCAGCAGGTAAAGTGAGAAGAAAAGGAGTGTCTGGTGTTTTGTTCCTCAGCCCACATCCTTGCTGACCCTGCCAGGTAGGACACTCAAGAATATAACACTTAGAAACACCCAGAGATAATTCCAGAGGGGCACAGTCACCATAAGTGCAGTGCAGCCAGGGCTCATTCCTGCTCTCAGCTGCCTGTAAGAGCCAGGTTAGAAAAATTGGGGGGAAAAAGAAGTGGTATTGCTGATTCAGTTGTGAAATTAGGTATGGAGAGCTCTTGATGGAGTCGAGCAGATATCACTCTGTGCTGCCCTGACTCCAGGTCTCTGGAGCTCAGCCAGCACCACCTGGGTGGGCTGCCAGGGGCAGCAGGATTCCTTGCTGGCTGCAGAGTTGTGCTGGATGATCTGGACAGACTCATGCTGGTCACTCTGGGGCTGGGCACAGTGCCCATCACGTTCCTCCCAAAGAGCAGGAATGCCAAGCAGGTGGATTGGTGGGGTTTCTGTGAGGAGCCAGCTCAGGTGTACCCAGGCTTTGTGGTCCTGTCTGTGCCACCAGGCTGGTGCCAGGGAGACTGTGCCCGCCTCGCTCTGCTCTGTGCTCTTCGCTCCCTGTCCTGCTGGGAGTGCAGACAGGCTCCTAAGGTGGGAGTTTGGGCTGCACAGCCCAGGGAGGGCACTGAGGGGTACATGATCAGCCTGGACAGACCCGTGAGGCTGTGCTGGGACGTTTGTGGTGTGTGTTGCAGGAAGGGGATGGGAACGGAGGGAGCAGACACGAGCAGTCTCCATGCATTGGCACTGCCCAGCCCTGGAGCCCAAGGCTCTGCAGGGAGAGCACTGCGGCCCCAGGAGGGCTGGGCACAGCTGCTGATCCTGGGTGTTCCCCTGGCTGCCGTGGCAGCACCTGTTTGCCCACACACTGAACCTGACCCACTTTTGCTCTCAAACCAGCCCAGCTCCTGGGGTCTGAAGGAAGCCCTGTTTTCCTGGCTCCCTGGCTACAGGCAAGAGCGATAAAGGGTCACAACATGATTATCTTAAACGTTAGACCTGCTTTGCGGCTGCTGCTTAACCATTCCAGGATCATTTAAAATCCAATTCTGAAGGGAATGTTTCTTGTTGAAAAAGCCCCTTTCCCTTCTGAGTTAACCTGAAAAACGTTTCTGCTGGAGCCGGACAAATTAGGAACCTATTTCCTCAGCCACACTAACTGCAGAGCAATTAAGAACTGGGATATTTCCTGAAATTTGGGATATTTTGTGTGTGTCTTCTCAGCAGACTGAGGCTGCAGGCACACACTCTGCCCCTGTACCTGTGGTACTGCCAGGCTAAACCAAGCTCCCAAATCCCAGTCTGGGTGATGGAAATGGTTCTTGGGAAAGGGAGGGGTAAGAAAGTGAAATCATAGTGCTACATAACTAAAATCAAATATCCATGTGTGGTTTTATTTTTACCTCCATTTCATCTCACTTTTATATTCATCAGGACAATGGCTTTAAATTCGGACTAGAAAATTTTGACTTCCCCATCAGAATATAATATTTAAGAAGCTAAGTCTGTTCTGAAAACCCTGAATAGGGCTGCTAGATACTTCAGAAAAGTCCCAGCACCTAGGAAGTAGAATTTTTATTTTCTTAGAGCATGTGGAAAAGATTTCCCTCCAGCCTCTACTGAACACACTGAAGCTCTCAAACATACCTGGTAGTCTTTTAAAAGTTCTTAGACCTCAGTCAGAGATTGAGGACCTGATGTCCGCAAATCTTGAGCTCACTGAGGGTAAAGGAACAGCCTTTCTTTGCAGGATTCCTATGGGCTGCATCTTTACTTAATTTACATTTTGCTGACCCAAAGCCCAGTGAATTTATTTAAAATCTCTCCACAGGTTTTGACTGACTTAATCAGGCTAACAGAGAGCACTTACTGGGCCTGTTAGCACAGGGGAGAAGCTTGCATTCAGAAAAGCTCACAGTAATGTGAGTTTCAAGGTGGAAAATTTGGAATCCTTTTGCCAAGACACAAAAGGGAAGATGCTTGTCTGTGTCCTGATTCTGGGAAATCTGCCACTGACCTAAAGGAGAAATGGGCACAGTGTGAACTGTTTCTTGCTGCTGTTACCTGATCATCTGCATCCCTCTGCCTTGGGTTTAATTTAATGTCTTTCCTGGACCACAGCTCAGCTTTGTAGAACTGAACTGCTGGCTGGGATAAACAGGGAAATGATCCCTTGGGAAGGAGACTTAAGGGTCAAGTCAAATGGGTGCAAATTATGGTAGTGAAGAGTTGGCATTTTAGTGTTTAGTTCCAAATATCAATGTATTTGTGTTAGGGCATTTTTTTCCTTCATACGTATGACAGATAAAAATAATGATTTCTTTTTCTTCAAAAGCAAGTAATGTTCTTACCCCTCATTTTCAGCAATTAAGATCACATTTTAAAATTTGATAAGGTAGTAAAGGACACATGCCAGACTTTCAGTTAAACAGCTTTTTGGCAGCTTCACAGCTGTACCTACAGATTGTTTTGGCTATGGAGAGAATCACAAATAATTCAGATATTTGTGTTGTTTTTTTTTTTTAATAAGTTTTTGTATTTGGTTATCAGTTTATGATCTTGATGTTCATTTCCTGTGTTCTTTTCTGTGCATGGGATCTTTGCTTGTAGAGCTGACATTGCAAACAGCTCCTGCTCTGTTTCTGCAGATAAGGTTCCTAGCACTCTCTGGTGAGGATAAAATGGAGATGAATTAAGGTCATAAAAGAGACTTCAACTTTGAATTTTTTCCTTGGTTTCCAAGCATTTTGTGGATTTTTTAATGTATTATTGGGGTTTTTTGTTTGTTTATTTGGGGGATTTGTTTTTCTTTGTTTTTGTGGTGTGATTTTTTTCCTCTCTGTTAAGCAGCTTTAGTGCTTTGGTTGTGCTTTCAGACTGCTGTCATAGAGCTATTCCTGTAGGATAAATAATGTATTATCAACTCTACAAGCATGAATTTTATTTTGCAGTCTCTCCTTCAAGGAGACCTTAATATGTAAACTTATATGACTTTACAAGATCTTTTTTATTAGAGAATCTAAGCAAGTATTATAAGAAATAATATCCAGTTGGACAGGCATCCACTGTCCTTGTATGGAGGTGGTTGGAAAACCATTCCTCAAAAGATTTGAAGGATTACTTATAAGAAATTGCAATAGCAATAATTTCTTGCACTTGATTAGCGAGTGGTGGTGTGAGTGATGCTGGACTAAAGCCTTACTGTCATTTTAAAATAAAGCCAAACCCTGATCCCCAGTATGGAGCTAAATAGGCAAAAGGATTGGGGGTGGGAGGCTTTTTTTTTTTTCTTGCTTTTTAAAAAAATTTTGTATTTTATGTGTGAGTTTTTTCTGGGCTGGATTTCTCCTGGTTTAGCTGCCTCAGTCAGAAGCTCCCAGTTTAGTCAGGGGGGCATCAGGAACACCAGGAAAGTGGAAATGGGAGAGATGGAGGATGGGGGGAGGTCTGAGACTGCAGCTCACAGACAGAAATTATCACATTGCAAACCTCAGGAACTGCTAAGAGAGTGATACCTACACAGAGATGTGTAGTGTGTGTGTGTACATATATATACATTTATATGTGTGTTTATCTATCTATCTATCTACCTATCTATATATATACATATATATGTTTTGCAACTGAAAATGCAGGACCATGAAGTAGAAAAACAAAAATACTTGCTCATCTTTAACAAAACCCACAAGAATAGTTATATTTTATCTGTCAGATTCACTTCTGTGAAGATATTGGACATGTAAAAAGTAGCTCAGGCTTGAAGTTCACTACAGCACGCCCAGGAAAATCCTTTTAGACAGGGAAGCAAATGCTTTTGGAAAGTGTTGTGTTACCATAACATAAATAATGGAGCACAGGAACTCATTACACTGCATCTTGTGGATACCAGCCCTGAAGAAAATCCTTGGCTACAGTATTTGTGGTGAATCCACTTTAATCCACTGCTTTTTAACACTTGTATTATCTGGAGGTTCAGTGTCTAGCAGGCAGTGACGAGAAGGAAGGGGTTACTGACCATGAAATGTGCAGGTGTCTGCATGGTTTTGGGCCTTGTTTTTTGTTATAATACCTGCACTGTTGTTGTAGACACACTGTTGAGTTTTTAAGGGATAATTTCCCTAGGAAAAGCAAGGGAGGGTGATGTCTGTTAACATCCTACTGCAGGTAAATGTGATCTGCAGAGAGGGGAATGTTGCTCAAAAATTACAGCAGCTCTCCAAGATGACCCTGTGGACTCAGAGCGTGGCAGGGGGGCAATAACTTTGTGAAGTTGTCAGGTCTCTTTGCAGTAAGTATTAGGATGGGTTTGTTGCCAAGGAAACCCCAAAGAACTTATTTAAACTGGCTGTCATTCAGAAATTAGGAGCCACTCTCTGGGGCAGACAGAAGGTTCTGCTGACAGAATTTTTAAAGATGCAAACAACAAGTGAAAAAATTTCAAGCAGAGCTGGGAATGAAGAATTGTTTGTGCAATAGATGTCTTGTGATTCACTTTGTTCATTTATTGTATATCCTGACTCTGCTAAAATAGCTTCTGTTGCACTGATTCCATTTTGGTGATGACCTACTGTGTTCTTTTGATAATGGCAAACAGAACCCCCAAATCTGGAACATCCATGTGCTGACAGGTTTGAGCTGTGATGAAACAGCACAAAGGATGTTAATACGATATTGTTACCTAACAGAAAAGCTGAAATTAGAACAATTATGCTGTAACTCGCTACAAGAAGGTTGAAATGAAAATAATGATGTGTTTGATGCCCATGTAGGCAGTTCAGCTGATGGTGCTAAGCTCTGCCTTCTTTGATGGCACAGTTTGCTCACAGCCAGGTTTGCAGGAGAGCAGCCTGGAAATCTGTCCATATTTCCTTTGAGGTGTGTTTTCCTAGAATATGTATTTTCTTTGGTGATTTATTATTACCATGAGGAAATGTATCAGTTCTGACAGAACTGCTCCTATAATGACATATGTCACGAGCCAGGATATTTCGCTAGGTTTATTTCTGATCCGACACTTTCCATTTATATACATATTTATATACATATTTATTTTAATGTTTTTAAATAGTAAAAAATGTAACCCAAGGTATTGTTTAAGAAAACATCTCGGGCTTAAGTAACTTAACATTGAAGAGACAGGAAATGTGGAATTTAGGTTCTTTCTGCCTTTTTTTCTGTTCGTAGTTATTTCTGGAATTTCCAGTTCCTCAGAGCTAAAATAGGACTATTTGTGTTAATGAGCACTAAAAGCATCTTTACTCTGCACTCTGTGTCAAGATAATCTTGAGGAAGTTATGACCTTGATGAATACATATTCCAGATGAAAAATGAAATTCAGTGTAAACTGTTTTCATGAGAACATAGATAACATTTGAAACTGATATAATGCAGTTTCAACATAATTGTGCAGCTTTAAACTATTGAACTAAATGTTTTAAACAAACAAGTCATTTTATAATGAAGATTTCATATGATACAATTCAGCCTGGCAATAATTTTATACATAGTAAGAACCACTTGGTCATCAGCAGTATTTAGCCTCTGGATTTCCATAACCATTATGCAGTAAAGGATGCTGGGCACTGATTGAGTAACAAGAATCAGTTAAGATAAATAAAAATTTGTAGCTTCCCAAGCCATGGAGTTAATCCACAAACAGGATTCTAAGCAGCACCACCAATTCTTGCATGTCACCAGAACCTGCTGATGTTTGAGGAAGTTTTCCACTTGACAAGTTTTAGGAATTCCTAAAAAGGGCTTTGCTTTACTTATTCCATGAATGAATTCTGAGCAGCTGAAGGAAATACTAGCTGCAATATGCAACAGAAAGTCTGACAACTGGGAAATCAGAGAAAAATACTCTTTGTTTTAAAGTACAGTCATCAGAGATTTGACAGCTGTAACTTGTGGTTGCTCTGCATGGCACTGTACATTTCTGGTTAGAAATCCTTGGTGCTTCCCTTCCTTCAGGTTTTGCTGCTTTCACTGCTGCAGGGTGCTTCCTATGGAGCAACAATTTGCTTCTCTAGAGTGGAACTGGGACAGGTGTAAAGAGAGGCTGCTCAGAAGATGCAGCCTCCCCACAGATATTTTTGATGACAGAAAGCGAAGGGAATTTTGCGCCTCAGCCTCCCAGCACACAGGCTGAGGTGTGAGAGGATTTTTGGCTACAAAGACAAGAAGCAAGAGAAAGGTGTGGGTTTTAGGAGGAATGGAAATGCCACAGAAAGAAACTCATAAAATGGCTGTAAACAAAAGCTGGAAATAAGAAGTTTGCCAGAATAATCAGGAATTTACTTGTTTCTATACCTAATACTGATGAGGAATAGCAGTGGGATGTGAAGGGAGGGGCTTTTGAGAGTCTAGTGGCTAGAATTTGGAGTTAAAGGAATTGAGAGTTTTAGCTGATGTTGTGATATCTAATGGATTTATAAACCTGTCATATTTTGAGTGGCATTTTTTACCTTAGGAACTGAAAATCTCAGTGGGGGTACTGAATAAGAGCTGACCTTAACCCCAAATGTCCATCTCGTGCTTTGCCAGCTGTCATTGTAATGTGGCAAAAGCTCCTCACCTGGTTTGCTCTCAGGACAACAGCCTTGGCTAAGGAATACAGCACAATATAGCAAGATTTTATGTCAGGTCCCTGCAAGCATAATTCTGTCTTTCAAGAAAATCCAGGTAGTTGGTTTGGCTAACTTTCATGCTCAGAAGTGGGGGATGGAAAAGAATGTCTTAGAAAAGAAAGTCCTTTAAGGACTTTACCTTTAGGTTGTGGTTTTTTTATATATTTAAAGGGACTGACTTTAAGTCACGAGCATTTCCTTTTGCCATTTTAAGATATTTTTAAAATTAATTTGCCCATTTAAACAATGCAGGCTGAACATGGTTATTGAGAGTCCTGGGATTTATCAAGCCTAAACAAGACAATTTTCTCTAGAACAGATCCAATGTAGATTAGGCAGGATGAGCAGCTGAGGAAGAGTGAGCCCACTCAAACAGACCCCACACAATGTGCTCTAATATGAATATTGGGATAAAGGGGACTCAGTGCTTTTTATCATCGTGTGCCCTTTGGGGGGGCATTCAGTGTGAAGTATGGAGAGGACTTCTGTGGTTTCCATTAAAACCATTCCTGAAACTAAATCCCTGCATCCTCCTAAGCAGTCATTCCTCAGGGATGTTCTGTGTTAGACACTCACGAGTCACAGATGCAAAAGGCAATAACCTTGGCTGCCTAAAGCTCTGGACATACCAATTACATCCAATCCCTAAGGAGTGAAAAAGCACTTATGCAGTGGGGTGAGATGCATTTTCCCTGGCCCCAAGGTGACAAGTTGATAAAATTCCTTTCAAGCAGTGAAATCTCCACATTGCTTGGATTTTATTGACTCTCCTAAAGAAAATGTAATAGTTTTAAATTTACTTGGACTTTGGTTGGTACTATAATTCAATCCATTGCAAACATGTGAGCTCAACTTATTTTTAAACTGCTTTCTTACTACATATTTGTAAGAAGGTAATTAGCAATGCTCACTAGAAGTGCGGGTTACAAAGAGCTCAGCACAGTGAACATGAGCTCATGATTTCTGTTTGTAAAGCTACTATCCCCACAGTGTCACCAGCCTGATTTCACTCACACCAGCACAGTGAATGTTGAACAAAATGGCAAATATTGGATTGATAGGCTTTCCAGCGTTTCTTTGCAAGTCACATTGACCATGATTATGGTAAGCTGTGGCAGGGAGATTGTTCTTGTATTCTGTCCTGGTTGAATGTGTTCAGATTGCTAATTTGGAGGGGTTAGAAATCTGTGGTTTAGAGTTTTTGGGAGATCACTTGGATCGTCTTTCTCAGACTAAGTTTCTTAGAAACAAAGGCTTTGGTAACACAGACTACGAACCATTAACTTCCACCTCTGCTGCAAGTATCTGTACATATCAGAAATATGCTCTGAAATACAAACCCTCAATATCCTGAAAAATTTTGGTTCATACCCTCTGTATTTTGTTTTTATATTTCCCTTCCACACCTCATGTAAAATCAATGTGACAGGTGCTAGCACAGATCTGAGATTCATTAAAAAGCCATTAACTGTCCTAAAGGGATGCTTGTGGATAGCAGCACTGTATATTTTGGGCTGTCAAAACAAAATGACCAAATGGCTTCTCTGTAACCACCCTGCAACTATGGCTGGCTAATGACAGAATTCCATGCATGGCATCCCTCTAAATCTAACCTAAAATCTAATGCAAGAAAGTGGTTAGTAGGAGTGTCTGTGGTGATAATCAGACTGAGTCTCAAATGAAACTTGTGATTTAGAGATCAGAGCAAGTATTAATATCCCAAGGCATTTTTCATAGATTAATTTACCAATAACATTTTTTCTATAAATAGTGTTTTATATAAATAGTGTTACTGGACTTCCAGCTGGAGAGGTGGGAGTGGGCGGGCCTGAACAGGGAGCTCTCTCTCAGCCACAGACATGGGGACTCTGTGTTTCATCAGCCTTCCCCTTCAATCCCTTTTCCACTCATTTTGTGGTTTAAAGCTCAGCTATAAACTCTAACTAAAACACTCTAGACTGACCACCCCTTGGCCAAATAAAGGTGTTGTGCTTTGTACTGAAAGCATTTCTGGAAGTGTGGTTTGGCAGGAATGGTGTCTGAGGAGCCCTGGGCTGCACCCTCCTGCTCTGGATGCTGGAGTGCTGGTGGCCCTTGCAGGCTCTGCCAGCACCAGGGGGATAAAGGAAGTTACCCTGGCAGCACCCACTGCTTTGCACTCACTGAATGCTCTCACTTCAAAGATTTTTCAGAGTTATTTGCCAGTGCTGTTACTTTCCTTGCTGCTCTTCATTGCTGTTCTGCTGATGCCACAGCTGCATTATTAGCTTTTGGTCATGCTAGTTTAGCTTTAAGTTACATCTTGCCCTCCAGGAATTAGGAGGAGGAATTACATTCATTTAGGCAGTGCTACATTTCAATAAACCTACGCTTCAAAATATGCAATGAGACTGATCCCAGGGAGGTAATATTTTAATGCACAAGGTCAAGCATGTCTTGTTTCTGCTTCCAGGCCATGTGTGACAGTCAGCTATCCTGCTCTTACCACCCATCACTCCAAATAATCTCCATGCTCTACTAATTAAAAATAGGCACTGCAGTGTTGTGCCATGCAGGAGAGTATAAAGGGTGATATACAGGAATTTTTCAGGCTTTACATAATGCAGTAATTCAGGCTGTGCCTCTCAGCCAGTGCCTCTCACTGAACAGTTACAATGGTCTGTAGAATGCATTAAGAGCAAGTTTAAAAGTCTCCATGTAGCTTTGCTTTCAGCCGTCTGCTTTCCCTGAAGTTCCCCAAGTTGTGTTGCTAAGATACGAAATTTACCAAGATTTTGATGATTTGCCAAAGCTACTTTTTCTAAAATATTTAACTGCAGTAGCAGTGAGAAAACAGCCAAACCATTAACAATAATCTTTACTTTGGACCTGTGATGCAGGGCTGTAATTAGTGGGATGAGCACTGTTTTCCACTGAGTGCAGAGTAGATCCTGGGCCCTCAGGGACACAGTCCACTCAGCCCAGCAGGGAATCTGGAGGAGACAGTGGCTGGTCACCTTTATGTGTCCCAGAATGATTCTGAGAGCAGGTAGGACACAAGATAATTAACCCTTGCCAGGCTTGTTACAGAGGCCACTGCAGAATTGACTGGAAAACATGGATAAGCTGTGCTATCCTGTGTCACTCGTATCTCCTTCAAACAGAGCTCCATAGAGATGGAAAAATCTCGGTGCCTGCTTTAAACTGGAAATGGAAGCAACCTTTGGTATAATCTTTGATGATCTGTCTGCTAAAGAAATATATTGTCAGAGTTTGTTCACAGGAGTGAATTTGTTCTGAGAATTCTGGACAGCTGCCCCCTCCAAGTCTTGCTTGGGTGTCAGCTGGCTGCCTTTTATTAGTAAAGACTTGTGGGTGTGGGCCCAAAATCCAGTCTAAATTCTTAAGTGGGTTTATTACACATTTCTACACATTTAGATGCCAGGCTCAGAATAATTTTTCATGTGAGCTTTCTGCTAAAATATTTACACAATCTCTGAAAGCCCATTTGTTATTTTGTATGAGTTGGTAATACATAACAGGCTGCTCATCCAACATGCATAGAATAAACAAAGCAAAGATCCATGTCTTGTGTGCTCATAGTGCTGAGTTGCTCTAAACCTCAGTCAGAAGAGGGATGGTCTTATAGTGGTTTAACTCAAAACAGAGTCTACTTAAAAGGAAGAAAAAAAAGAAAAAGAAAGGGGGAGCATGGCTGTTCAGCCATTGTTTGCTGTTTGTAAGACACAGCACTGCAGAAAGCTTGAAGTGATGTTCTGCTTAAAATGATCTCTGTTGGTTCACTGGAGGGAGTAACTGAATTCCTTCACTTCTGGACCTCAAGGTGCATGAGGCACATGGAGGAGATGCCCATGGCCCAAAGTGCAGCTCCTGTGCCTCACGACACTGTTCCTGTACCCTGTGAATGTGGGCACACAAATTTAGAAGGAGCTGCTGTACAATTTCTGGAACTTAATTTTTTCTGTTTCCTCTGATCTGAACACTCTCAAGGTCAGTAATAAATGTAATTTGAAAGTTCTTGGAAAAAGTATGTATTTTTGACTTTGAAACTTTGACTTGGAAATGCATTTCTTTCAAAGAAAGATGATTGTAAGTAATTCTACTTGTGTGTTTCATTAGTATGTCATCACTATGATAAATTTTAATGTGAATATCACTGAATGAGAACTGCCTGTCCACATGTTTGTTTAGTAAAGATATATTCTGCTAAGGAAAACTGGAACTTACACTCAAGCAAAACAAGGTCTGTCTGTATTCAGGGTTTGTGTGAGCTGAGTTTTTGTAGTGAGCTTTGCCAGTGCAGGACTGTAACCCCGAGGATCTCAGGAAAATGCTTACCCTGGTGGTGGATCAGGATACATGATGTTCACCTGAGAAAGTATATCCAGATAGGAACCAAAATCACAGGCTGGGGAAAACTCCTCCGTGCAGGTGGATCTCAGCTCTGCAGAGGAGCCGCCAGGAGAGAAACCATCTGGAGCTGCAAAACAAGAATTAATATTGGCTGTGCTTCCCCTCTGTGGTGGATTCTCTGTCACTCTTTATAACCCTGTGTGGTGGTTTGAGCCAAATTTCAGGGAAACCCTGCCATAAATTTGAAAACAAACCCTTTCTGAGGCAGAGGAATTGTGGATATTTGGGAACAATCAGGTTTCACAAGGTATTTTTAGTTCTTTAAGAGTAAATGAACACCATCTGTAGATGAAGTGTGGTGTTTCAGGCTGTGGCACAGGGACTGTACCTTTAGTGCTGCCCTACAAGGTAGATGGAAGTTCCAAAGCTCTTCTTGTGCCTCAAAGGCTGAAAAGGAGTGTGGGTTCTACCATGTGCAGCTTCAGATGTTTGTGGGGTTACTGAAATTCCCACGAGTTGCATCCATGGAAAGCTTGTCCATTCTGGGAGGAGTTTAAAAGGAGGGGCAGGTGTTTGATTGCTGATAAAGTGCTGATCTCAATAAACACTGATAAAAAGGGAAAAGCTGGAAAATAGCAAAGAAAAGTCATCCTGCTGCCTGCTCCAGGGATTTCTTAATGCTTCCATGCAAGAACTCCACAAATATTAAGCGTTTAGTGCTATTTTCTGTGTTAGAGGATAATTAGTGTGTGTGTGTCCATGTAACGTTTTCACTTGGGTAGTGTGGCACAATTTAGTTTAGGATTATTCTTTTGAATATCTCCCAAAATATACTTTTCCTTTCCCATTTCACTAGAATTGTTATTTCTAACAAGCAGTTCGAAAATTCTCCTTTCTGTTTTTGCCTGGCTTCAGGCTTTTTCAAGGAGATGAAATTACCAGAGTAGTAGATTTAACACAGTGATTAAACATTAATGGTCAGTATTTTATCATGGCAAAATACTGCTGTTCATGGGTCAAACAGTAACTCCAATTTGGGTTTAACTATTTAATCCTCAATTTAGCTACTGAAAATTAGGAAAATTGATATTACTGGAATAGTAGACATTAGTTTTCCGGATTTTGTTTTTATTTTCCCTCTGTAGGATGCCACGGGAGTTTGCATTTCAATTCTTTTGGACTCTAAATTTTATTCCCAAAATATGGATGTTATTCACGTATCTCCATAAATATTTCTGGAAAAGCCAAAAAAATATTATTCCTTGCTCCAAGGGAACAAACTGATCCTAGAAAATGTGTTTAGTTTAGACAGATTTAGAAATTTAATTTAATTTAACTTTTAATTTAGAAAAATTCCTTGCTCCAACTAACTAAATGAAGTTCAATTGACTTCGATGGATACTTAATTTACCTCAGTGAAAACAAGAGTTAGGCCAATGCATTTTTATGTGGCTCACTATTATTATCTTTTCTATATAAAGAAAAAACCCTCAACAATATGCACAGAACAGCACCCATAACAAACTGCAGGTAGAGGAGCCTGCTCACAGAGGACGTGGTTGTTGATGCTCCACCGTTTATAATTTGAATTTTTGCAGTCTGAAGACTTACACAGTAACTTCTTGTAACTGGTTTTTTCCTTAAATAGAAATAATCTTCTGTCATTTCCTTGACAAAGTGGCTTCTTGTCAGCAAAGCCCAGAAGGGTCAAAAACATTACTCTAAAATTAACCACTGGATATTCCCAAATTCTCTTTAAGGTTTTTTGCTCTGTGCTGTTTTTGGTTTTTTGGGTTTTTTTTGGATAAGGGGTAGGAATTGGTGCCTTTTTGACTCTCTAAGGATGATGACCGTTGTAATGACACTGATGTCACCAGTGACATCATTAATGATGGTGACAGTTAATGATACTTGGGTGCCCTGTTGTTCTGTTTCTAGGCCGACACTCAGTGTGTGCTCACACAAACAGCATTTGCCCAGTGATTGCTGTAGGTTGGTGCGCTGCTGAAATGAGAACAGCTCTGCCTTTCCAACAAACACAAATTACAACAAATGCTGCCCCGAGGCTATAGGGGGATATGAAAATGCAACAGAGAATGAATCTTACCCTGTACCAAGGGGAAAGGAGCTGCTCAGGAGCTGCTGTCAGCAGCGGCTGAGTTATGTTACCCATTATCCCTGGGCTGTGCTATGGGAACTCAGTCCTGGCACAGAGATGCCATTACACTGCCAAGCTGCCTGTCATTTACTTATCCCATTATTTAATTTTATTTGTTCATCCCTTGCACGTGGCCAGGTGATTTTTGCTGCCCTTAGGCCCAGCCTACTCCCCAAGCCAGGCATTCCGTGGGTGCCCCGCTGCCTTACCATCCGCAGGCTCCCTGCTGAGATGTGGGTGTCCGAACCTCCTGTCCTTGCGCAGGCTGCCCACCACGATGGTGGCGCAGGACAGGAAGAGCACCAGGCCGATGACCACCCCTGCCACCAGCAGCGGGGACACCAGCAGGTTGGTGTCGCTGCTGTGCTCTCTGGGGCTGGGGAAGGCGCTGGAGGCGCTGCTCTGGTTCGAGGCAGCTGCTGTGCAGAGAGAGAGAGAAACGTGTCACTTGTCACAGGGGTCACACAGAGCCCTGAGAGAGCCTCTGACACATCCATTGCACCAATTCCTGCTCTTGGGGAAAACCCTTTTGTTAGATGGATTCCTGGGGCTGTCAGGAACTGACTCCAGGGGGAACACTGGCAATCGCCTCCCTGTTACTGGGAATATCCTGCTGGAGCCAGTGGTGCATGATCCATGATTTTGATGGTTTCTTCCTGCCAAGGTTCTTTGTACCGTGAACTGACTGATGCTGAAAGACTGAAGTGCACAAGGAGGAAAGTGGAAATTCAAAAGCATGAGCTCCAAGAGGAAGAGAGGAATTGCCTGTTGTTAGGGGTGGAGGAAGGCTCCAAGGTTTTGCAGAGAAGGTTTTGGGCAAGAGTGAGCCTGCTTTTGTGGCACAGGGCTTGCTTTGGTTTGTGAGGAGAGTCAGCATCCCAAGAAACTGATTTGTAGTGCAGGAAGAGACCCATCCAGAGTGGGATTGTTTGGTTGCTACTGCTTTGCCCTGGTAAAAAAAAAAAAAATCTATAAATGTATTATTTGAGTTCAGTAATAAATCTGCTTAAAGGAGAATAATTCCAGTAAATTATTGCCAAGTCAAACATCCTTTTGAGACAAGCTGCAGAGAGAGTATAAGAAGTTAAACAGTAATTTTCCCTTAGAGAATCAACTGATGGCAAGTGAATATACATGGGAATTAATTGCCCAGAGATGTGTTTCTGGGGGACTGCACTGCTAATGGAGAGGAAGTAAATGGGAGAAATTATGGGAAAAAGGATTCAGGATTTTAGCAGGTAGAATCCCTCTCTCAGCCCAAATTCAAACAAAATCTCCCATTAGCTGCTCAGGATCAGTAAACTAAAATTTTATTGATGTAAAAAAAATTGCTGGAGATGCCATATACCAAGCCTGGCTGTCGAATCTGGCCTGGATATATTTTTATATCTGGCTGTATGGCAGTTGAACAAATACAGAATTTATTTCCTGCTGTAATCAAGGCTAACAAAATCTTCTCTTTTGAGTATTCTGTGAAGTGAGTATGTGTTTCTGGACGTGCAATGCTATTTACAAGGATAGATGTTACAGAGACTTCTCAGCAATGTTGTCTCTGCGCTTTTCCTTTGGGAGACAGCACTTGGTGTTTTGCAGTCACAATAAGTTTAAAAAGAAGACAATGGCTTCAAGCCAGTGTCTGTTATCATTGGCTGATGCTCGAGATTGAGACAACCAACTAGAAACATATACATAAACCCAGGGGAATTAGCAAGTACTGGCGTTTTGTTAATTTTCTGGAAGCACTTGACTGTTGGCTGAGGATCTTTATAAACATTTAAGACAGATGGCCAAGAAATGTGCTGAGCTTTAACCAAGTATCTCGTGCCAAAAAAGAAGATGGACTTTTCTGAGAATTAAACTGATGCTGTAGCATTAAATCAAGAGGTTATGGACAAGTGTCCTACTTAATACTAAGTGCAGATAAGTTTTGGGTATGGGATATGTTTGGGGGGTGAGGCCCTTGTGCTAGAACTCAACTTCCTGAAACTTTACAAAATTCTAATCATGCTTCTCATTTGTACATTTTTTCAGCTCTCTCTGTTGGTAATGTGTCCAACACACTCTTGCTGGCTGTCCATAGCCCTGTTTTTTCAGATTTCTGCAAATTCTGCCTTTGAGAGATGCAAATATCACAGCAGTGGCAGTTTAAATCCTGGCTGCAGGGACTATCAGGCTTGTGGTCATCAATTTAAAGTCAAATACTACTGAAATGGTGATAAACTGCTGCCAGGTGGGGAGGAAGGAGGCTGCAGTGAGTGCTTTCACATCTTTTAAAACTTGGGACAAATTTGGAATGATCCTCTAAACAGGAAGGGCGTGTCTTAGAATATTTATCTTTTTTTTTTTTTTTCCAGCTGAGTGTAGAAGCCAGCTGGAATATCCACACTCTATTTGGGAGGTCCCTGTGGTGCCACTCAGTGTGAGCACTGATACTGAGACCTATTTTGCTTTATAGAAGTTTAACAGCTTCAAGTGACTTCATACAGAAAATACTGTCCTGCACTGGTATTGAGGTGGTGTGGTTCAGTTCAAGACACCCCATTTATCTGCCACATTCTCAGGGCTTCCTTGGCTGTCCCAAATCTTGTCTGTTTTATCTATTGTTCCTCACCAGCGTGAATCTTTCTGGGTTTTTTATGATTTTAATCTAATTGAACCTAGTCCCTCATAAAGACAAGTTATAGTGCAATATTGCTTTTATTAGAAGGAATGAATGAGTCTCCTTAGCCCAGCTCCTAACACAAAATGTACTTGATAAACTTCTCCTGTGGCACTATTTTCAGTTTGACACTGTGAGTCTGATCCTCCAGACTTCACTCCTGACTTACTGCTGTGACAAACAACAGCAGAATGAGATGCTGTGTTGATATAAATTTTTTGGGTTAGAATTTTGTGGGGGAAAAAAGAGATGTTTATATTACTTTTGGCACAAAAATACATCATAAATTTTCCCTTCTTATCCAAAACCATCTTCTTTTGATAAAACATGCATTTCTCTATATAAAAATGCTATGGTTTTTCCTTCAGAATAGAGGTATCTGGAAATGTATGTGAAGCCCATAAATATAACACCAATAACAGAGTGCTAACGTTTTTGTTTTGAGGTAAATTGTATCCTTTCCCATGAAACTGCAAATTATAAACAATACATACAGAAATATGAATATTTTGTATCTAATCCTCTAAATATGAACTATGTTGGATGTACACACCATGGCTTTTATCCAGGATGGGAGCTGTGTAAGTAACAAGAAACAGCAGAAATGGCACAGGGCTGACAGAACACTGACTTTGGAGTGAGCACCAGTGGAAAATTGCCTGGACTGTCCATTCAGTGTCAGACAATAAATCAGCATTTTGAAAAATCCCTTAAATATCACAGTATATTATTTTACTCAGTGCTCCTGCATCTCAACTGTGATGGGATTAGACAGCGGGTCTGAAAGCCTCACAGAGCCCGACCTGGAGACAATCAGAATTTACACGTGACATTTACCCATGAGAATCTGCAGCCACAATGAAAGCCACAGGGAAAGCCAAGAAGATAATCAATCAGAGAAGATGTTCTTGCTATGGAACATTAGGTGTGTGTGAGAAGGAGCTTGCATATAATATGTAACCAACTATACTTTTGCTTTATGGCTAATTGTCTTGCTGTTCGAATGGTCACTGTTTTGTAGACAGCCCTGTCACTGTTTGCTAAGCAGCCAATCATAACAAGCTGTGGTAACTGCGAAAAGGTGTAAGAATAGGAGTGGAGAATTACAAAAAACCTTTTGCTTCTTATGACTTTGGATTACAATAAATGTGTGTCATGTGTCTGTCTCTACTGCAACACTCAACAAAAAACTGAAAAGTACCTGTATGTTCCATACAACTATGGAACAGCCTGACTTTTTGGGTGCATATTGTTCTTTCTCACTCCTGTTTACCTGTCTTTGAAGGGACACTTATCCCTTTCTAACTTGGCCAGAAGTACCGTGGAGGTTTCAGCTGGGTCAGGTCCTGGCAGGGTGAAATGTTCTGGTGCGCAGACATGTCCTGGGAGCTTGGTTCACCCAACATTCAGCCCTTTATTAGGAGTGGCTTCTCTCTTCCTCAGTGCCTTTCATCTGCTTGTATCTCAGATGAAAGAGAATGGAAGCATCTCCACACAAATCAAGGTCTCTTCTCTCCATACTCAGTTGAGTAAGGTGGTGGTGGTGGGGTCTTGTTTTGTTTCCTTTTGTCCTGAAGGTACATCAGCTCTAGTGAGGCTCCAATGGCCTCTGTAATTTATGGGCTTTGAGATGATTTTAAAGCTGGTTAACCAAATTTCTTCCCCTGGTTTTCAATCTATCATCTTAATAAAGATGATAATTCATGTTATGACTGGTGGAGAGGATGAGACATGGAGTGGTTTTGTTTCCCAGCCTGAAATGTGCACGACCAGCTCCTGAAGAAGTGCTGATGTGTTGTTCTGGAACCATTTTTTGTCTAGAATTATCTACCTCTGCATCCCTGCCAGCCTGGGATCCTCCTTCCTGAGGGCAGGGTGGGCTTGGTGCTGACTTGCTGAACTAGAGCTGAAGCACATGGGCAGAACAGGAGTACTCCTTGTACCCCCTGGGTCAGTAAAACTGTTTGGGATGGTGATCCAGCACCTCCCAGTACCCTTAAATACCTTGTATTGACACAGGGTGCAGGACTGGAAAAGAGTAGGGGGAAGGTCAGTTTAGGATGGTGCACAGCACCCTTTGTAATCCTTCGGTCTTTAAATAATTGCAACAAAGCATCTCAAACACTGAATCAATTTAAAGCACGTTTCTGCCATCCTCACTTTTTCAGTCCCTTGGATCATGCAGTCTCTTTATCCAGGGAAGGTGAGTGACAGATGTCAGGAAGGTGCTGAGAGCACACGGATACACTGAATCAGTGCAATGATCCAAGATTTTGTTGTTTCTGCCTTTATGAACAGTTCCTGTTCGAAGATGGTTTAGTCTGGCCAAGAGTGACCAACTGGACCCTGCCCTTGCTGCTGTCCTGGGAAATAAACCTCTGGAAATCAGCAGGAATTGCACTGCTTGTTTGTGTCGCACAGAAAAGGAGTAAGGGAGGTGTAGCACAAAAACAAGCTGGGAAAGGGTTTGGGTCACAGGAGCATCACTGCAGCAAGGGGACAGGGATGTTACTCAGGCCACTGAACACAAAGGCCCATAGGAGCTGAACCTTAAAATTAACTAAAAAGAAGTGTCTCTGTTGGGTTCAAAGCTATTCCTTTGGATCCTGAGGAAGGCTGAAACTTCACTTAGGCTTGATCAATGCCAGGGTGTCATTGGCCTATGGGACTAAAAGGAAGCAATGAGGATGCTAAAAACAAGGAAGGCTATTTATCCTCCTGTATTTCTCTTACTCTCTTGTAGAAAAGTTGAGCAAATGAGTGGATGACCAGATCAGTCTGGGAAATGCCCTCTCTATAAAGCAATTTTACACCAGCCAGACAATTAGTCTGGGAAATGGAATTTGCAGTTCCAAGAGGCCCAGGAGCACGTTTGGTTCTCTCAGACACAGCTCTGTTCTTTAGGCTATTCTGATTTCCACACAGAAAATTAAACTGCCTCTTAAGCTGCAACTGATGTTCAGTAATAACAACTCTATAGGGAGTGCTTCCAACTTTTACCTCTTACCTTCGTATCTTCTGGAACTGACACTTAGTAATTTGACAAAGTCAATGAATAAATAAATTTTTGTGGTCAGTTGCTGCACCAGTGACATTTTAACAGTTCCCGAAACCGATGATATTCATTATTATTTCTAAATTTGAGGTAAATCTTCCTATACAAATGGTTAACTAATCCTGCCTGTTCATTGCTGCTGTGGGAGATACCTCAGCATAATCCAAACCTGCATGAATGCCATTAACCAGGCAGGACCTGTGAATTCAGACTCAGTTTCTCTGCAGCTCTCTGCAGTTCAAAGTCTCTTTGAAATTGTTGACTGCATATATATGTTCTAATCAGAATTAATTTTTTTCACTGATTAATAGTAAAAAACCAAAACCTTATTCAGACTGAGACTGTGTGCTAGGGATGGCTCAGTTTTATCTGATGTCCACAGCTGAAATGGAATGTGGGACATCCTTCAGGTACAAAAGCTGCCCATGACCTTGAGGAGCTCATGCAAGGCAGAGAGGGTGGCCTTTCCTCCGAGATAGCAAACTCAGCCTTTTTATCATGTCTGCTGCCTATCAGATAATGACTTTCTCTCTTCTTGCATTGACATCCTTATTATAGAGCCAGAATGAGGAAGATTGGATCACCAGCAGCCTGCAAATTGAGAATGTCAGAAGCAAAGAGAATGTGGATGCAGAAGGGCTCAGGAAATAAATCTTTTTGGCTGCTGTGGCTTTAGGGCATCATGTTGATGTCACAGCAGCATGTATAGGTGCTGTTTCAAATTAACAGGAAAAATCTTCCAATTTTCAGATCCATGGTCTATTTTATCAACATGATAATACCACTGCAGGGAAACAAATCACTCTGGAAATGTAACAGCCCACTTGCTGATGGACAAGGAATATTTTCCCCTATTTTCTCATATTCAAACAACTTGGAACTAATACAGTTGTATAAGCAACACCCAAAGCTGTTACTTTTCTCAGAAACTCTGTATTAGAGCTTGGAAATAAGTATGATGAGAATTCTCTTTTATCCATTAAAGTAATGTTGCCTTCATAAGCTCAGCTCCAACCCAGCTTGGTAGTGACTTGAATAGGGCAAACCCTATAATTTTTGGGGTTCTTATTGTGAGAAATTCTGGGGTTTTTTTGGCACACAACTTCCTCATATAAAAATTTGGATAAATGTTGCACTATATTAATATTTCTTATGGTTTGAAAAAATGTAATGGGCAAATTATTTTATATTTTACCTTATCAGTCTGCTTGAACTGTGATCTGAATGTCTCGTGTCTTGTCTTTAGGAGGCTGAGCTCTGTCTGAACTGTATTTAGTGTAACCTAAAGAGGGCAGGTGGCAGCTCATGGAACACAGAGCCCAGGCAGGAAACACAATCTGCATTTGGGCAACAAAAAACCAACCCCAAACCAAAAATCCAAAACCTTCCACAGAGAAGTTCCTTTCCTTACAGACTTTCCTCTCAAGCTCCGCAGAGAAAATGGGAAGGAGTGATGAAATTCTTGCTGGCTCCAACAGTCACAACTGGTGAACACCTGACTTGGGCACTATATGCATTTATGAATCTCTAAATCAGTGACCCACTTCTGATTACTATTAAACTGGCTCACATTTATGATACTTTTAAAATGATGGAGTTTTGTGTTTTCCTGGTGTTGCACTGAACTGTTCAAGTGTCTCTATTAGTCATCATCTTTAGCAATCCTTACCCTGCTTACAGGATTGAAAGCTCTGTAATGAAGATCCATCTGCAACTAAATTTTGAGGTTGAACTGAGCTTCAGGAACCAGATCCACCTTCTAGACACACCCCTAGCATTCCTTCTACAGTGCTTGTACCCTTGTGCTGCTTCTTATTTAGGGTTTTTCTTATCAAAATTAATCCCATTTCTTTTTCCAGCCTCCTTGTTAGCCTTCAGTAGGAGTAATCTACTGAAGAAGCACATAGAGAACAATATTATTTTTACTGTTTAGAAAATAATGACGACTGAAATACTGATCCAGGTAGTTGTGTAAGGAACGGGGTGCTGAGATAGAAACCTGTTAACAAATGCTGGGATCCCCAGATCTTCCTTTAGGAGGTGGTATCACATATGATAGATCTTGGCCTTTCTTTCAAGGTGAAATGAAATTTTTTAAATAATTAAAATGGTTTGCAGTGGTGTTCTGCACTCCCACATGAATTATGGTGATGGTGTTGCAGAGCACACAAAGCCCATAGTATGATTTACATCATCATTTATATCTGTGAAAGCTCCAGCAGTCTCTGCCTGCATACATCAAGGGGGTTTCTCATACCATTAAGAAATGATTTAATTCCTTCAGATTTCATCTGAAAAGAACTAGGACTTCTGCTTAGCCAGACCCAGGAATGTCAATGCAAGTCAGATATTGATTCTGGAGACAATTTCAGTCACCTGGGTTCTTTGTTGCTGAAGGAGCCACTGAAATACAAGGACACAGAAAGATCTGTAGAAATTAAACACTCCAACATTACTGTTCAACAGCCTCGGGGGGAAATCCCTACTGCTCACTGTGAAAGACACTTTTGGTGGGAGGATGGGTAGCTCCTGTTTTATAGGACACTGCAGAAATACAGGTGTGTGAGCTGCAGAAAAGTGAGTGCTGTTCTGAAAAAGGCTTGTTCATGGAAGTGATGGAGCACTGAAAGGAATAAAAGGGGGAAATGGTGCTGCAGTGTTACCAGAGCACTATGAAATCTGTGCACATTTCAGTGGGATATGTTTGTGCTGGACACTGTCTCCAGAATGACCTTGCAGGGAAAGATTCAGGGAGAATCCTGTCCAACAGCAGTGGAGTCCCAGGGCTTTGAACAGCAGGAAGGACCTGGCCCTGTGCAAAGGAGCTCCTGGAAGGGACCAAGAACACCAGCCATGATCCAGTCCCAAGGCAGGAATTCACCTGAGCCCAGCGATCTCAGAGGGCCCCTGAGCAGGGGCTGGTGGGAATGGCTGAAATCCGAGGCCTCCAGCGGATCACCAGTGAGCGCTGAGACACTGCGGGAGCCTTCAACCTCAGCTGCTGAAAGCACCAGAGTGCAATGACAGATTGCTGAGACTGCAACAAAAATCAGCCTAGAAAAGGTGGCTGCTTTCTCTTCAGAGCTCTTGTGCTTTAATGTCAGCATGGACTCCTGGCGGGTATCACAACTGGAAAGTGCAATAGTAAAAAAGCTGAGATGAGCCTCATATGAATTATTAAAAAGCTGACAGTCAGTGTGGATCTGCTGTGGAGAAGGTGTGAATTTAGGATTACCTGTTGCCTCAAAGCAATGTTTAAATCTGTGTTACCTCTGAGAAGCAGTTCTTCACCTCCTACTCCAAAGTTATAAACCCACGAACTTCACAGCATATCCTAAATCTAATTGTACTGGCAAAACGCCTGGTTAGAATGGCAATGGGAAGGGGATACTTTTTTGATTGTTTTAATTATTTATGCTTTTTAAAAAATCCAAAGTGCCCACTGTCCTGAAGCTTGAGGAAAACCATGAGGATGGGAAAGGCTTCAAATCTCTGCATGTATCAAACAGTTCCTTTAACTCCTCATTCTTGTCCTGTGTGTCACAGGGTGCTTTTGAAGGGTCCCAGCTGAGGGTGGTGACGGTGTCTTTAAACTGTGCTGCAGAGATGTGTGTTCCTGACCCAGGGAAGGGAGAGCTCCTGCCTCCCACTGCCACCTGGAAAGGGATCGTGATTTGCAGTTAGGTGTTTATGGTTTGATGGCTTCTCTGCGTCGATTTTTTGTTTGTGTTTGGTTTTGGTTTCTGTTTGTTGGGGTTCGTTTGTTTTAAGCTTCTTTTAGCTGCTGAAGGTAAAGGACAGACTGCAATGCTTGACCAAGGCAGGTATGAACTCTCTGCAACAATAAAATCCTGTTTGAACTCCTGCTGCCTTCTGGATGGCTTCTGCATTGGAATTAATTGGAGAAATGTGCTAGAAATGTTAACAAGGGTAACCACTGTGTTTTATGGGGCTACGTTTACAGCTTTAGACTGCTCAGCCGGTGCATACTGACCTTCTGCAATTTGTTCTGAATAGCACCTAGTGCAGGGACTTTCACTGCGACCTCCCTTGTGCTGACAGCACACGATCCAAGAAATATCCTGCTGCTTGGATTATTACAGTAATTGATGGATTCATATTTACTGTGCCATTTATTAATACTGTCCTGTTAAGTCCTTCTTGGAACCAGATCACAGATTTTTCTAAGTAGCAGCTGCTGCAGAGTTTCTTGAACCACCAGATTTTTGGGCTGGGCCAAGGAAGGCAGGGCTGAGCATACAACGGGTGGCCTGGCTGCAGCAGTAGGAGCTAACAACAACTGAGCCTGCAGCGTTGGAAAGTGTGGGCAGCCTCGGTGATTCAGCAAGTGCCACGGGTGTTCAGTGAGCTCAGTGGTTCAGAAAGGAAACTCACTGCTCCCGCTCCCCTCCTGTGTCACTGGGAGATAAGAGCCTGAAGAGGGATTGGAGACAGCCCAGCAAGGTGTTTGTTCCCCATGTTGCCCTTTATCAGTGTTTGATTACCCAAAAGCTCTGCAAAGAGAACCATATACATATCACCCCTAGAAAATCACTGTGACTGGGAGAAAAAGTACTGAACAATGACTAATGCATTGATTTACAACATTTGTCAAGGTGATTGCTGACTGAATTATGGTTCTGTTTCTTCTGATTAATTTAGCACAAGATTTCTTCTTTTATTCTTTCCCTGACCACGGGGTGGATATCCCTGATGAAGCACAGGTTCCCTGGAATGTCTTTAGCAATATTATTTCTCTCCCCAGACAAGTCCTCCTCACCAGCAGCCACTTCACTGAGGAAGGATTCCAAGGGAGCAGGGTGTCCCCAAGATGAGTTGGGGGAATGCTGGTCCTGGAGCAGGCAATGTACGTGCAGAATGAGCACGGTATTTTAATTAATTATTCATCCATGCATGCATCCGTAAGTTAGGAACATATCTTTAATCATTATTTGCCAGCTTATTTAATTAGATTTGAATTATACCTCTTTGTTACGGTTGCATTTCTTTTGGCTGAAGTTTTAATCTTTCTTGTAATTTTGGAAAATTGTTTTTGTTCTTAGTAGTAATATTTTTTTTCTTAAAGGCAACTTGAAGCAGAGAAATCTAATTGAAAGGTTTTATTTACTCTATAAAAACTGTCCTTTGGATTCTGACTCAAGATAATTCAATATGAGCACATCAAACCCATCTCTGTCTCCTGCTAACGTGTATAGATCTATATTATCACAAATAGTTGCTGTGCTATGATCCCAAATCAAGATTAATACAAACTCAGTTTGCCTAATGTCAGCCTTAATCTTGGCTTTAATGAAGAGCTCTTCTCATTCTTGCTGGCAATTTCTTCTGATAAAATTAAGCTGTTTTTCCCCAGTGTCTTAGCAGAATGAAGTAGGATTTTCAAGTTTCGATAGCATGGTAGGAGAGATGCTGACTTTAAGGCTTGTATTATTTCCATTTGATGGATGCCAGTTTGCCTGTGGGGGAGAGGGAGGGGGCTGCTGGCCCAGCTCTTCCCTCTGCCAGGACAGACCATCCTGGAGGAGTGTGCTGGGAGCAGAGGTGTCTCCACAGAGCTCTGGGGCTCCAGGTGCCCCCTTTCCTGAGGGACATGGAGCAGAGAACCAGTCAAATGGCTTCTGCTGCGTTCCAGGGGGAAAATCTGTGGGTTTATTTTGCATTGTGTCAGCTCCCCTGTTCAGCAGTTCCCCATACAGCGGCAGGAGGTGGCCCTTGCTGGGCTTTGCAGTGCAAGGCACAGCCACACGACAGGAATTTAACACCTGCGTAGCCAACAGAGCTTTTCTGTCCCAGTAGAACAGAGGATGTATCAGGAACTTGGCCTCCAAGTCCTCTCTCCTTTTCAGAAGGAAGGGATGATATCAGTGCCCAGGAGCAGCCCAGCACCAGCCCAGCACCAGCCCATGTGGACGTTTAGCTCATGAGACAAGGCAGTTGCTCAAGCACCAAACAATAACCCAAATGTGCAGGATTTTAGCACATGGGGATTTTTTTGGCTTGTTCACTCCTGCAATCCCAGGCTGGCCTCGGTTAACACTGGGAGGATGTGGTGTGCTGAGGACAGGCTGCTGTGCAGGCGCTGGCAGGGACAGCAGGACACTGGTGGCACCGTGAACACCCCCACGTGTGTGAGCGGGGCTCTGACTGGAGGCATTTCTGAGGGATTCTCCTTTTGGCTGTTGGCTTAACTCTGCCCTTCCCTGAATTCCCTTGTGATTTAATTTAAACCCCCAGGGCCCTTTCTGTGGCACATGATCTCTGCATGCTCTGTGTTCAGTCACATCCTATTTCTGCACATTGCTCCTGCACTTGCTGTGACCTGTGAAGAGGGATGAATTACCAGCACACTGTTTCCTTAAGCTGAGCAATTACTTTGAATGAATATTTCATGGGTTATGTGAAGATAGAAAGTGGGAATAAAGAGACTTGCTATGGAAACAGGTTTTTTTTTCACTTTTTTTGATGCTTTCATCTCTTCTGCAGTGGGGATTACTGTGCTATTTATTCTTTATGGTGAAAATATGACAGTTATGTCTGTTGGATTTTTCATATTTTTCTTTATATTCCTTAGAAAGTGAGAAATGTAAATGACATTCCTGTACTATCTTTGGGTATTTTGTTTTTATTCTGATGATGTCTCCTTTCTCCAGGCAACAAGAATTAAGATGTTGCATTATGCCTGTGTCAGTCATGCATTTTTTCAGGTGAACTGTCTGTCCTTCTCGTCAGCTCATGTTCCACAGAGTGTTTCCAGAATGGGGGCTCTGCAGAACTTTGCCAAGCCCTGCTGCCTACTGTCTCCAGTGTCGTGTTAAGGGCAAGAGAACTTTTAAAGCCCAACAGAAGCTTGTGGACTGACCTCTCTGTATTTTATTGAAGTGATTAATTTGCCTTATATTCTCATTGACTGATCTCTGTGTTTCTGCACCAGTTCTTCACTTCTACGTGTTTGTGCTGTGCTGCATAAAATATTCCCAGTACTGAGAATCAGGATTCCTTCAGCAAAGTATGTGTGCAAAAGCTACCTGACAAGCTCAGGGATCCACTTTATCCTCCTGGTATGAAATGAGTTATAGAACAAGAAGGACAAATGCATCTCTGCATGGCTGACACTGAGCCAGCAGTTTCAGTCTGAGAGGAGGAGAGAGAACAGTGATATCTGTAATCCCCTGCTAAATGCAAATAAGTTCTGTGTCTCTGTCTTTGGGAGATTGCTTCCCTGAGTCACCAGCGTTCATTTACATTCGGGTGACATCTACAAGAATTTTGCCAACACAGCTTATTACTGCAAACGTTGTGTCAGTTCTGACATTTCTCTGTGCTGGAGAATCCCCAGAATGGCTCTGTTTGCTCTTGGTGGCAGACACAGAGTCACACAGGGAGCGGTGCCAGCCTCAACCGCTCCTGCCTCCCGCCCAGCACCATTCCCTGAGTTCTGCCTCCACAACCCTTTATGGCCGGGGTGGCAACTGAAACCTCTCCCAAAGCCATTTTACTCTGGAAGCAGGATCAGCACCTGGATCTGGCTCCTGGAGCAGACAAGGGGCGGGCCCCAGGCCTTGTTTCTGGAGCAGAGGCACAAACACGTCACAACGATGTGGTGGCAGAGCTCCCTACAAGCACCAAGCAGCTCCAGCCCCAAACAGGAATTCAGATTAGTCCAGCACTCCTGGGGCCAGACAGTCCATGGAAAAGAAAGGGTATTGTCCCTGTAGCTGCACTGAAAGGAGGCTTAATTCCCAGCAAAGACTCTTTCTCCAGTCTAACTCACAAGTGCACGTTACAAAGGTGGGGAAGGAGTCAGTGCCAGGAGCGTTACCTAAGTTCAACCCTCAACTCTTTGGTTCTCCTTTCCCATATCCCTGCTTTGTGCCTTTCCCTGGCTCTCCCCTGCAGAAGGATTGAGGCAGTTACTTCTACTTCCCTCCTCAGAGTTGGTGTCACCAGGGTTTCTTTCATTTATAAACATCATTTACAGGTTCTGTGAATGACTGTTGTTAATGGGAGTCACCAAAGATGCTTAGTAAGAGACATCAGAATATGTCCTTGTCCACCATTCCATATACTTTTCTCCTGCCCTGCTTATGTATTAATATGTAATATGCATTTATTTGTCACTCCTCTCTGGGGAACAAAGCCTGGCAGCTACAAACGCTTCTCTTGCAACACAGTGATAGGAACAAGCCTCTTTGGGGAGCTGCTCAGATGAAACCAGCCACATTATTTCAGTTATGACTCAAGGCAGATTTGAATTTAGGATTTCAAGGAGGTGTTATGCCCCCTGGCCCTGCCAGCTGTTTTCTACTCACTCTATTCACTCTGTATTTTTCATCTTATTCTCAGTTCAATGACAGCATACAATGTTTTCTACTAACTCATATTTTGTAAAGATAATGTGCCAAAAACTGGAATCTGGTATTTATTTATTAAGAGGCTGAAGTTGGGCCTCAGGTCAGGAAGATGCTTGTGTACATAGTTCACGCTCTGTAAATGAATCCTTAATTTTATTCCTAGAAAATTTTCCAATTCAGGGGGCACTGAGATTTGTGTTCTAAAACTGTCACTGTTTCACCCCTTTAGATTGTGGGGAGAGGGTTTTGCCTTGCTGATGGGCTTGTCTTGCTCTTTTCAAAGTTTGTATTATAGAAGTGTTAAAATCACAATTACCAGAATTGATAATTGAGTTTTTAGATTAAATATGAACTAAATAAAAGAGCTTTTGCTGAAATTCATTCAGTATGAGATTCATATAACAGATGAAGGAGAAGGCATAGAAAGGTAACTTCTTTAACTAGAACAGTTTCTTGGCTGTGTTTGTGGGTTTATGGAGCAGCCTTTACAGGCTGCCTTGATACAAGCTTTTAAATTTTAGCTTCTCCCCTGAAAAAGGGCAGCCATTCAGAGAAATATGTTAATATATTTCAAAATATAACACTACTACTGATCATTTCTCACTATGAAACAGAACTGGTCATTCTTTACATCTTGTCAGGTAATATACTGTCATTACATCTATCTTGAAAATGGCTGTATTTAGCAGAATTGAGCATTTTTTAAGTTCATGGGACAGGGGGAGTCATCATCACAATGCCTGTCCCATTGCAGGGACTGTCAAGCAAAGATTGCAGTGCCAGCTCCTCCTCCTGTCTTCAGGCTCCTGGTTCCCATCAGGTGTTGTCAGTGCTTCCAGGGGGAAGGCGAAGGGGCCAGAGCCCTGCAGGTTTGTCTCTCCTGTTTCCTGTGGGCCAGAGCTCTGTGCTCAGTTGTTATTTCCTAAGTTCTTATTCCTTTTGACTTCTGAAAAGATAAGCTGTCAAATTAGAGATGCATAACACAGATAAAATTTCTGCTCTAATTAACAGTTACTTGAGGGCTGTTGCAATTATGTCCTCTGTTTATTTCTGCTTACAGAAGTCGGTAGTGTGTCAGTGGATTTTCTATATCAGGCAAGATGAACAAATACTGACCCTCAGCAGGCAGTAAAATACTCATTAAATAAAACCCAGTGCCAGCAAATAAAAGAGGAAGAATATGCTGAATAAACAACTACTGGAAGAAGCAGTCTTCCAAATGAATCCTTAGAAAGGATAAATCAAAGTTGTAAGAGAAGAGGATATTGTTGTCATTAGTTTTGATAATCCAGACTAAGGCAATGTGCGAAATTTATAACCACCCCAGCAGCAGCACTGCTGTAAGCAATAGGCTGCATTTTGTTGAGGCAGGGAAACAGGAGATGGTGATTTCCACAACAATCTGAATTCCCCTGGTAAACACTGATAAACGTTGTGAATGCTCCAAAGAACTGAAACGCACCTGGAGGTCACAGCAAGTGACTACGCAAGTGAAGGAGAAATGAGAGTAACAAGTAGCAGTGAATTCAGAATTTAACTGCATGACAAAGATTGCTTAAACCATCAGTACAACAAACAAGCTGAGGCCTTAAGAAGCCTGAATTAGTCAGTGTGTTTATAAGAACTGATTTATTAAGTTGCCCCCAAACTGGATGCTGATTGGGTGGTTTTTTATTTTCCCCCCTCCCTTTATCTTTTTCTTTGGGATGTTTATTTTTCCTAATAGAGAAGATTGTATAAAAAAGGTATTCCTGAATATAAGGAATATAATTTTGTTGCTTCATAGGAGTGCTAGGGTACTATAATACAGCAATTTTCCAAGCTGACAAATACAGTTACATTCATTTGCTGAGTGAAGAAGTGAAGTTAAAGGAAGCTGAAATTACTTCTCAGAAGGAAATTGACAGGCATGGGGCAGTCTGGGCCTCTTGAGTTGGGATTCTTTCCTGTCAGTGCCTCTGACAACCCTTCCATTTGTGTTTCCATTAGTGATTGCTTAAAACTAGGTTTTCCCATCTCTTTTAGTGGTGTGTGACTATCACACAAGATTAGGAGCAAATATTGCCCCACTTTTGGAACTTCACTGTGGAGCATGCTTCAGGAATTTCTTGCTCTCCCACTTGGACAGTAAGAAGAGCCTGGATGCACCTCTAGGGAGGCTGAACCTCTCTGAAATGCCCCTCCTGAGTACCTGCCTGTCTCTGACAATCTGGAGAAGGTCTGTGTGCCTTCCCTGGAATTGTTGGCAAGGACTAGGAGAAGCCTGGGTACAAATTTGCAAGAGAACTGTGAAATTGCAAAGTCCTTTTCTTCAGCTGGATTAGCTCTAAAAGGGCGTGCAATGAAATGAAATGAATGGAAACAAAGAATGCAGTCATTAGGTTAATGTTTAATGTTTTCAATATTTAAGATTTCAATTGCTGTTATGTTATTGTAATAAATCCTTAAATAACAGCACCACGCCTCTCCTAAAATCAGCTTTTCTGACAAGAACTGTCCAAAATCCAAGTCTGGATGGTGTTCAAACATATTTTCCTCGAGAGTCTCCTGACAAGATTCTGCTCACCATCCTGGTTGACTCCAGGCAGGATTACCTAGAGAGGACTTTCCATAGGCAGGATTATATACATGACTTTCTATAAAGCTGCTGGAGAGGGATGGAGATTCTGAATCCCAGTGGCCTGAGGTGCTTCCCAGAGAGGCAATCTGGGGCTTGGCTGTGGAGATGCAGCCCTTGGAACAAACAGAAACCTCCTGTTAACGTGAGCCTTAACTAAAACCTTCACGACAGAATTATTATAAGGTTTTTAATGCAATGTTTAATTCCTCTACTAATAAAATGAGAAGTTTCAAGTTACATAAAATACAATTTCCTTGAGCTGAAAGCCTCCATTCATGTAACCCTTGGGACTGGGAGCAACAATTACAGAGCTTATGATTCTCTTTGGCTTCAGTGGGGTGAATTCTTTGGTTCCTATGAAAATGTATATTTAAACCTGAAGCAGAATTTTACCCTTTCATGCTACTTTCTCATGGTTTCAGGAAAGTCTCTAGATAGAAAATACAGCCTAAAAAAAGGAGATAGGTAAATTGAGACACTAAAAGACAGCTCAAATCTTTGTGTGCTTTAGCCTCTCAGCTAAATGAGTGGTGGAGGACTGGACAAAAGGGAGATCAAGGCAAGAACATCTTAAGTGCTGCAGGTCAGCGCCAGTTTTCCGAGTGTATTTTCTGAGAAATGCGTGGTTAACCCTTGAGCAAAGGTCATACATTTGATCTCCTCTTCCAGCAGGGGAAATATTAGCTTGTTTTCTCAACTGGGACAAATCCATGCATTGCTTCTCAGGGCAGCTTCCCCTGAGTACATGCAGGACAATGCTTTTGTTAAGTCCTACAAGTGGTTCTACTTCCCATCCAAGAAGATTTAACAGCAAAACCCACCCTCAGTCGGGAAAACAGAGCACATGAAAGAGAAAGGGAGAGGAAGAAAAATACAAGAATGTGTTTTTTCGTGTGGGGATTCTGGTGGACTGAAACAGAAAAGAATAGGCAAATATATTCATACTTGCAATACACTTTAAACAGTTTATGTTCTTTCCCATTAGGCTGAATTTCATGGTAGCTGCACATTGAATGCAATACTTTATGCCAGGGCTTTGCTTCCTAAATGCTAAAATTAAGCTCTCAGAGTAAGCTGTGAAGTAACTATTTTCTCTCTGAAAGCCAGGACAGATATGGAGGGTAAAAATTAACTAAATTCTGGGGACTTACCCTGCAATATGGATTTTTTTTTTATCTCGACATTATTTTTTCTTTCCGAATTAATCAGCGTGATTATGAGAATTATTATTTCCTAAGCTGCCCCCAAATTGCATGCTGATGCTTTTCCTTCCCCCCCACCTTTATCTTTTTTGCCTAGAGAGGACTTTCCATAGGCAGGATTATAGAAGTGACTTTCTATAAAGCTGCTGGAGAGGGATGGAGATTCTGAATCCCAGTGGCCTGAGGTGCTTCCCAGGGAGGCAATCTGGGGCTTGGCTGTGGAGATGCAGCCCTTGGAACAAACAGAAACCTCCTGTTAACGTGAGCCTTAACTAAAACCTTCACAACAGAGTTATTTGAAGTTTTTCTATGCAGTGTTTAATTACTCTACTAATAACTGGAAGTATCAAGTTGTATTTTATTTTTCCTTCCTGCATGAAGCCCCTCCTCTGCAGAGCTGTGTGTATTTGTGTAAATGCACACATTAGTGGAAAGCAGACACTGAGGGCTGGGTTGGAATCCTCTCCATGAATCACACACGTGGCCTCTCAGGCTGTTGTTGGTTACTGTGATGCCTAAAGAGCCTTTTAGGAGTTTTAGAGCTGTGGCTCAGCACACAAGGACTGCTATTCTTACATAACTCTAATGCCCAGGAGCCATGGCTGGGAAACTGCGTGTGTGAGGTGCTACAAAAAGAACAAAGATCCCCTCCTCCCACATTCTTCTTGTTTGATCGACCACTTGTTCAGGCTCTTCCTGCCAGGCTGGTTTGTGGCAATGGCACAGATGTTTTCCATCTTGCAGCAATATGCTGAACATATGATGGAAATCTATCCTGGAATACAGCCTCCCTGGAAAGTCCACTCCTACTCCCAGTAGATACTGCGTATGTTGATTTTGAGGACCCAAGTTCTTCCTCTGTTCCCTGAAAAATCACTTCACCTTGGCTGGCTACAAAGCTTCTTCTGCGCACACCTAGGTCTGAAAGGTTCTGTAGAATATTGTAAATCCTCTTTGTTTTACAAGCACCATTCTGTGTGTAAGCCCTGGGGAATGTGTCTCCTTGTCTCAAACAGAAAACATGGGATGCCTCTGCCATTTGCTCATGACTGTTCAAACAGCACTGCCGAGAGCCCCAGTGTGACCAGCCTGCCCACAACAGTGGTGGATCTCAAAACCTCGTGGTTTCATTTCCGTCCACAACAGTGGTGGATCTCCTCAGAACACCATGGCTTCATTCTCACAGCTGTGGGCCTGAGATTTCCATGAGTTTTGTGATAGTAAAACCAGTGTGATATGGCTGAGAAAGAGCTGCCAGTGTTGGTTTTCCCCTTTCCTTGGTATTTTTGAACTCCTTTCTTAGCATCTCTTTTTGCTTTGCCCTTCTCATTTCTGAGATCCTGCATGGCTGATACAAAGCAATCTCTTACCTAATGAGTGCTGAGGCCTCCTGGTCACTGCTATAGACACCACCGAATCTGATTTTATCAATGCCAGAACAAAGGGATTGATTCCCTCCCGAAGCCCAAGAACGGGAATCCAGGATATTGGATTAGGCACTAATGGCACAGTGGGCAGGAGGTTTTTGAAAGTCATTTCCCTTTCCCTCTGACACTAATCTGCTTCCGTGGCTGATGAGCTGCCAGTGTTCTAAGAGGCAGATCTCATGAATATTCCTTAGTGACAGGCCAATCCAGAAGCCCCTGGAGTGAATGCACAGTGGGCACATATAACAGACTGAGAAACTTGGCCATTTATTTCTCTGTTTAAAGAAAAAAGCTTTTCTTAGACCAAAAAAGAGAGCTGTTGGATTAATAACCTTCTAAAGGGTATACAGTGGGAAAGCTTTTTGTTTTCAAACCTGCACAAAGCACAACCTTCCATACTTGGGGATTCTGTAATGTGAATTTAGGGTTTTGTTTAAGGGCCTGAATAATCACAGCTGTAGTTTAAATCTAAGTACCATTAGAGAGGACCTAGTCCAGTCCAAAGCAAAACCCCACCATGCTTCTGTGATTCATTTTTAAGAACTCCAGCACTGACAGGAATGATTGACCAGTTTTCAGCCTGATGGGGGAGTTTTCTTGGGGCAGTAGGAAATACATCCCTTTGTTTTTCATTGGTGGCTGTATTTTATCCCAGTTCTCTGGGTGACTGGGCTGTTCTGTTAGCTGGTAACTGAGACTGAATTGCTGGGGTTTTTTCCAAATAAAGTTGCACATGGTCAGCTTCCCTGGGAACCCCTGTACAGCTGCACTCCACCAAAAATTCTGTGATCTCAAAAGCTAATGACAGATTTGCTTGTGAGTATAAACAAAAAGTACCTGAGTCCTGTGTGTAGGCATTTACTGGGGGGTGAACTGTATTGTTTTTCAGAAGCATCAGAAATGGTTCTCATTCTCCAGTTTCATGTATGTTTGAAAATAAATTTATTGTACAGTTTTCAACAGGGTTCCAAAAGAGAAAGGAATTCTTTAAGGTGTATGTGCTGCAGTTGCCATTACTGTTTATAACATAAACGGGTTTATAAGTGCTGTTTCGGCTTTACTGAAAGATATTTTGATTTCTGGAAAGCCAGAGGTGGGGGAAAGAACTGGAACAAAATTGAAACAGAGGAGACCAAAATAACACAGTAAAGCACAGTTATCAGCATTGAAAGGCTTTTTGACTTTGATAAATATTCCAGATAATGAATTAAAGAGACAGAGCTCTGCACACCGCGTGGCTCTATCACCATCTGCCTGGCACTGTAATTAATTGATTCTATCACAAAATTGCCTTGCTAATTAGATGGAAAACAGCCTGGTAGTAGTACTTGGAGGGTTCATCTGCTGGCCTGTTGAGTGCTGTGCAGTATTTGTTTGTCCAATCCTTCCATTAGAGGCAGGGATTGTGATCCCAGTGGCACCTAGGGACACTCCACTCTCTGCAGAGTACCGTGTGTGGGCTTTCTGTGCTCACACCGTTTGAGGCTGAGGAAGTCATCTCAAGCCTACTTAGTCAGGGTCAGGCTGTCAGCACGAACAGATGCTGGTGAAGATCTTCTACCTGATAGTTTTTCCCATTTTGTTGGGGGTTACTCTCCCTGTAATTCTTGAGGTTCACAGAAAATTCCTGATAAGCTGCAGGGAAAATCTGAGGAGCTGATTCAGCCTCCTATTCAAATATAAAGCTGTCCTTCCTGGCTGGTAATGAAGAACAACTTTGACATGGGCTGTTTTCACAGACAGCTCAAAAGGTGGAACATGGCTTTATTCTGCTGTATTATTTTAGTACAGGAATTATTTATTTTTAACATGCTAAAATGGAAATTTTAACCTATCTATGCACTAGTTTTACATTATGATTTATTATAAACTTCCAGCTCAGTGGAAATTAATTTCAAAACATCTGCTTAGCATCCATTGAGGCACTTTCAGTCAAGGAGCACCATATTGTGTGGCAGAGATTTGGACTACAGGATTTGTTTGGGTTTAAAAAAAGCCTAAACAGCTGACTTTTTCCTCCTCCTCTGCAGTTAATTCATTATAACTACAGGGAGGAATAGGTCCTGCTGCACCCTACTAATGTGAATCAGAAACACACAGAGCAGTGGGAGCACTGCTGGCTACCAGCACTGGGATTCAGAAAATATTGCATCAGTTTTTGTCCTTGAGAAAACAGCACTTTAGCAGAAGGTTCCAATTTCCACTGGGAATTTGTGGGTGTGGCGGATGCAGAGGTGGCCTCTAAACAAATGTGGGGAGATGATGACCATTTAGTACTGACAGTCTGATAGCTGTAACTTTATAGTGTGCTGCACTTGCCTGTTGTTAAAAAACAAGTTTAAAGTCACTTAAAGCCATTTATCAAAAGATTTTTAGGTTGTTGAAATAGTAACATGAAAGTAAATTTCATCTATCTACTCCTGCTTTTATATATATAAAATCATTTTCAATTAAAAAAAGTTGGCAATCCCTATGTCTCTGAAAACCTTGAAATAAATAAACAACAGTCCTATGTGACAGATCTATTTGCATTTTTCATCAGTGTCCTTAAGCAGCATGAGAAATTGTCCAAGGACACACAAATAATGGATAAGTGATATCACTGCCACAAGCTTTAAAGGTGTCTATTAATAATGATTTCACAGAAAGGCATGCTGTAAGGGAACTATACTCCCTTCTTGGTACCTGGTTTTTATTATTTATGGGTTTCATATGAAGAAGATTAAGTTTTTCTTGGCCAAAATAAAAAGAAAATTACATTTCTAAATCAAGATGCCATTAACTGTAAAGTAAATATAACAAATTTAAGATGAGAAAGAATAATGATAACTAACATGTAAAAGTCAGGTATTTTCATTCATGCTTTATGGCTCAAGGATGTAGTACTTTAAATGACTGTTGCCTCAGTGGGCAACACAAGGTGCTTGGAGCCTGCCAGGAAGTCCTAAATCTCCTAAACTGTATTGGGATGAATGAAGTATACCAAATATACCAAATACCAAATGTATTCTGAAGGAATCAAGGTGTTTTCTACCCTATGGGCTAAATGTTTAGACGTCAGTGTTACAAAACCAGAAAGTTAGAAATAAGAACAGTAAATGATTCAAGTGGAGTGCCTCTATCCTGCACAGATAGGAGAAAAGTAATACATATGATACATATATATGATACATATTTAGATATATATTCATCCCCGATATATTAGTTATATAATTATATACCTTACATAATGTTACCTATACATTAGTCACAGAGGTGGGGGTTTTAGACACAAGTACTTTTTCATGTGCTGATTTAGCCACATGTTCACTGGTGACTTCCTGATGTGAACACAACTCCAATGGAAATCTGCCTGGCAGCCCTTGGATTGCATCTGGCTCTGTCCTGCACTCCTGGGCAGCAGTGCTGCTCTGGGCAGGCTGGCCCTGAAGGGAATGCTGCACCAGGTGTAATTCAGTCCTTCTGGGGAGCTTTGCTGTGGCTGCTGCTCTCTAACAGGTCTTGCAGTGGTGCTTTGGCACCTTCCTTGTCTGGAACCTTTCTGTGTCTGTGGGGTGACAGCTGTCGCAGCCCCAGCGGTGACACTCTGTTCCCAGGTTCACTTGTGAAGAGTCAGTCTGTGAAGACTGAAGATCATCAGTCCTTCCACTGACAAATAATGAATTTTCCTCCAGGCAACTTCTGAGTTCTGTGCACTCCTGTAAATTGCAAATGCTCTGTTGGGTTGGAGCTCTTAATGACTGTAACGTGTTCAGAGCAAACCTGTGAGTACTTGACTCTTATTTTGTCAGCTGTCATTGCTGCAGTTTTTTATTAGCACTGAATTGACAGCTTTGCATTTAGAGAAAAATATATTTACATATATTAAGGAGATTGTTGCCAGTCACTATTTTATGCACACCTTTATAGAAGGGCAGAAAAGAACACATTCTATGTGCAATGTAAATTGATTAAAGGTTATCATGGGATCCTGGCAAAATGCAAGATCATCCAAACTGGTGTGTTCCCATTAAACCTTCCACAGCCACACTCCATATGTTCTCTCAGAGGAAAAACCACAACCCTATGTCTAGCTGTAATCTCTGCTGATTAGGTTAGGAATTCAAAGTGTAAGAACCTGAGATCTTGCCTAAATTCAGGCCTTATGTTCCTCACATGCACATTAACTGCAAACCTTAGGAATTCTCAATATAAACTCATAATCTTGTGTGCTCCATGGATCTGACCCCCGTGCTGCTCTGTTGTCAGTGTTGTGTGGGGCTGGAACTGCTCTGGGAACAGTGGGAGTGGGTGGTGCTGAGCTGGGATGGTGGTGAGGGCCTGCTGTCCACACTCTGCGTGTCCAGGGGGTTTTAACTTTGCGTTTTACCTCCATGTATCTCATGCCCATTCGAGGATGGGGTGTGCTAGACTGACTCCTGAATCTCACTTTTTGGGTAACTTTCACCTGAAGTGTCTTTACAGTCCACTCTGCCATTGTAATTTCTGGTCCTTCTGCAAAACTGAGGCCACGTTCTTCTGTGTAAAATGTCATGGTAACGAAAATCCACTTCTTCTAATTAGTGACAGCATGTGATCAGTGCTGTTTGTAGTGTGTAGAATAGAGGTCTAAAAGTAGTTTGTCCTCTTAGATGTTGCTAGTCACAAAGTGGGTATGCTAAAAGGAAGGTTTCAGTGTTAAAACTGCAGCTTTACATTAATGTGTAAACATAACAAGCACGAAGCAGGAATGAAGAAGCTGAGGTGGTTACGTCTCTAAGTTTGCTTGTAAACAGCAGCTGCTGAGACTGCAGCACCCTTGTGTTCATCAGAGATCTTCCAACACCTCCAACTCCTTTGCAACAAATCTGGTTTTAAAACAAATGGCTAAAATGATCTGCACTCTGTATAAAAAGTACCCCACGACTCCTTAAAATACACTGGATATCTCTGACCTGACAGTAATGCTTCCCTCTCTCCTGGCCAAGCATTACTTGAATCAGCTGTGAGGTGGCTTGGTTATTCACATTCCACTTCCAGATGCAGAGGCCCAGCCAGCAGCCACTGCTCTGCAGAGCTTCCAGTGCCTAATTGTTTCTGGCAACGGCAACTGCCTTTCCTAGGCTTTTTTTCTTCCTTCTCTCCCCTCAACTGGCATTTCGGAGCAGTAGCTTTCATAATACATTAGTTTAATGCACTCTGAGCTTGACCACGTCTTCCATTACCGCTGCTGCCTGAACCACACATTGTCCTTGAACTCAGCATCCAGTATGAATGATTTAGACATATGAATAAATAAGCCTCTAAATATCCATGTCGTTGCAACAGCAAACCCAGATCAAACCTATTGTGCAGAACAGCATATTGCTACAGACACTGAGCTGGTGAGCAGATGGACTCACATTCACAGGATGTGGTGGCATGATTCAGGAAAGTGAAGGGTAACTCACTTGAGCTGAGTTTGAAGGAAATGTGGACTCTGCCACAGTCCTCCTTCTAGTGACAGCACAGCCAGTGTAAGAGGCAGAGTCTGTCACCACAGCGTGGTTCTTTTTTACTCAGCAGAATGCTCAGTTCATCTGAAAGGAGGAGAAACAATAGATGATTGTGTAACAAGCAATTCATTCCTGAGCAACAAAGCCACACGTCTCCTGAAAGTCAATCTTGCTGCTTTTGAAATCCCTGGCTGGATGAAAGCACTGTCTCTTCTTTGTCAGACCTGAAAAGGGTCTCAGACGGAAACAAACACTTCATGTCCTGTTGTTCTGGTCATTTAAATTGGGTTTGAGCCAGATGAGGTCTAGGTGAAGCACACCAGAGACATCACAAGGCTATGCTACGGTGTCTCTAAGCCTTCTGGCTGTCTTACATGCTTGAACGTCCAAACCAAAACAATCCATCTTTGCCCCAGTTTAACACACAAAACGGTTAAATGGGGAGAAAAAGAGATCTGTTATGCAATCTTGCATAAACCTGAAGGACTGGATTAAGACCACCTTAGCTCTAAGTTCAACTCTGTCATGGTCCCTTTCCAGTTGGACAATTAAGGGTAGGAACTGAGTCTGACAGAGTGGGGAAGGATTTTTTCAGTGCTCCTAATAAAGCCTTTGGTGAATTTATGGGACATAAACTCAAGGTTGGTTTGCAGATATGAAATCCTATCCAGTAGGGTCTGCAGCTCGGCCTGAAGCCAAGTGTTTTACTGGCCCCTCAGTTAAATGCTTGAAGACACGCCCCAGGACTACTGTTGATTTTGGGGGGCTGAGTAGAAAACTGAATCACTCCTCTCTGCCTAGAGAGGGGCAAAAAGTAATTTCACCTTGTCCTTTGATAGTGCACTGTGGTTCCTTTTATTTTTATGCACACAGACAGGAATGATCAGACACTTGCTCCTCTCAACGGAGAGATGGTAACAGCCAGAAAAGCAGTTTCAGGTCATGCTAATATTCACCTGTACAAAATAAATTTGCATGAGAAATGGGAGTGTGGGTGGGACTGGTGTCACCTGTCATATCTGAGTGGGGCCACCCCTTCCCAGGCCAAAAGCTCTGAGGGTTTGCCTGCAGCAGCAGCAGCTTGGCTTTTCATGTCCATAAACATTCAAAAGGCAGCTGCATGACACAAAATTTAAAAAAGAGTTGGGGACTCTGTGAAAGGAAGTATATGGGGGTTTTTTTGTTGTTTTTTACACTTTAACTTCACAATACAAAATATCCCATTGAATTTCAGTGTCCCACTAAACCATCTAAACCACTGAGCAAATAATTGAAAAAAGAACTTCTCATGCAAATATATTGCAGTTTCTTAGGTTACAAATCTATTAACATACTATAAGGAACAAACAAAATTATGGAGATCAGGAAGTTAAAAAAATCCTCCAGGAAAAGAGGGGTAAAAACCTCCTATATTAATCAAAGAATGTATTATAATTTTTTCCCTTTTCACCAGAAGTTTCGTTGACAGTGATCTTGTTTGGATGACACATAAAAGCAAATAATTGTCTGACAAGTGCATCTGAGTGTGCACTGACATGTAGAGTCTTCCAATAAGGAGAAAGAGAAGTAAAACAGAAAATAGTTCATTAATGACAAAATTAAATATTTTTAAGTATGGCAAGGAAGAACTTTGTGCAGGAAGATTCTTTGGAAATCAGCTTTAATTTTTAGTAGAGTATTATGAATTCAGGTTGTATCCAGGCCACTTTATGTGAGCAATCGAAAACTTTCCCAACAGAGGCAAACAGAAGTTCAGGCCCAGCTTGAAGAGCACAAGCTCTGGAGCATCCAGGCACAGAGGTGCAGGATGGCACCCAACAGAGCACAGGCACTGCTGCCACATGATGTTTGTTAGCTCTCCAACATTTTTAATTTGGAACCTTTTGTCACCCTTTACAGCTGCAAAATCCTGCAGTTTGGGTAATTGCTCCTGACTTGTCCTTCTGCACAGCTGCTCCAGGGGAAGATGGCAGTGCCCCCAATTTATAAACATCACCAGCATTGACAACACACTGCCACAGCAAATCTCAGCTCGGGCACTTGGACCTGGCAGCTCTGCCACCTACCGAGATCATTGTGTACGTTCAGAACATCGTGGTGCACCTCCCAAATGGCCTCTGCATTTCTGGCAGGGATCCCAGACAACTGGAGGTAAGTAAAACGGCATGGAATTCCCAGCAATTAAAGCTGTGGGAGTTCCTGTCTGGGTGTGGGTTGTTTTATCTGTTTGTTTGTGGGTTTTTTTTTTTGGAGGATGTTGTTTGTTTGTTGCTTTGTTGGTTTTGGATTTTTTTTTTAGATTTAAAAAAATAATAGAAGCAGCAGCTAAGCAATTATACTTTGTGTCCCTGTGTAAATGGGAACTTTTGTTGATACTGGACTGGTTGCACAGTCATTGCAAATGTCAAAAAGGAAGATGATGCAAAGGGAAAAAATAATTTATTAGGAAATTTATTGGAGTAATTGATCCTGGTAATATCTCATGTCTTCCATTTATCTGTTTAATTCCTAATCTACTTCAAAGTGGCCCTAATTATTGTAAACCTCTCTGACCTTGCTCCAGTTTATACCCTTTCGTATCTTTCTTCTTCACTGCTCCTGTTTTTACCAGTTCAACACAATTCTCCTCTACCACTGGCTATGATGTCACCACTTTTTGGACATATGAAAGCTTTCTACAGTTCCTGCAACATAAAACTCCTGTTTTACCTTTCACCACTTCACTGGCTCTGCTTTGAAGGTCACTTAAATCCAAACACCTCATCTCACATGAGGTAATGCCATGCTTTGTGTTCTGCCAGTTGTGGACTGGGGAAGTCACTTTGGGATCTGGCCTTTATGAGAACACCAGAAACCCACAGTGATGGTTTGTTATCCTCAGGGAGAACCATTAGGACTGTAAGCTATAAAGCATTACATGGGCAGATCCAACTTCCTTTGGACTGAGAAGCAGTGGGGTACAATGCTGGTTAAAAAAATGGGTGTGCAAACCTATCCCAGCAGTAGCAAGTGCAAATTATGTGTTTTGTGAATCCAGATGATACAAATCTTCCATCTGTTCTCAAAGGGAACTGTAAAATAATCCCCCAAACTATGAAGACTAAAAATATGTCAATATTCTTTTGAGGAAGAAAGTGAGGCACAGCCAGCGAGCTGAGGCAGAGGCATCACAAACTGAGTAAATAATGAGCTTTCAGTTCTTTGCAATGAAATTCTTCTGAGACTGATTGTTTCACTTGTGAAAAAATGTATTACTTCCCAAGGTGATCCTTCTGTCCCATGCTGCCACAAGACATTTTGTCTTCAAAGCATGTTTTAAAATTAAAATTGATTTGAAACTCATTTTTACTAGGATGTCAGGGAGCTAAGAAAGCCTCTCTCAGTGAAGCCCTTTCTGGTTCTAAGCCCACCTGCTCCCAGCCACAAGGGCCATGCAATGGGGTGCTGAGGCCTGGCAGGGTTTAGATTCTAAATCAGCAGACATTTGATGAAGTTAGCAAGTGGAAACTGGTAACTTAGGAACATCAAAATGGCCACGTCAAATTTAGGTTTAAGGGGCACTATTATATAAATGTGATGCAAAAAACTGACCCACAAATTGAAAACTAATCTGCATCATTAAAATACAGTAATAAAAGGTAAGAGTTTCCAGGTAATTTTCCTGTGTCAGTAATACCAATGTTTTTAGCCCCATGACCCGTGCATCGTGTCCCTGTTGAAGCAGGTAGCCAGTTGTCACCTCAGCCTCCGAGTGATAACGAATGAACCACTCATGGCACGGGCTGGGTTGGTGTTTAATGCTTCTGTGATCTAGGTGAGCGTGCCACAGAAACCTGTGCCAAACACAATGTAAGGAAGGCTCTCTGGTCACTTCTTGTGCCCACCAGTTCCTCAGTACTTTTGCACTCATGGCAACCAAAGAATGTACAATAACTTAAACCACAGGACAGACAGGATGTCATTTCTATACTACTACAGTACCTTGATACCACCTTTATCCCTGCATGTTACTGTGTATACTTGGCTGTATTTGGGAATCATAATCTGAAAATCTGGGAAAAACTTCTCGTTTTTACCTCAATGGATGCTGCAGTTCTCCTGAAGATCTTATGTCTCCAACTTTAGGAAAATTTCCAATTTACAGCTTGCTTCACTCAGTAGAAACTTCTTTTTTTTTTTTT
>VZRQ01000459.1:195514-218761 GCA_013397975.1 Machaerirhynchus nigripectus
GGGCTGCTGCGGGGATTCGCTGCCTGCATGAGGAGCTGTAGGCGGATAACGGCTCCGGAAAGCCGAGTCCAGCCCAGCACTTGGGCTGAAAGGGAGGGACTGCCTGGAGTAAACCCACGGGGATGGACGGGATTACCTGGCAGTGCGGAGGATATAATTGGGGGCTGGATGGGGGCTAGGAGGAGAATGTAGTCATGCAGTCCTAGCGAGAGCTAAACCCACTTTACAGTAGTAAGATCTACTTGTTACCAGGAACCTTGGGGACATTTCTGACGGTGGCTGATAAATGCCCTGGTGCTGGATGCAGAGGGAACAGGGCTGCAGCAGGTACCAAAGCGTATGAGCTTTCATATCTGGTTGTTTACCTCTAAGAAACGCATCATTAGCTTTTTAGGTGAAGAATGAATGAAATGAGGCCCCCTTTATGTCCTGTTGGCAGTTTGGGTTTTGTTTCTGTGACCCAAATTCCACTGGCAGTTTCTGTCACCCATGCACTTATTAGCTCTGCAGGACCCTGCAGAGTGGTCCCACCGATCCTGTTTGTAGGGACATGGAGCTGGAGCTCCACGAATGTGCAGGCAGCCTTCTTTACTTCCCTGCCCCTGAGTGGTTTTGTAGCCTGGAGAGCAAGCTCTCTCAAGCAGAATAGCTTTGCTGTATTTAGGCTGTTCAGCTTCTCCCTAGTTTAGCAGTGATGGATGCAGGGCTGTAATGAAGTTTGGGGTCGATGTAAGACATGTGAACTCCCTGGTAAAAAGTTCCCTGCTGTCACTGATCACCTTTATCTAATTTTCTTTTCTTTTTAAATCCAGGTGAGCATTAATGGAGTCCAAGGCAATTGAAATGAAGGTTTATGGGAATTTACATGTATGTTTCCTTATGACTCAGAGATACCTGTACCTGTTTGCCAAAATGATAGTACCTTGGTACCCTAAAATCCCTTAGAACGCTGCTACAGAAGTTACCTTGTAATAAATTTCTTCAACTCCTCAGAACGTTTGACTCCTTGAAAGACTCCTCGTTTATAATTTCAATAAATGGAATCTGCATGGCTTCCTTTTAGGGGTCTTTGTTGTTTGGTTATGGCATGAAGGTGTGAATCTGTACATGCATCATAAAGTCTGATTTTCTGTGTGTTGGGTTTTGGATATATGCCCCTTGGCCTCACTCTGCCTATGAAGAATCATATATGTGTTTAATGCTGCACTTCAAGATATCAGAATATTTTCTCTACTTTAAAGTTCAGGAATTCCTAACATTTAGTGCTTCTGCAAATTTTGGTGATATCTTTCCCCAGCGGCACCTTACATTTACTCACAGTATCAGTATTTAGTCCTGACAGACTTGGGGTCTTAAGTTTGACTGAAATATCCATGCTCAGAAAATTAAACAAGCTCACAAATAATGGAAAATCCTTAGTAACTGACTTTGGATGCAGGGCAATCGCTCAGTGTTTGGCAGTTCTGAAGAAACCTCTCTCAGCTTGGCGTTAGAGCCCTTTCTGTGAGAGTCTTGTCCTTTTGCTGCAGTAAGAGTTGCCACTGCTTCTGAGACAGAGAACATTTGTTTCTGGGTCAGACAACTCAGTGCACAACAGGATCCATCAGAGCCTGCAGAAACATCCCCACAGTTAACAGGAGCCTTTGGGTACCCGGCAGTACTCACCGTGCTCAGCTGAACGGACTGGAATGTTGTGGGCTTTGCTCACCCCACAGATTTCCAAATCTGCATCCCGTGCATATGGAGATGGGGTAGTTTTTTACCCTTTTTCCTGTGTGTTTTTCAGCTTTTAGGCTTTCCTTTTTGCTCCTTCAGCTGTGCAGCTGAGTGGAACCTGGCTGCGGAGTGGGACTCAGGCCAGACTTGTATTTGCACACCCAGCGCAGCAGTGCTGTGTTGTGTCATGGTGATGTGGGTACTACTACTGTGGGTAGTTTACATCCTAACTTGTTTCTTCTTGTAGCATCTGCTTTTATGTTCTGGTAAAATAGATTTGTATTAAAGAAAGTTTGCCACAAATAAATGATTTAACACATGGGAGTTTGCTTATGGATGGTATTTTGGAGAGCTGGAACAAAAATAAAACCTATTCAGAATTCCTGCCGCTTCTCTCCACTGACTTTGGGTTAGTTTGTCTTTCTTGGGACATCACAGAGCAAGGGAGACCAAGGCAGTGCCTGTGTGAACCTGTATGGTTCCAGTCTGAATTCTGCCACCTTCTCATTTTTTCCCAGTCTGTAGATATGAGGAGTGTGACTGACTGGAAGCCCAAGCACATTTAGGTAAGGTTTGGAATGGTATTGCTTATGGATGGAGCTGCACAGACTTGCTATCCATAGTGGCTGTTGGCCAATTTACCAATAAGGAAAAAAAACCCAGTCAGGAACCCTTGCTGAAGACAGATAATTCTATTCCTGGATGATTTTACATTTTCTCCAGTCGAGGGACTTCATTATAAAGCTGCTGTCCGTGCTGTGACAGACCTCGGCTCAGCTTCCCATCTCCTGGGGTTTGCTTTGGGATCCTTGGAGCTGAGTGGAAGCTGCAGTGTGGTAGCCAATCTTTGTAAGGCAAAATAAATTTTCTTGCTATAATGAGATCACTTTTGACTGAGAATGTTTATATATTCATAGCGAGATGTTTGGGGAATGTTGTTCACCACGTCTTTCTTCTGCTTTGTGGAGAAGGTGGTAATGAAATAAATGCCAGTTGGATTATACAGTTAGCTGTAGATCAAATACCTCGGGATGAGCAAAGTTGATCATGGGAACAGGAAAGTCTTTTCTGTATGGAAAATCTGGAAGCAGTGAGATTTCAGCACTTCTGTAGAGTCTGCAGAGCTTTCTGCCCTCATGTCACCTCGGGCCAGCTCATCCTGCCCCGTGCTGGGCATTCCCAGGGCTCTGCCACTGCTGGAAAAGCTGATTACACCAGGCCCTGGGCTCAGGGAATTCCTTGCTGGAGTCTCCAGGGTGTGGTGGAGCAGGCTGAGTAAAACTGTGCCTGCTGCTGAAAGCAAAAGAGGTCAGGGAAAGAGGCTCTGGAGTTTGATAGGAAGCATCTCATGCTTCCACAGCTCCCTGGGTTCTGAAATGTAATAAAAAGAATCTGTTGAAATAAAAGTTTTCAAATTTTCTGAAAAAAAACCAACCAAACAGATGTTTGCCAGGTTTTAAATATATTCTGAGTTTAGACTTATGGTAGAATTACTAACAAAGGCATTTCCTCCATGCTGAAAGCTATTTTAAAGAAAAGGATGGAATTTTAAATACACACACTTAGTGTATAACATTTTTCAGCTGGCATTTATAGGACAGGTAAATTTATTTTAAATAATATTTTCTAGAGGTTTAAATCAAGTGTTTATGTTCTTTAGGCATAAAATCCGTCAAGAGGAAAAATAATTTTAAATTATTAATGCAGACAAAGCATATCAGTAACAAATATTTCACAGCAGCCTGAAGTCCCAAAGGCAGAAGTCCTCGTCTCTTACCTGCCATGTAAAGAAATGAGGTCTGGAATGGAGAGGCTCTCTTTCTGTAACTGCTATGTCAGGAAAGGATTCTGTAGGAATTTTATGTCATGCCCAAATTCTCAGACGCTATTTTTCTGATTTTTAGCCTTGCCAGCTGTCTTATTCTGTGGATCAAAAGGTGCTCTTGGGCTCTGGGGCCAGATTTAGTTTCTTGTTTATTGACCAGCTTGCAGACCTTTGAGCAAGATGGTGAGTTATTCTGTCAGTGCCTGCTGTACTTTTTTTTTGACTATCTGTTTATATGCTAAGAAATAATTTGGTCCAAGATTGTTATTGAAAATCCAGTATTTCCCCTAACTGCATTCAATCTTCCTGATGCCAATTTTTAAGGATGTAGAATGGAAAATTTCATCTCAGTGTTCTTTTCCCTCTCATTCTCTGACTCCGTAATTAAATTTATAGCTAATTATGCAATTTATTTTGTGTTGACCTTTCAAGGACCTTAGAGCCTCTGACAGTGAATGTAGAGTGTCAGTGTTTATTTCCATGGGTCCCTGTATGAATCTGTTATAGAGTCTAATGGCACTTTTGGAATTAAGGATGGCCAATGGATTACTAACAAATAATAACATATGTGTCCCTGGAGGTACATAACTATAAATATACCGAAATACGTAGAAAGAAATACTGAGTTATGTCATACACAGGATTTAAAATTGGGTAACACCACTGCCACCAGCAATAACAGTAAATCTGCATCTCAGAATAGTTAAAAACCTTTTATATGTTGTAGGTCCATTCTTTGACATGGGTGTTGCACTTGGTGCTTGAAATCCTGTGTTTGGATGGTCAGATCCACGTGCATCCCACGAAACATGGATGTACCTGTTCCTAAGGCAAGGAGCATCCATGGCCCTGGTCCCTGGGGGACCAGGCTTAAAATCTGGTTTTTTGGTGCAGAGGCCACATCCTGTAGTGGCAGAGCTCAGTGTGTGCATCAGATGTCACGGGAAGGAGCAAAGAAAAGGGAAATGAAGGGAAGCTCCACACTGCAGAGTAGTTTATTGACGATTTAAAAGATTGCTGGTTAGTGTAACCCTTGTAGAGGTTAGAAGTTTTATGATTTAGTTCTTATTTCTTACACTGAAGTAAAGAATTTGTCATTTACTCTCGGGAAGGTTTTTAGAAGAGGCTTTTGATAGAGGGGAGAGAAGGCAGCCCTGCAGTGCTGTTAGTGCAGGCACGAATGAGGATCCAGCCATGCCTTTGTTCACCTAAAGCAAAGCACAAATGGGGAAAAGCCAGCATGGCAGCAATCCAAAATATAATTGTGACCTAACATTGATTTTATCTTTCTGATGTCGTTGTGTAATAACAAGGAATACTAGGTTCACCTTGAAGTACAAACCCCCTAATTCATTGTTGTTTGTGTTTTACCAATGAATGCACAAGTCAGTATCTCTCCATTTTACTACTATTTTATTTATGAAGTGTTTGTGAATCTGCAGAGCCTCTGAAGATGGTAAAAAATTTATAAATACGCAGAGGTGCAAAGTTCCTCACTGGAACTGTGAACTTTTTCATGGTAGTAAGGAAGAAATGCAGACTGGAGATCAAAATGCTTGGGGAGGAACCTTAGGGCTCATGAAACCCTTGTGCACCCCAGCTTGGTTTAAATGGGATGGGCTGGCAAAAGGGAGGGTAAAACAAGGCCCTGGGAAGGCTCCTGCCCGAGATGAGTTGCCATGAGATGCAGAAACCAGGGACAGAAAAGAACTTGCATGGGGGACAATTGAAATACAGCCAGATTTTATATGAAATTGATGAAAAAAATATCTCAGCAGCCTCCAGGTTTCTTGACAGACTGGCACCATTTCTGAAGCAAGACATGAATTTTTATAAACTGTTAATGGTTAAAGTAAGCATGTAACCTATTCTCTTGTTTAATAGTTTTGCCCTGTGGGAAACAATCTGGCAATTAATTGAAAACCTGAAGAGCAGAGGAGTTCATGTGCTAGGAGAGAGGAGCACCATGATGAATGATGTGGAGAGGTAGGAAACCAGGGCAGTCAGGTGCCTCATGCAATTCATTTGCAGAGAAACCTATGGCAGGCTTGGGGACAAAAGGAACAGAGCAAAGCAAAGGAGAAGGAGCAGACCCTGCGGGTTTGCAACACAAAAAAGCTGTACTGGGGTTTGGGGTAAAACCTCGACAGCCTGGGCAGGTGTTTAATGCAGTGGCAAGAGCAAACAGGGGAGCACAAACTAATAAAGAGATACCAAAACCAACTCAGACGGGCTGGGGTGCTGCAGCACTCAGACTGCAACAATTTCTGGTCAGCCTTTGTGTAACCTTGGGACAGAACTAGGTGTTCTCAAAATTGCTGGTAAAATTATAAAGGAGCTGTTGTGAACTGAGCACTCCAAGGTATAAGTGAGCCAGAGCCAGTACAACTGGCTGCTGTCTGCAGAGGGAAATGATGATAGAGTAGCTGGGAAAAGAGAAAGGAATTCAAGGGCAAGGAAGCCACAGGCTGCCTGAGTTGGTGATTTGTAGTTAGGACAGCCACTTTTTTGTTCCTTAGTACTCTAAAGGACAATTGACTTTCATCAAAAGCCCAATAGAAACAATTGAAAGTTACAAACACAGGCACTGGTGCTGTGTCTCTGCCACTCTTGCTTTCATTGCTTTACAGCACAAGCTGGACAGAGGAGCATGGCCCTCTTACTAACCCAAATTTGGTCCAAGCTTCACTGAAAATGTGCTAAGTGTCAAACAGAGGATGGGGAAGGTAAAGGGCAACTAGATTTTAAAATTGTTTTTTTATTTGGTTGGTTATTAGCTTGAAATCAAATTTGGATTTGGTTTTGGAGGGTTTTTTTTTTGTTTGTGGTTTTTTGTTGTTGTTGTTGTTTAGTTTTTTTTTTGTTGGTTTTGTTTTGTTGTTTTTAAAATTTCATTTTAATTCCAGTGTATGCTTTGTACTTTATTATTTGGAAGAGGTTAGTATTTTAGAGGGTCCTTTATACTGGTTGTTAAAAGTTCTTACCAGTAACTATCTGTCATTAAAGATTAAAATATAGCATGAACATAGTGTGCAGATTCTCATCCATGAGCTCTGATGCTACTTTGCTTCAGAGCTCTAACAAATAAACCCCTCCCAAGGTCTACAAAGTGTTCCAAAAGGAGCACCTGTTAAATGCTGAAGTATTCAGTTCACCCTAAGAGGCTTCAGAATTGAGCTTTTTTGTTATGACTTGTTAAAATATTACTTCATTTTTGAAATTTTAGCTAAATTATATATAAATGTAAATAAATATAAATATAAATATAAATATAAATATAAATATAAATATAAATATAAATATAAATATAAATTTCTGCATGATCCAGCATTTAGTTTTTCAGGTCTGCTACACAACAATATAAGCAAGTGTCTTAGGGGAAAAAAGCTGTTGTCCCAATGACTGTATTGTTCCTTTTGGATCATCCAGCATCAGAAACAGGGACGTTAGCCAGTGCTGACATGCCCAGAATTCCCCAGGAATATGATATTTACCCATGTTTTTGTACTGTAGCATGAATTCGATTCCAATGCCTTACTTGGATCTCTTCCCAGCAGGTGAAGATCTGCTTAAGAATATGAGCATGCAGAGGGAACAGAACTAAATAAAATACTGTAGGAACAGCTGATTTCCATGCTAATCTAAAACTATCTCACAGTATTCTCTGCTTCTGCCAGTAAAACACTCAGAGCTCATTTTACTGTTTCTGAAAGTCACCTTTGCTCAACTCATCATTGCAGAGGAAAAGGACTCAACCTGTGCTGCCTTCTGCCTCTAGATACTGTGTGGGGCACTGGAAATGAGTTTGAGAGCCTTAAAAGAAATACCAAAGAAAAAATCCGACACAATTGTTCAGGCGCTGGAATACAGTAAGGAGGTCAAGTTGTGCTTATTCTGGGGCACTTGGATTGCTGATACCACCAGTAACAGTTTGGATCTGAAGAAGTTATTTAAACAATGCTAGACTTTGGTATTTTATGTGTAATAAATTCATTGCATGTCAATCTTCAAAGTAATATCTGTGGCCAAAACGTTGATAACACATTTCTTTTAGTACTGAGTAAGGATCAAGATCAAAACCAAATAGCCATTAATATCCTAGAATGGAAAGAATATCTTAGAATGGAAAAGATTTATTCATATATATATATGAATATATATAAAATAGTTATATATGAATATATATATAAAATAGTTCTACATGATCTCTATTGCCAGATTTTGAAATATAATATAAGTATCTATCGAGCAATTGTAGCATGTTTTACCACCAGAAATACTGGGTTTAAATTCCCAAGTTTTAAGAAGGAAAGAGAACATATGGATTTATAAATTCCAGATGCATTTGCTGTCCTGGCAAGGAAAATACCTTTTTTCTCTTCTAAATATAACAAATATTAATCACATGAATGCAGAGGGTGCAATGTCAGTTTTCCCAGCCAGTTTCCAGTGATCACACCTTAAAATGGGTATGTCTCCACTCTGCTCTGAAATGTGAGATTGAACTGGGAGGTATTCCCATGAGAGCTGTCCAGGAAGAGCTGATATTCCCCCTGTAACTGCTGCCTTTGGCTAAGTTACTGTTCTTTTGGCAGCATGAAAGCCAGTGCCAGTGGACACGCACGTGCACCTGGCTTGGCAAATACTGATAAAAAATTCAGTGTTGGGGCTTGATTTTCAAGACAAAATAAAACAAACCTCTCGTGAATATGTAGAGAGACTGTCCCTGAGGAGTAAGAGATGTATGAAGAGAGTTGGTGCATGCTTTAAAAAGGGAAGAAGGCCTTGTTTATGTTGTACCCGTTGAGCTAAGGTTGCTTGCAGTGCCACAGCAGAGTGACCATGGTTCCTGCTCGTGGATCTCCTGGAAAATAAACACAAGGACTGGAGACATCACTGCCCAGAGTCCAGCGGGGAAACCTCAAACTGTGCTGCTGCTGGAGCACCAAGGGCCTCGTTTCCCTGACTGATGCTCGTTCTTTGGGGCTGAGTTAGCCCCAGGTGAAGCAGGGAGAATGCAGCTGACAGTTTTCTGTGTGGGTGGCTGTTTCTCAGTGTATGAAAGGCATGAAATGATCACATATTCAGTCAGAAGCCCCGGGGAAATGCATTATTTACCACCCTGCCTCCTGCCGGTGTTTAGTCTGGAGCTAAGTGCAGCTTTGGCTGCAGCGATCAATGCGCAGTACCCGTGGGGCTGCCAGCAATGGATTTGGGAGCCACGCTGAGGATGCTGTTATTACACTGCTTTTCTATTGCTTTCAAAATCATTTTGTATCTGACAATGTGAACTGACAGCCAAATGAAAACGTGTCCCACCTACTTAGGGCTCTCTGTACATGCTCTTCCTTTCTTTTCCCTTTAGTTGCCCCACATGAGGGGCTGGATGTAGACCAAAATCCAGCTGCATTTAGATTGTGCAGACACAACCCTGTGGGGGTTGGGAGTAAAGAAGGGGAATTTATTGTTGGAAAGGGATTAGTGCTGCTGTGAAGAGATCTATTTACAGAGTCCACCCACCCTGAAGGGGCTTGGTACATGAACTTGGATTTGGGAATTGCGTGGTGCTTCCCTGGGAGGGCTTGGAATGGGCACCAGAGAGAGGGAAACCCAGGGAAGCCAGGCATTGTTTATGTGGGATTGCACATGGTTTTAGAAGCTTACACAAGGTACAGGAAAAGTACACCTTTCTGTTTGACATTCAGTTTTTCAAGTTTTATTACATAAAGACAGCTAAGCCCCATTAATTCACTGAGAAATCCTCATTGAAGTGATCAGTTTATGAAAATGATCTTCCTGCCATTGAGTGGAATTAATTGCTAATGAACAAAAAAAAAGGTGTATCAAGACACAAGACAACATAATACATGAATAATGTATTTTCGCTGTATTTTGCTAAGTTAAAAAAAGTGACATTACCTTACTTATTCCTTAGAGATATATATAACCTCTCAATCATTGCCTATGTTTTAGAGGGTTTTATTAAAAACCAAGTAATTAGTTGAGCAAATAATCTACTTGTTTTTTTTTCTTTTTTTGGACAGAGAACGAGGCTGTTAAGTGAAAAACAGGATTACTTGTAAGAAAAATCAGAATCCTACAGCAGCTCTAGCTAGAGATGGGATTAAACAAAATGTCTTAACACTGAAACATGGCACTGGAAGCTGAGGATAAATGCAGACAATTGATGATAAGGTTTGTGTACAAATTGGCTTAGATCATGTCTTGCCTTTGAAGATGAGTCAGTTGGAATATTAAAGCTGATTTGCACTGAAAATGTGTGCTCTTTGCAGGTCAAATCTGTGCTGTAAGGCTCTGACCAGGTGCTGCTGTGACCGACTTTTGGGGGTCTGACGTGGCCAAAGGGGGCTGGGTTTCCCTGTGCCTCTGCTCCCATTTCTCAGCTGTAGGGAGCGAATCTTTGTGTAGAATTGTAGAAAAACAAAACAGGTTTAATCAATTCAGATAGGAACCTCATGCTGTTCATTGGGTAGAGAGGTTTGGGCTCTTGTCCGGAAAAGGTGGGGATGTAAGGGGGGAGAAATATGCTGGGGGACTGCGAGGAGGGAACAGTTCCTGGTTTGGGAAGGTGGGATGAAGGGATAACAAACTTGAAGCTGAGCAAGTCCAAACTGTGTTCTCAGAAGAGAGGCCTCATTCTTTTTTGGCTTCCCACTGCCTGATGTCAGGGCTGGAAAAAGTGTTTCTCTGGATGCCCCCCACTCATTCTGTCTTATTCCCTCCTTTGGCTGCTTCTGTGTAAATATCTGGTGAGAGTTTCATTTTCTCAGACTCCTTGGTTTGCAGCTTTTTATTACTTAGCAAGAGAAGAGTTTCTTGGGTGCAGTGCAATCACATGCACAGCATTCAGTAAGAGACCTTCACTTTCCCCAGATAAATGAAATACGGGAAAAAAATATGCTTATTTGATATTGAATGAAGCTCCTCCAAGCCAAATCTGAAAATCACAACTAACTGAAAATGGCAAAAAAAAAGAAAAGAAATTGTGCTCTCTAGGGATAAGGGCAACTGACAGATGGATCAGCAGGAAAAAATCTTTTAAAATGAGTTTATTGGAAGGAATAAGATCAGCTGCTTGATGTTCTCTATGTTGCAAACCTGCTGCTGCAGCTCGGGCTGTTCCCATTGCAGCAAAGCCTTCTTGAAAGGGCTGGAATAGCCTGCCCACAGAGCTGCATACAGCAGGATCACTGTAATTCAGCTTCCACCAGCATTTTGGGAATAAACCCATAGTCAGGGCCCTATAACCCAGCTTTCAAATCTTCATTTGGTGCTTGCAAGGTGCTGTGCTGGGATTTAGCATTTGTCCAAAGATTGTGATGTGAAACTGTGCTCTCTGAGTGGTGGAGCCTTGTTCAGATCAGAGCTGTGTAGAGTTATATATTTACTTATTTAAATATATTCCAGAGGCCGACGGCCATGTGGGCTCTTTGCAGACTGTGCTGTGTGGGGGAATGGGCAGCTGAACACCAGTATGGTCAACTCACATTTCTGAGTTCACTAAGAGACTTATTCCTGCAGGATTAAGTAGTTGTCCAGTGCTCAGAGGAGGGCAGGAAAATCACAGAAGGCCTCTGATCCTGGTGGTTGAAAACATCAGAGGTGGGTAGAGATTAAAAAAATGTAATCTTAGTTATACAAGAAAATCAGCTGAGTGTTGGTTGCTTGTTGTGGTTTGAAAAAGGGTGATTTGGGCAGCTGCACTGAAGGTCTGACATACGTACTCCAAATGGCTAAGATAAACATGATTCTTAGAGGCAGAATCAAAGTAGTGAAAAGGCACTGAAACTTGAGTCCCTGACTAAATGTAAATCTTTTTCCATCCCATATGGAGTCACATGAGGTGTGTTGTTCATGTGTTTAGCATCTCATAAAAATAACACTTGTGCTTTATTTCTTGCCAGTGTTTTCTGTGTGCAGTAAATACTCTTTGTGGCTATGCCGTGGATTATAAATGCCTAACACAGTAATTGTAACTTCCAGGTGTGTGTGGGACTGCCTTGTTTTAACACTCCCTGATGTGAACTGTGTTACCTCCCACCCTTGGTCACAGTGACCTGTGAGGTGCAGGTGCCACTCCTGTGTTATGCTGCAGGTTCTCTGTTAATTGCAGTGGAATATTGCTGTATATGCCATGCAGAACTGTAAATATGTGCAGGGGAGGGTGTCTTACTTACATGTTTTTGTAGATCTTTTGCAAAATTCTCTTGTGCCTGGAAATTGATTTAAAATTAGGAGTAGTACTAAAACTTCCGTCTGTAAAATGAGTAAACATTAGAGAATGCTCCGTATGCAGGATGCTTTGGTGCATGTTACCTAACCCTTGTGGTGTGTCTGTGTGCTTCCTGTGGCACAGGAAGGGGAAGGACCTGTCAGAAGGGAGTCCCACTCGGAACACTTGATGTGAAAAAGCAAAAATTGGCCTACATGATGTACCTAAGATGGAAAGGGAAGTCTGTGTCACAGCGAGGGTACGAGCCCTGAGTTGTGCTGTTGCAAACAGATTTTATTTGTGCACGGTGTTTATAAGTCACAAATTTCCTCCGGAAATACATTTACATCAAAGGCAGCCAGCCTGACACAGTCAGTTTGGTCACCATTTAATGTTCTGCCAGATCCCCTTCTCCTGAAAGGCTGTGTGGAGCTTCCACTTCCCTCAGAGGTGACTGATGAGAGAACAGAGGGATCACACACAGCCCTGCCCACAGCCAGCCTTGTCTGCTGGCCAAGTACTTTTATCAGTGTGCAAAAAAATCCAGAAGTGGTGATGAAATCCAAGAAGCCCAGTTCTGATTAGGGTTAATGCTTAATCACCTATTTATAGGAAGGAATTAGTTGTGGAGGTTGTTTCACCAGGATTGAAGAGAATTGCTAATTTTTCTAGCTCACTCAAAGCTCTTCTAGTAAGGGAAGAAGTGGGGGCTGGCTCTTCTTTTATGGCCCTTCAGGAAGGGTTTAATGCTTTGCACTTCCTCCAGGTTTCTCTGCCTGGCTTGGGCAGCAGTTTTGGCAGATCCAGGCAGGCACTGAGAGGCAGATCCGAGGCTGTCCAGGATGTGATTACTCAGTCTGGTGACAAGTGGGCACTGCCAAGTAAACAGAGTGACAACATGATTTTTTGCCAGCATGCTGCCTGGCATTTCTGACTGCCCAGTGTCTATCCTTCTGCTTCCCAGGTGTATTCCTTGGTGCCAGCTCTTTCACACAGTTGAGTTTCGTGGTGGATCCCTGCTAGCCCAGCCTTCTGCTTGTGCTGGCAGTTGCTGTTGAGTACTAGGAGGCAGCGGGACAGGCTGTGGCCACCTGAGCCTTGTCCTGGCTGCACTGCTCACAAAGGCTGTGGGTTTTGCTGCTCTGGATCCTCACCTGGCTGCAATAGCAGAGCTCATGTCATACCCAGGCTTGGAAATCCAAGGAGAGTGGGGCCTTACTTGTGTCTGCCCCGTGTCTGCAATGGCAAAATACTCCAGGGGTGGGAGCTCCCCCGACACCCAGAGCTGGAGCAGTCAGCAGTGACATTTGGAAGTTTCAGTGTCCATGTGGATGGCTCTTTCCCAGCTGGGTGATACAGAGGAGAGCTTCCTGTCCTCTCCAGCTGTGTTACACACTCACCTAATCCATCTTTATCCATCCTCCCTCCTGTTCCGGCAGGAATTCCTCAGCCCGGAAGGCTGTGCTCCAAGGCATGGCAAATCCCAGCTGCACTGAGTGTGGGCAGAGAAGTTCCCCTTGCTGCCCTTGGAGCAAGCCCAGGCTGCCTGCCAGGGGGGCAGGACCTGCTGGCCTGGCTGGAGGTGTCACTTGTGGGTGTCAGTGTGCCAGGACAGCAGCTCAGGGGGAAAATCCTCACCGCTGTCAGCGCTTCCTCTGGAGAGGAGGAGGCCTGGCAGGGTGGGACCTGGTCAGGGTGGTGGTCACCAGGCCCTGGGCACTCTGTGGGGGGACAGAGGAGCGGTGGGGCAGGATCGGACCCGTGGGGCAGCAGAGATGTGAGCTGAGCAGGCTGAGGTGGCTCAGCTGCTGCTGAGCAGTGGGGGAGCTGTGTCCCTGCAGGCTGGCTCTGCTCACAGGGAATTTGCTCCTTGTATACAGCATAACTTTTTGGATCAGAGGGAGAAGTAACTTTTTTTTCCCCTCTCCTGTTTTTGACCTACAAATTCACCTGCTGCTGTTCCTCTTTACTCCTCCCTTCTCATCCTGCTTGCTCTCTGGCTGTTTGGGTCAGATTGCCAGCATGCACACAAATTAATCACTTAATTTGTAATCTTTGGCATTACCTTAGCCCAGTAAAATCCTTAAATAGATCTTAAGCTGACCTAGGTGTTTGCTGTTATTCTTTGTGGCTTACCAGCTGGAGTTCATCCTGATGATTTGCAGGTGGATCTGGATCCCAAAGGCAGAGCCTGCCTCTCCCACTGTGCTCTCTCCACAGAGCTTGGTGGAGCTGCAGGATCAGCAGAGCTGCAGGAATCCCTCCAGAGGAGGGGCAGGAGAGAGGAGGCAGGGTGATTAAATTACTGAACTGAATCCACTTGCGAGGAGTCTTTGACTTGCAGGTAGTTATTAATCTGTAATTGTGTGACAGGTGAGTTCTGTAAATACTTCCAACTTTCAGATGATCACTGAAAGGTTCCTGGTACATTTTTGTTACTAGTTTGTTTCTATGGCTACTTGGGAAAGTTTTGCTGCATGGTTATAACATAGAAATAATTAACAAATTATGACTAGTGGATAAGGTGTGTGCTTGTAAACAAATGTTCTCATTCAAGGCAAAACAGAACCAAGAGTCACTGAAGATAAAAATTATTTTGTGTTGCTTCAGAAAATCCCATTTAGTAGTTGTAGTTTGGTTTGGAAAGAGAAGATTCTAGAGAAGTAGGGTTGGACATCTTCATCACCAAAACCAGGTTGCAGTGCCATGTGACAGAGTAGGAGGATTTGGTATGGACTCTTCCTGGCAAACAGGCAAACATGCCCCAAGGAGGATGGTCTGGACCAAGGTTTGATTAAAGGAGACATCTGGAACTTGCATCCTTTCCCCAGAACCCTTCCCTTTCCCTTTATGCCCTTCTTAACTGCTGCCTGAACAAATCACTGCCTTTTCCTTCAGAAATCCAACCCTTGCAGCCTCCCTGGCCTCCACATAGGTCTGAGAATTTTTGTGAAGTCAGTGTTAAAGCATGAAACAGCTGGAATGACCTTTGGGGCGTTACTAATTTCACTGACCGTGGTCGGTGTGAGGTGACACACAAGGAAGCAGAGCGGGAATCCATTGGGAATCCATCGGGTCTTCTACCTGCACCAATCCTGTGATGAAGGGATCTTCTGAGAGGCCAGGCAGGGTGGATACCTCTTTGATCTTCCCTGTATTCACTGCAGCTCCACCAAAAGCCCATGAGTATCCTTTTGGATCCTTGAAGTACCTTCTCCTGAGGTAGTCAATGCCAAGGATACAAGGGGCCTCTGGGCCAGTCACATTGGGGTGCCTTTGCCATCTGTCCCCTGTTAAGCTCACCTCAGCCTCTATTACAGACAGCTCCTGGCATCCCCCTGTCACTCCAGAGATCCAGATGGGTTCTGCATTCTTCTGCCTTGGTGGCGTCGGGGATCCATCGGGGATCCAGCGGGGTTCCATCGGGGATCCAGCGGGGTTCCATCGGGGATCCAGCGGGAGGCGCCGGGTGCGGCCGTGCCCAGCGCTGCCATCGGGCACCACCTGGCGGCCACCGGCGGTCACTGCAGCCCGCGCTGCTGCGGCGGGGCCGGGAAGTGTCTCGGGATAAAGGGATAAAAAAGGGCAGTGTCCTGGGAGCAGAAATAAAGGATAAAGGGCAGTGTCCCGGGGGTAAGGACACAGGATAAAGGGACGTGTCCGGGGAGCAGGGATAAAGAATAAAGGGCAGTGTCCTTGGTCCAAGAGCAGGGACACGGGATAGAGGGCAGTGTCCCGGTGCTGAGAGCAGGGACGTCGGATAAAGGGAAGTGTCCCAGTGCTGGCAGCAGGGACAAGGCTCAAACTCCCTGCGAAGTGCCAGCCCTGCGTTCCACCCCCCTGTGCTGTGGGACACACCACGTGTAGCTCAGGCCTTTGGCATTTTCAGATCCTCCAGGTTTGCTCTTTGGGGGGACAGGGCAGCCCGGACAGCTGTTCAGAAAAGCCGTTTTTAAATGCTGGAGTTGGGGCTCACGTTTCAGGCTCTTTGCACTGCCCCAGGTCAGAGCAGTTTGTGGTGGCCATGCGCTGCCCCCGAGCTGCATCTGCCGTGGGGTTCGCTGGGGGCAGAGCCGAGGGGGTTACCTGGGGCTGCCTTTCACCCTTCCCCTTTGGGATGCTCTGGTTTGTAGGAGCATTGCAGGCCAGGCCCTGGGCTCCTGAGGCTGCCACAAGAGCTCCTGGGACGATTTGCAGCCCAGCTGTTTCTGACTTTATGGAAAACCTTCCTGGGGTTATGTTTTTGGGATGAATTTGCCTGGGGAGCTCTGTCTTGCTTTGTTCTAGTGACTTCACCGAGAGCACTGGCTTTCAGGTGCAGGTTCTTTTTTAACGAGGAATTAAAGAATTGCAGAGATTTCTGAGTGATTGTGGCATTGATCAAGGGGTTAACTGGATGAATTAAGAGAGTCTTGAGGGGAATCAGGTGGGACAGCTCCTCACTGAGGATAAGTGGGAGGAAATGCTGTTTTTCCCGTTTCCTTTAGGTCAGGCAGGAACAAAGTCAGGAAGGTGAGAGAGGTTAGCAAAGATCTGTGCGTGTTTATTGCTCATAAAAGGGGTTTTTCTGGTACTGTTTTCCTTTTTTCTGATGCAGACTTGAAGAGTGTCTTTGCTGTTTTGTTTTCTGTCATGTTTTCTCTATGGACAAGATTCAGCCTAAATCTTCCACTATAATCTGAACAGACTCATACTCATGTCCTGGTAGGACTTGATGACTCATGGTACACTAAGATTGTGAAATGGGAAGATTTCAATGGGAAAGGTATCACCTTGGTGATGTCTTTCATTCCAGAAAGTTTGTGAAGTAAAACCAGCGGAGTTTTATTTCCTACTCTCTCAAACTTGAAACATTTAACAAAAAAAAAAAAAAAGAAAGAAAGGAGAATAGGTCAGAAAAGACGGTGGTTATTTATTTTTGTCCTAACCCCACCTGAAATATAATGGAAGTAAGTATAACTACAATTTCTAGCCAAATAAGAGAGTATATCACCATACTTTCTGCCAGCAGAGCATTTCCCCTGCTCGTGACACATGCCTGGGAGTGAAAACATGTGAAATAAATGTATAGAGGTGGATCTGTACCCCGAACTCCGAGCTCCGAAAGCCAGTGAGGCTTTGCAGGCTTTCCACTCCAGTCAGTCCTGGCAGGGTGACAATTCCTGTGCAGGGCAGGTGTCACTGCCAGGCTGGCTGGGCCCTCCTGGTGCTGTTCTTAGCCCTTGTTGCTGAAAGGAGAAAAGGGAAGGACACACTTCTTGAAGAACAAGAGCTCAGAAAGGATTATTTGATTTTCCTTTGATAACCAGTCCTTCTGTTTTTGCTGTTTTTGCTGTTGCATTCTTCTGTACGGTGTGTCAGTAGCACTGGACTGCAATAGCATAATAAATCATAGAACTGTTCTTTCTTTCACTGGCTGGTGTAAATTTGCCTTGATAAAGGGACCTTATCTCACCTGTCCTACTTGGGATGTGCCACTGTGTGCCAGGTGTTTGCATTCAAACAGCTTTTCACTGCTGCTTTGTTACATAGCAAGGATTCTCATCACAAGCCACTGTTTCATAGAAAGTTCTAAAGGGGTAGAAGTAAAAAAACCTTTATTAAATGGCATGAACTTCTGGATCTGAATGTAATAAAATAATAATTTATGATATATTTTTGGGGATAAGAGATTAAAGTGCATATTAATTAAATGAATAATGAAAACCTTTGTGAGGTTCTCTGCTACAAGTTGCAAGTAGCTGTTTAATCAAATTCTTTCCATGGAAAAATGCATTTCATTATAACATAATTAGCACATCTATTGTGTTTTTAATACCACTTGTGCTAAAGTGTGTTTGATCTGGCATTTGCTCATGGCAATTAGCAGTGGAGGAATTGAGCTTTTTTGTTTTATTCCAGGCTTTGTAAATTATAAGTGCCATATCTGGGGAAAACTGATGGGGTTTTTTTTAAAGTGCTAGAACAATCTTGGGAATATATTGGGGAAGATATTAGCAGTAGCAAATAGAGACGGTGAGAAGCTGTGCTAGCTAAAGCTGCAAATTTAGGGGTACTTTTATTTTCTGGCACAGATGTGTTGTGTTGAATGTGTCCTGTCTCAGTCCTGAGGAAGCTGGAGGGTTTTGTGCTCTGGAGTGATGCTGCTGCATGTCTGGCCAGGAGGGAGGGGTGGCAGGGCTGGGCTGGGCATCGGTCTCAGCCCGTTTCCTTTCTGGATCCCACCTACAGACCCCTGGCACTGGGGCTGCCCTGCTCTGGAGCTGTGCTGAGCCAGGGCTGGGGCTCTCTCTTCTCCATCTGAGAGATGGAAACAGGGCAGGGGCTCAGGCGTACTTCAAGGTCACCCTGATGCCTGGCTGCTGAAATCCCCAGCATCTGCTGGGCCATGGGATGGATCCTGCAGCACTGCAGAGTTCCCCAGAGGGTTCAGCCATCCCAGCTGCTCTGCTGGGGCTTTTCTCTCCCTTACCCAAGGGCTTTGCCAACAGCTGTGCAAGGAGAGGGAAAAAACTGCTTTTACAGAAAGTTCTTTGGTGAGTTGAGGCCTAGTCTGGGTTCACTTTGAGTGTTTTTATGCTTGAGGTCACAGTGGCACAAAGCCTGGTATTGTCTTCTGAGTGGAACTCGTTAATGCACAGAAAATCCAAACTTGGCTTTTATGTAGTAAAAACCAAAATAATACAGTACAGGAATATAAAAAGAAACTGTCCAGTGCAAACATCATATACATTGGAAATGGATACAGTGTTCCTTAAAATAACTTTAAAAAATCAGGCTTAAAAACAGCAATTCCAGGTAATACAATCTGGCTGATATCTACCAAAGTACTTAACTTACTGCACTAAATAATTTCATAACTACAATTACCTGCTGATAGCCAATACCACAGGTACTGACAAAATCCTACAACTGTAAGTATTATTAGTTAGCATTCTCTATAATACACAAACATGTGGAACCCCTATAGCACATACTGATGTCTGTATTAAGCAAAAGAGAATGAACACATTCAAAATAAAACCAAGGCTGTCATCCCAAAATGTACTTTCTAAAATTAAATGATGGGATCCAAAGCTGATTTGACCGATGGGCAGAATTCTCCTCAGTTTTCTTTTAGTTCCTATTTGAAAATTTGAGTGATTATGTTGTTGATGTTGCATTAGTGTCCAGCCAAGGATTGCACTGGACAACTTTTTACAACGGTGAGGAGTAATGTGAGACCATTATTGTGCATTGCTGTTTCCTGCCAAGAAAACATTTTGGGGGAAGGGAGTGTGAATTAGAGATGATGTGAACAAGTAAAAAGCAAATTTGTGAGGTTCCACCATACTGGTTTAAGAAAAAAAGAAAAAAAAAAAAAGATTTAGTATTATTTGGTTAGCTACCAGATTTAAAAATTCAAATCAACTAAACTAATACATACAGCTCCAGCACAGATCCTGCTCAGTGGAGGATCTGTGTAGTAGGGCTCTGTTCCTGTTGGAGGCAACAGGACTCTGCACTTCTGGAAGCCAGAGACAGGCCATGGTCCTAAGGGACCCACTTTTCCTAAAATATGTTCGGCCAGGTAACTTCCCAGAGAGTGGGAAGTTTCATTCTGGTCATTCTGTGGCTCTTCACCATATGGGAAACAGAACACAGTCCCTTAGCAGGGACATGGTGGCTGCAGCTCCAAACCTGCCTTACATTTGTGGTGCTTTTATGCAGCCGAGTGTGTGGCTGTGTAGCATTCTGGTTTGGGAGTCTACAGTATTTTCCTAGGTGGAAAACATTCCTTTTACAGTACCTGCTAAGAAGAAAAGCACAACAGTTTCACAGTAATGAGGCCCTTCATTGTTTTGTCCCTGAAAAAATGCTACTGCTTTAATAATGCTGAATAAACTCCCTATTCAACCTCTTTAGAAATCTAGAGAGACCTGTGCTTCCATCTAGAGAGATTTACAGTGTTGGAATCTTAACATTCCCCTGATCTCCACAATTCCTGCCCTGCAGGATATGTTCCATTGAGTAACACTGAGATCCTATTTACAGAGAGAAAAAACAATTTTGCTGCTAGCTAGAGCAAATTCTAGCACGCCAGAAATGTGCCTGAAATCATCATCAGGCTGTTAAAAATGATAGATGAAACCAGATTGTGTGTCTAAAAATCCTGTCTAATTTTATCTTGAGTAACTCATAGATGTAGTAGAAGGCTGTAACGCAAAAATAATTAATAGAATGGAAAGAATGAAAAAAACATGCTTCTTTTTGAAAGTGATGGAATAATTTCTAATATTAAGTGATAGACCATATGTTCCTCCTCTCCTCTACTGGGTAAGCATAAGTGTGGAATATCAATAAAGATGTTGCAAGAGGGGCAGGCAAGCAGCCAGCTGCAGATCCGGGGGGGTTAAAAGATCCCTTCCCAATGCCGCTCTCCCAGCGAGGGTGACCTTGGATCATGTGGATGGAAACAGCACAGGAGGAGAGGAATGAGGGAGAAACTGGGGACAGAACCAGGAGAAATGGGGAAGATGGGGAGGGGAAGTGTGTCCTGGAAGCAGGTCCATGAGCAGCAATTTTGGGGAAAAAAATGAATGTTAGCAAGGACAGTCGTGCTGGGGGAAGTTAATACAGGAGATCTCTGTGTGTCCTTTTAACCCTACTGCAGGTTTGTTCCATGCCTGTTTGAAATCCTACTATGGCTTGAGGGAAGAGCTGTGAGTTCCTCTTTGGCCACTGGCAGTCTCTTGGGGTCTATCTGTAGCGGGAGGGAGAAAATTCATGGCTAGTTTGAACCTAATACACAAAATCTTCAGTTGGTTCTGATCCATACAGCTCAGCTAGCATCTTGAACCGGGGTCCCCAGTCATTGAGAAAGTCATAATCAATGTCTGAGTCCGAGGAGCCCGAGCCCAGAGAGCTGAGGGACTCCGCAATGGACTCGGCGCCTTCGTAGCCATAGATGTGCAGTGTGTCGTAGGGCAGCAAATCCCTGTCGTTGTCAGCCTCATCCTTCTTCACCTCGATCATCATCTCCATCCCCCCAGCTCCAGGGGTGATGTTTCCAGGAGCCTTCTGCACCTGTGCATACGGAGAGGGAGCGGCTTCCGCCTTCAGGCCGTTCTTGCGGACGGAGTTGAGCACGGACACGTCGTAGCTGGTGGTGTCCATCTCACCACCTCCCTCCTCGTCGTAGGTGACCAGCTGCTCGTGGATCTCTGCCACGTTCCTCCCGAGGCCGCTCAGATCCTTCTTGTGCCTCTTTCTTAGCAGGATCAGCAATGCAATTACTGCAAAGGAAACTTAGATGAGCGCGTGTGAACAGAGAAGTAAGACACTAAAGCAACTTGAATTTAAAATATGTAACACACTCTGAAGGTTTTGGTTTTTTTTTTTTCCTGGAGTGTTTTTTAACATATTTATTAAATAAATAGTTAAAATTTCTATTTAACTGTAGGATTAGTTGAAGGAGTTCAGTCTGGACAGGAATTGTCCACCTGACTCTTGAGCTGGAACCACAAGTGCACGGTATCACAAGGTCATTGAATCAACTACTGCCTTGAACTGTGATGCCAAGCCTCAGATGCTACTTATGTGGTACTTGCAAAGCAGGCCAGTTCTCAGGCAAGAAAAAAGTGCTGAGTCCTCTCTGATAGATTTAAAATACAGCAAACAAGTACTGGCCTGCTCATTTGTTACAGATGTATTTATGTTCACTGTACTGCTTAAAGGGCTTCCAGACTAGTTCTGCCAGAGGAAACAGGAATCCTGCTGTTATTGCCCCAGCCCAAATTTCCAGTTTTGTAGCTGTGTGTGAGGCTGGTACCAGTAAATCAAGTGAATTATACATGTGTGCAATAACCTCTCCGGTGACCCAGCCTGCCCAGAGGAGTGAGCAGCTTTGCAGCTGAAGCCATGCTAACAAGCCAGAGAGGAAGAGCACGTGAGATGAATCAAAAAGGTACAGCATTTCTGGCTTCGTGACCATTTCATAGCCACAAAGCTTTTGTAGATCTCAGCTAAAGAAAGAACAAAACAGTTCTCACATTGTAGCGCAGAGAACATTCCAAAAATCAGATACTCACCTATGATTGTGAAGATGCAGATAAAAATTGCCACCAGCGCTTGTATGCTGACGCCCACCTGCTTTGCTCTCTCCTCACAGAAAGTGAAGTCGCCTTTCTCGTTGCACTTGCAGACACTGATGACAAGAGTGTTTGTGCTGGTGAGGTCAGGGTCGCCGTTGTCTGAGATGAGGACAGGCAGGTAGTGGAATTTGGCAAGTTCCCGATTAAACTGCCCGTATTTGACAGTGATGTTAGCAGTGTTATCTGGAAGAAGTAACAACACCCCATTAAGTGATAATCTCTACCAGAGTTTCCTCACAGATTTCCTGTCAGCTGGTGCCCCTTCCCCTGAGACAGTTCCAGGCTCTTGGGAACCCAGTGAAACTTCGGTGGCAACAAACACCTTTTATTTTTCGTTATGTTAAGCCTTTAAAAATAAAGAGTTATGTAGCTCAGCTAGACCAATCACAGGTCAGTGCTTCAGCTTTTCTTCCCTGAGTCCCAGGGTCCCACTCTGAGGAGCTGAGGAAAGGCATTGCAGGGATACACTACCGTAGTTCTCAACCAGGGAGAAGTTACTATCTTCCATGGCCAGTAGGTATCTGAAGAAACCTCTGGGTGATGTCTCATCCTGGTCAACGGCTGAAATCCTGACGATCACCTACAAGGATGGAAGAGGTCACAATTTTCAGTACACATTGCCTCCAGTGGTAAAACGTGGAGTATTTGAGCTGGGCTGTGTGTCCTGTGTAACCCTTCAGTAAAGGGCAGGACACAGATATCTCAGGATGCTCCTCTTTAAATTTTTTCAAGGCAAGCACTTTCTTTGTGGGTCTTCAAAAAGACCAGTTTTGCCTCTTCAAAGTTTGTGTAATGAAAGTTTGAAAAAGACCTCATGCTCAAAGACATATGGCTTGTTGAAATGTCTGACATGGTGTCTTCTCAAGTGCTCAGCCTACTTTGAGATGTGTTTGGCATTCTTGGAATGGTATTGAGACTGCCATGCCTGAAGGACATGCTTGGGTTTTGAAATCCTGATACAGGTTAGATGTAGAAAATATAAAAAATGTGTCTGATTATATCCCAAAGGTATTTTAAAAATTAAACTGAAGGTCAAATTAACACTTTGTGTGTTCTGTCAGAGAGTCTAGGCAGTGACAAAGTGTCCTGGTTCCAGCCAGGAAAGAGTTAATTTATTTCAGTACCTGGGAGGGGGCACAGAGCTTATTCTAGACCACCTCATGTCATTGCTGGGAGGGGAAAGGGACTCTCTGCCTGAGAAAGGGGGTTCCTTCTGTTTGAGCAAGTGTGGTGGAGGGAGTGGTGGGATAATGCTGGTGCTGAGCCAGGGGGAGCACTTTGGGTGGCGTGGCTGCTCCACGCGCTATTTTTTTCTACATATATGTATTTTTTTTTTTTTT